>CAMRHE010000798.1:105000-466889 GCA_947044405.1 Leptodactylus fallax | reverse complement strand
CATGGGAGCAGTATTATAGTAGTTATATTCTTGTACATAGGAGGCAGTATTATAGTAGTTATATTCTTGTACATGGGAGCAGTATTATAGTAGTTATATTCTTGTACATAGGGGCAGTATTATAGTAGTTATATTCTTGTACATAGGAGTAGTATTATAGTAGTTATATTCTTGTACATAGGAGCAGTATTATAGTAGTTATATTCTTGTACATAGGAGGTAGTATTATAGTAGTTATATTCTTGTACATAGGAGTAGTATTATAGTAGTTATATTCTTGTACATAGGGGCAGTATTATAGTAGTTATATTCTTGTACATAGGAGCAGTATTATAGTAGTTATATTCTTGTACATAGGAGGTAGTATTATAGTAGTTATATTCTTGTACATAGGAGCAGTATTATAGTAGTTATATTCTTGTACATAGGAGCAGTATTATAGTAGTTATATTCTTGTACATAGGAGCAGTATTATAGTAGTTATATTCTTGTACATAGGGGCAGTATTATAGTAGTTATATTCTTGTACATAGGAGCAGTATTATAGTAGTTATATTCTTGTACATAGGAGTAGTATTATAGTAGTTATATTCTTGTACATAGGAGCAGTATTATAGTAGTTATATTCTTGTACATAGGAGCAGTATTATAGTAGTTATATTCTTGTACATAGGAGCAGTATTATAGTAGTTATATTCTTGTACATAGGAGCAGTATTATAGTAGTTATATTCTTGTACATAGGAGCAGTATTATAGTAGTTATATTCTTGTACATAGGAGCAGTATTATAGTAGTTATATTCTTGTACATAGGAGCAGTATTATAGTAGTTATATTCTTGTACATAGGAGCTAGTATTATAGTAGTTATATTCTTGTACATAGGAGCAGTATTATAGTAGTTATATTCTTGTACATAGGAGGAGTATTATAGTAGTTATATTCTTGTACATAGGAGCAGTATTATAGTAGTTATATTCTTGTACATAGGAGAGTATTATAGTAGTTATATTCTTGTACATAGGAGCAGTATTATAGTAGTTATATTCTTGTACATAGGAGCAGTATTATAGTAGTTATATTCTTGTACATAGGAGCAGTATTATAGTAGTTATATTCTTGTACATAGGGGCAGTATTATAGTAGTTATATTCTTGTACATAGGAGCAGTATTATAGTAGTTATATTCTTGTACATAGGAGCAGTATTATAGTAGTTATATTCTTGTACATAGGAGCAGTATTATAGTAGTTATATTCTTGTACATAGGAGCAGTATTATAGTAGTTATATTCTTGTACATAGGAGCAGTATTATAGTAGTTATATTCTTGTACATAGGAGGCAGTATTATAGTAGTTATATTCTTGTACATAGGGGCAGTATTATAGTAGTTATATTCTTGTACATAGGAGCAGTATTATAGTAGTTATATTCTTGTACATAGGGGCAGTATTATAGTAGTTATATTCTTGTACATAGGAGCAGTATTATAGTAGTTATATTCTTGTACATAGGAGCAGTATTATAGTAGTTATATTCTTGTACATAGGAGCAGTATTATAGTAGTTATATTCTTGTACATAGGGGCAGTATTATAGTAGTTATATTCTTGTACATAGGAGCAGTATTATAGTAGTTATATTCTTGTACATAGGAGTAGTATTATAGTAGTTATATTCTTGTACATAGGAGCAGTATTATAGTAGTTATATTCTTGTACATAGGAGCAGTATTATAGTAGTTATATTCTTGTACATAGGAGCAGTATTATAGTAGTTATATTCTTGTACATAGGGAGCAGTATTATAGTAGTTATATTCTTGTACATAGGAGCAGTATTATAGTAGTTATATTCTTGTACATAGGGGCAGTATTATAGTAGTTATATTCTTGTACATAGGAGCAGTATTATAGTAGTTATATTCTTGTACATAGGAGCAGTATTATAGTAGTTATATTCTTGTACATAGGAGCAGTATTATAGTAGTTATATTCTTGTACATAGGAGGCAGTATTATAGTAGTTATATTCTTGTACATAGGAGCAGTATTATAGTAGTTATATTCTTGTACATAGGAGCAGTATTATAGTAGTTATATTCTTGTACATAGGGGCAGTATTATAGTAGTTATATTCTTGTACATAGGAGCAGTATTATAGTAGTTATATTCTTGTACATAGGAGCAGTATTATAGTAGTTATATTCTTGTACATAGGAGTAGTATTATAGTAGTTATATTCTTGTACATAGGAGCAGTATTATAGTAGTTATATTCTTGTACATAGGAGCAGTATTATAGTAGTTATATTCTTGTACATAGGAGCAGTATTATAGTAGTTATATTCTTGTACATAGGAGGTAGTATTATAGTAGTTATATTCTTGTACATAGGAGCAGTATTATAGTAGTTATATTCTTGTACATAGGAGTAGTATTATAGTAGTTATATTCTTGTACATAGGAGCAGTATTATAGTAGTTATATTCTTGTACATAGGGGCAGTATTATAGTAGTTATATTCTTGTACATAGGAGCAGTATTATAGTAGTTATATTCTTGTACATAGGAGGAGTATTATAGTAGTTATATTCTTGTACATAGGAGCAGTATTATAGTAGTTATATTCTTGTACATAGGGGCAGTATTATAGTAGTTATATTCTTGTACATAGGAGCAGTATTATAGTAGTTATATTCTTGTACATAGGAGCAGTATTATAGTAGTTATATTCTTGTACATAGGAGCAGTATTATAGTAGTTATATTCTTGTACATAGGGGCAGTATTATAGTAGTTATATTCTTGTACATAGGAGCAGTATTATAGTAGTTATATTCTTGTACATAGGAGCAGTATTATAGTAGTTATATTCTTGTACATAGGAGCAGTATTATAGTAGTTATATTCTTGTACATAGGAGCAGTATTATAGTAGTTATATTCTTGTACATAGGAGCAGTATTATAGTAGTTATATTCTTGTACATAGGAGCAGTATTATAGTAGTTATATTCTTGTACATAGGGGCAGTATTATAGTAGTTATATTCTTGTACATAGGAGCAGTATTATAGTAGTTATATTCTTGTACATAGGAGCAGTATTATAGTAGTTATATTCTTGTACATAGGGGCAGTATTATAGTAGTTATATTCTTGTACATAGGAGCAGTATTATAGTAGTTATATTCTTGTACATAGGAGCAGTATTATAGTAGTTATATTCTTGTACATAGGAGCAGTATTATAGTAGTTATATTCTTGTACATAGGAGTAGTATTATAGTAGTTATATTCTTGTACATAGGAGCAGTATTATAGTAGTTATATTCTTGTACATAGGAGCAGTATTATAGTAGTTATATTCTTGTACATAGGAGCAGTATTATAGTAGTTATATTCTTGTACATAGGAGCAGTATTATAGTAGTTATATTCTTGTACATAGGAGCAGTATTATAGTAGTTATATTCTTGTACATAGGAGCAGTATTATAGTAGTTATATTCTTGTACATAGGAGCAGTATTATAGTAGTTATATTCTTGTACATAGGGGCAGTATTATAGTAGTTATATTCTTGTACATAGGAGCAGTATTATAGTAGTTATATTCTTGTACATAGGGAGCAGTATTATAGTAGTTATATTCTTGTACATAGGAGCAGTATTATAGTAGTTATATTCTTGTACATAGGAGCAGTATTATAGTAGTTATATTCTTGTACATAGGAGCAGTATTATAGTAGTTATATTCTTGTACATAGGAGCAGTATTATAGTAGTTATATTCTTGTACATAGGAGCAGTATTATAGTAGTTATATTCTTGTACATAGGAGTAGTATTATAGTAGTTATATTCTTGTACATAGGAGCAGTATTATAGTAGTTATATTCTTGTACATAGGGGGCAGTATTATAGTAGTTATATTCTTGTACATAGGAGCAGTATTATAGTAGTTATATTCTTGTACATAGGAGCTAGTATTATAGTAGTTATATTCTTGTACATAGGAGCAGTATTATAGTAGTTATATTCTTGTACATAGGAGCAGTATTATAGTAGTTATATTCTTGTACATAGGAGTAGTATTATAGTAGTTATATTCTTGTACATAGGAGCAGTATTATAGTAGTTATATTCTTGTACATAGGAGCAATATTATAGTAGTTATATTCTTGTACATAGGAGCAGTATTATAGTAGTTATATTCTTGTACATAGGAGCAGTATTATAGTAGTTATATTCTTGTACATAGGAGCAGTATTATAGTAGTTATATTCTTGTACATAGGAGCAGTATTATAGTAGTTATATTCTTGTACATAGGAGCAGTATTATAGTAGTTATATTCTTGTACATAGGAGCAGTATTATAGTAGTTATATTCTTGTACATAGGAGCAGTATTATAGTAGTTATATTCTTGTACATAGGAGCAGTATTATAGTAGTTATATTCTTGTACATAGGAGCAGTATTATAGTAGTTATATTCTTGTACATAGGGGCAGTATTATAGTAGTTATATTCTTGTACATAGGAGCAGTATTATAGTAGTTATATTCTTGTACATAGGAGCAGTATTATAGTAGTTATATTCTTGTACATAGGAGCAGTATTATAGTAGTTATATTCTTGTACATAGGAGGCAGTATTATAGTAGTTATATTCTTGTACATAGGAGCAGTATTATAGTAGTTATATTCTTGTACATAGGAGCAGTATTATAGTAGTTATATTCTTGTACATAGGAGGAGTATTATAGTAGTTATATTCTTGTACATAGGAGCAGTATTATAGTAGTTATATTCTTGTACATAGGAGCAGTATTATAGTAGTTATATTCTTGTACATAGGAGCAGTATTATAGTAGTTATATTCTTGTACATAGGAGCAGTATTATAGTAGTTATATTCTTGTACATAGGGAGCAGTATTATAGTAGTTATATTCTTGTACATAGGAGCAGTATTATAGTAGTTATATTCTTGTACATAGGGGCAGTATTATAGTAGTTATATTCTTGTACATAGGAGCAGTATTATAGTAGTTATATTCTTGTACATAGGAGCAGTATTATAGTAGTTATATTCTTGTACATAGGAGCAGTATTATAGTAGTTATATTCTTGTACATAGGGGAGCAGTATTATAGTAGTTATATTCTTGTACATAGGAGCAGTATTATAGTAGTTATATTCTTGTACATAGGAGCAGTATTATAGTAGTTATATTCTTGTACATAGGGGCAGTATTATAGTAGTTATATTCTTGTACATAGGAGCAGTATTATAGTAGTTATATTCTTGTACATAGGAGCAGTATTATAGTAGTTATATTCTTGTACATAGGAGCAGTATTATAGTAGTTATATTCTTGTACATAGGAGGTAGTATTATAGTAGTTATATTCTTGTACATAGGAGCAGTATTATAGTAGTTATATTCTTGTACATAGGAGTAGTATTATAGTAGTTATATTCTTGTACATAGGAGCAGTATTATAGTAGTTATATTCTTGTACATAGGAGCAGTATTATAGTAGTTATATTCTTGTACATAGGAGCAGTATTATAGTAGTTATATTCTTGTACATAGGGGGAGTATTATAGTAGTTATATTCTTGTACATAGGAGCAGTATTATAGTAGTTATATTCTTGTACATAGGGGCAGTATTATAGTAGTTATATTCTTGTACATAGGAGCAGTATTATAGTAGTTATATTCTTGTACATAGGAGCAGTATTATAGTAGTTATATTCTTGTACATAGGAGCAGTATTATAGTAGTTATATTCTTGTACATAGGGGCAGTATTATAGTAGTTATATTCTTGTACATAGGAGCAGTATTATAGTAGTTATATTCTTGTACATAGGAGCAGTATTATAGTAGTTATATTCTTGTACATAGGAGCAGTATTATAGTAGTTATATTCTTGTACATAGGAGCAGTATTATAGTAGTTATATTCTTGTACATAGGAGCAGTATTATAGTAGTTATATTCTTGTACATAGGAGCAGTATTATAGTAGTTATATTCTTGTACATAGGAGCAGTATTATAGTAGTTATATTCTTGTACATAGGAGTAGTATTATAGTAGTTATATTCTTGTACATAGGGGCAGTATTATAGTAGTTATATTCTTGTACATAGGAGCAGTATTATAGTAGTTATATTCTTGTACATAGGAGCAGTATTATAGTAGTTATATTCTTGTACATAGGGGCAGTATTATAGTAGTTATATTCTTGTACATAGGAGCAGTATTATAGTAGTTATATTCTTGTACATAGGAGCAGTATTATAGTAGTTATATTCTTGTACATAGGAGCAGTATTATAGTAGTTATATTCTTGTACATAGGAGCAGTATTATAGTAGTTATATTCTTGTACATAGGAGGTAGTATTATAGTAGTTATATTCTTGTACATAGGAGCAGTATTATAGTAGTTATATTCTTGTACATAGGAGGAGTATTATAGTAGTTATATTCTTGTACATAGGAGCAGTATTATAGTAGTTATATTCTTGTACATAGGAGTAGTATTATAGTAGTTATATTCTTGTACATAGGAGGCAGTATTATAGTAGTTATATTCTTGTACATAGGGGCAGTATTATAGTAGTTATATTCTTGTACATGGGGGTATCAGGAGCAGTATTATAGTAGTTATATTCTTGTACATAGGAGCAGTATTATAGTAGTTATATTCTTGTACATAGGAGCAGTATTATAGTAGTTATATTCTTGTACATAGGAGTAGTATTATAGTAGTTATATTCTTGTACATAGGAGCAGTATTATAGTAGTTATATTCTTGTACATAGGGGCAGTATTATAGTAGTTATATTCTTGTACATAGGAGCAGTATTATAGTAGTTATATTCTTGTACATAGGAGCAGTATTATAGTAGTTATATTCTTGTACATAGGGGGCAGTATTATAGTAGTTATATTCTTGTACATAGGAGCAGTATTATAGTAGTTATATTCTTGTACATAGGAGTAGTATTATAGTAGTTATATTCTTGTACATAGGGAGCAGTATTATAGTAGTTATATTCTTGTACATAGGAGTAGTATTATAGTAGTTATATTCTTGTACATAGGAGTAGTATTATAGTAGTTATATTCTTGTACATAGGAGAAGGGAGTTAGTTAGTAGTTATATTCTTGTACATAGGAGCAGTATTATAGTAGTTATATTCTTGTACATAGGAGTAGTATTATAGTAGTTATATTCTTGTACATAGGAGGCAGTATTATAGTAGTTATATTCTTGTACATAGGAGCAGTATTATAGTAGTTATATTCTTGTACATAGGAGCAGTATTATAGTAGTTATATTCTTGTACATAGGAGTAGTATTATAGTAGTTATATTCTTGTACATAGGAGGCAGTATTATAGTAGTTATATTCTTGTACATAGGAGTAGTATTATAGTAGTTATATTCTTGTACATAGGGAGCAGTATTATAGTAGTTATATTCTTGTACATAGGAGCAGTATTATAGTAGTTATATTCTTGTACATAGGAGGAGTATTATAGTAGTTATATTCTTGTACATAGGAGCAGTATTATAGTAGTTATATTCTTGTACATAGGAGCAGTATTATAGTAGTTATATTCTTGTACATAGGAGCAGTATTATAGTAGTTATATTCTTGTACATAGGAGTAGTATTATAGTAGTTATATTCTTGTACATAGGAGTAGTATTATAGTAGTTATATTCTTGTACATAGGAGGTAGTATTATAGTAGTTATATTTATGTACATAGGGGCAGTATTATAGTAGTTACATTATCCACAAACCATGCCATTCTCTGCCCTTTGGTTCACCAGTGGCTCTGCAGATCGGCTGCAGCTGGTATTTCCATTGAGGCTGGTCTGGAATTTATTACAACCATGGTACTCATGAAGGTCTTGTTAATGTATGTAAGAAATGATGAATAAAGTTTGTGGTTATTAACCACAGCTGTATCTTGGAGTTTTAATTTCGGATTGAGCCTGTGGGAGGTATGTGCGTAGTGAAGCCACGGGACCAAATATTCCGTGGGTCTTATGATAATAGAATTATTGCTGATGGAAGGATATACGGCCGATCCTTGGGGCTTATATGGTCAAGTTTTCATATAGATTAACGTCTTAAGCTTTTATACTTCACTATTAATATATACATGAACCAGGTAGCTGGATAACTTTATTGTATACACATGACTCTACTTTCCGCCTTGTATTTGATGTATTTTTTCATTACTTATATATATAGGGCTTTACATATTAATGGGCTCTGAGTCATTGTATTAGCCCGCTTCCTGTACGGGATATAGATAGAGATATTTTACATAATTTGCCAATTCTTTTATGATCTTATGTTTCTTCCAGGTTGAGATAAAATTTCACTTCTTAAATATTCCTGATTTGGTTCATAGATTATCGTCCTCAGGTTCGCTAACATTTACTTAACCTCTATATTAATGAGACCAAAACTTCAATATTTTCTTCCGAAGGTTTCTCACAAAGAAAACCATAGAAGAATAAGTGAGAAGGTTGAATGTCTTCATCTTTGCAGACACATTTGGGGATTTTACTATTTCCTTTGCCCCAGAAAACTGCATAGACGGGAATAGTTGTGGTGCATCTTTGGTGCATGGCCCTTTCTTGCGCCAAAGATGTGCCGCTACCTTCTTTCTGCAGCCCGCTAGCCACACTATATGAAAGTGGTTGGAGTGGAGAGCGGGGCCGGATGCCACGGAGACGACTTGCCCCGACAAATTTGTTACAATTCAAGCCATAAAACTTTCATGAGTTACATAGAAAAGCCAGGCCCCCGTATAGGTCATACGGCCACTGCACGTCTTGAAGTAACAGGGTAATAACCAGCTCCAAAGAGATTCTTCATAGATTGAGTATATCAGTCTCTGAACTGCTCCAGTGCAGTAATGGGTATGGTCTCGAAAGAAATGGGAACAACACAGACCTATAGTCTCCACTGCACTAAGTGCCCATTGCTCCAGTGGCTTTTCTGGTTCTCCAATCTCTGTGGTGTCCAAGATCTTGTGGCTGTCAATCTTATGAAGATACTGTGACTGTGACTGTCACTGTTATGCTATGCTATCCCCTTCCACAAGCCATAACTTTTTTATTTATTTATATATGTGTTTGATTTTGTTTATTTTTTTTTAATTGGGATCTAAGGAAAGGGGGCAATTTGAAGTTTTATGGGGTTTTTCCCAACTTTTTTCCTTTTTGTTTACTTTTTTTTTTAGACCCCTACTGATAACTAGTGTAATACAGTGCAATATTAAGGTATTGCAGTTTAGTGAGAAATCCGTTCACTTCTATTACAGGCTGCAATAGGCTCCCAGCTGTAATGATAAAGGACACCGCTCCCAGGTCCCGCCACTAATCTGATGTTCCATTCACATTTGACCGAGACATTGAAGGGTTAATACTTTAGACAAGAGAGGACTCTAATCATAGACATTGCACCAGGTGTCCGCTGTATTAATTTTACATCAGTTCCAATTTCATGAAAATTTTCCTCACCGATTTGTGACAGGCGTCCACCACTTTACATTCACATTCACTTTACATACAATCCAGGAATTTATTCCAATCCCCTTATCAGGAGGAATTTTTCCCTAAAGTGAGGACAAACCAATAAGTTCTCAAGGGGTATTTTTCACCTTCCTCTAGATCAACATAGCAAGTAGTTGTCAGGTTGAAATTGAAGGACCTCTTTTAACCATACTTGCTATGTAACCATCTAGACATATCATCTACATACACACGTGGACAAAATTGTTGGTCCCCCTCGTTTAATGAAAGAAAAATCCACAATGGTCACAGAAATAACTTCAATCTGCCAAAAGTAATAATATATAAAAATTCTATGAAAATGAACAAATGAAAGTCAGACATCGCTTTCCAACCAGGCTTCAACAGAATTTTTTAAAAAAGAAAACTCATGAAACAGGCCTGGACAGAAATGATGGTTCCCTTAACTTAATATTTTGTTGCACAACCTTTTGAGGTAATCCCTGCAATCAAACGATTCCTGGAACTGTCAATGAGACTTCTGCACCTCTCAGCAGGTATTTTGGCCGCTCCTCATGAGCAAACTGCTCCAGTTGTCTCGGGTGTGAAGGGTGCCTTTTCCAGACGCCATGTTTCAGCATCTTCCAAAGATGCTCAATAGGATTTAGGTCAGGGCTCATAGAAGGCCACTTCAGAATAGTCCAATGTTTTCCTGTTAGCCATTCTTGGGTGTTTTTAGCTGTGTGTTTTGGGTCATTATCCTGTTGCAAGACCCATGACCTACGACTGAGACCAAGCTTTCTGACACTGGGCAGCACATTTCTCTCTAGAATCCCTTGATAATCTTGAGATTTCATTGTACCCTGCACAGATTCAAGACACCCTGTGCCAGATGCAGCAAAGCAGCCCCAGAACATAACAGAGCCTCCTCCATGTCTCACAGTAGGGACAGTGTTCTTTTCAAGGTAGGCTTCATTTTTCCATCTGTGAACATAGAGCTGATGTGCCTTGCCAAAAATTTAGATTTTTGTCTCATCTGTCCATAGGACATTCTTCCAGAAGCTTTGTGGCTTGTCAACATGTAGTTTGGCAAATTCCAGTCTGTCAGATTCAAGTTATTTCTGTGGCCATTGTGGGTTTTTCTTTCATTAAATGAGGGGAACCAACAATTTTGTCCACGTGTGTATATGCTGGTAGCATGAAACACTACCAGATATGAACTAATAGAAGAAAGAGTCCTGCTCCATCACCTACCAGATGTGGACTGTCAGAAAGAAAGATCTTGCTTGATTACCTACTGGCCATGGACCTCCTGAAGGTTGCATCTTGTTTCTTCACCTACTGGCTATGAAGCAACTAAAGGTTGCATCTTGTTCCTTCACCTGCTGCTTCTTCACCTACTGGCCATGAATGGCATGAAAGAAGCATCTCACTCCTTCTCCTACCAGCCATGGACCAACTGAATTTCGTGACTTGCTCATTCATAGACTTCATGATGCATGCATCTTTCTTCTTCACCCACCATTCCTGGACTGATTAGGATGCCTCTGATTCCATAATACTGGCCATGGAACTCCTGAAGGATGTGTTTTGCTTCTCCACCTACTGGCCATGGACTACTTGAAAGAAGTGTCTTGTTCCTCCACTATCAGCCATGGATCTCCTGAAGGATGTATCTTTCTCCTTCATCTACCAGCCATGGACCACACAAAGGTTGCGTGTCACTCCTTCACCTACTGATCATTGACTGTCTGAAAGATGCATCTTGTTCCTTCGTCTACCAGCAAGGACCTTCTGAAGGATGTGTCTTTCTTCTTCACCTTCCAACCATGGACCACCAGAAGGGAAGCACAAATAAGATTATAAATATCTATTGAGATTTCACTAAATTCTTTCCATAGGCAGACTTTATTAATCCCTTCCCGACATCTGCTGTAATATTATGGCAGGAGCGGAGCGGCCGCCATAGATGCCAGGTCTTCACTCTATTGTACAGCAGATACCCAGCGCTAATGCCTTCAATCAGTGCCCGCATTGACAGCGGGCATTAAGGCCTCTGACTCCTCGGTCCACCACATTCCCAGAGGCACATTGGTGCCGCTATTTTGGGGAGGATCGCTGGCCCCCAAACAAAATCCAGGGCAGGCGATCTGTAGCCATGACAGCCGAGAGCTTATTGAAGGCTAACAGTTTTGTCTGGCATAAACTTCTATTACAGGCTGCTCTATGCAGCCTATAATAGAAGTGCCATCAATTTGCAAAGCATTAGCATTGTAATGCATTTCATTAGTGATCAGACCCCCTGGGGTTTAAGACCCCTATGGGGGGGGGGTCTAATAAATACAGTTAAAATTAAAAAAAAAAGTTAAAAAAAATTAAAAATGAAAAAGAATTAAAAAATTAATCACCTCCTATTTCCTATAACACATATAAAAGTAAAAAAATAAAGTGAAATACACACACATTAGGTGTCCCTGTGCCCAAAAATGCCCAGTCTGCAAACTTATAACAAAAATTCTGCATACTGTGAATTCCGTAGCCGGAAAAAAAATTAGCAGTTTTGCCTTTCTTAAAACTTTTAATAAAAAGTGATCAAAGTAACAGGCATTCCCCAAAATAGTATAACTAAAAAGTACACCTGGCCCCAAAAAAAGACGTATGCCCTATGCATCCCTAGGAAATATACAAAAGGTATGGGTGTGAGAATATGGTGACCCCAAGAAAATTATTTTTTTTTTTTGCAAAGTTTTGGATTTTTTTTGAAGGGGTTAAAACGATATAAGGCTGAGGCCCCACGTTGCGGAAACGCAAGTTATTTTTGTTGCAGATTTTGCTGCGTTTTTTTGAGCCAATGCCAGGAGTGGATTGAGCAGAAGGGAGAAGTATAAGAGCTTCTTATATATTTCCCCATTCCTTTTTCAACCACTCATGGCTTTGGCTCAAAAAAATGCAACAAAATCTGTGACAAAAAAAAATGCGTTTCCGCATCCTGGAGCCTCAGCCTAAATTTGGTATTCCCATTTTGGCTGCACAGTGAACACCATAAAAATAAATCCAATAAGAAAATTGAAAAAAACGCAGCTTTTCTCCCATTCCACCCCATTCTGAATTTTTTTCCAGTTTCCCAGTATATCGTATGGAATATTAAATGGTACCATTACGAAGTACAATTTGTCCCGCAAACTTTAAGCCCTCATAGGGCTCTGTGAACGGAAAAATAAAAAGTTATGGGGCTTGGAAGGAGGGGAGTCAAAAAAAAAAATCGTAGTCAATAGTGATCTGTATACAGGGGATTGTGGGGATCATATACTCCCAGCATGCAGCTCTCCCCATCAGACCTGGAAGCCTGTGACATCATCAAGCCATCACGGGTTTCCATTGCAATGTCCTGACTACATAAAGTACAGTAGGTTTCCTGAATTTATGTCCTGCTGCTCAACCCAGTGCTCTTTTTAAGCCTCGCGATCTGCCATTAAAGTAGTTCATTTGAATTTACATTGCTGCAGGACGGTAAAAAAAATATATAATAAATAATTATAAACTTTATTTATATAGCGCCAACATATTCCGTAGCACTTTACAAATCAGAGGACACATGAATAGACAATATGAGACATTACAATGTGACAAAGAAATAAACATATCAATAGGAGTGAGGGCCTGGGCACAAGAGCTTACATTCTATGAAATATACCAAGCCTATGAAATGTTGGGGTCAGTGCCCTTCTATTTCCTCCCAGTAAGCTATAAATTTTTTAAAATTCATTTCATTAGGGAAATCGTAATTTTTCCAAGAAAAGAAATCAGGCAATGAGACAAAATTCCTTGTCACTTGAGTCACGTTACATTTTTCCCTATAAAAATATCTAAAGAATTCTGAAATATTCATTACATCCCTAAAGAAACAAAGCAAACCAAAAAAATATTATATCAAAGGCAGAAAATTCTGAACAGTAACCAAGACGGGTATAAAGGGCTGAGAAGACAAATGACACAGCAGTAGCGGATACATAGCTGTGGTCAGGAAAGCATTGCCAGCCGCTGACACCACGTCATGTAACATCTAGGAACCCAATGTTACTAAACAACATATCCGACTAATAAAACCTGATGTGACTGCTGCATGACAGAAGCTGAAAGGTATTGCCCAAAATCAGGATAACTGCACCCAAAATGTAAACTGGAGACTACGGACCTCAAAAACCTCAGTAGTCTTGTGTTCACACCTCGCTAGAACGAAAAATCTAAAAACAATCACCCATTTTATAAATGCATATAAAGTTTTTTTTTTTTTGTTTTTTTTTTTCAAATTTTGTACGTTTTTCATTCTATTGTAGTTACTTATTCATTTATAGAATGTTTTTTTTTACTTTTTCCTATTAAAAACCCAATGGGGCAGTTCTATGAAGACTGACGTTTCGTACGCCAGTCTTAATAAAGGGCCTGATGTGCACAATGGGAGGAATTTATAAAGCCATCTATGGCCGGGGCCCCACGTGGCGTAAACACCACGAATCCCATCCACACATTGCCGAAAAATACGCGCAGTAGATACGCTGCGATTTCCAAAACCGTTGCCTCGGCCCAACATCGTAACTCACGCCTGGAAACCTATGCCAGTTCCTGACTGGCGTAATGTTCCCTTCTGGCTGGAGCCTTTTTATAATTTTAGGTGCAACATAGCCAGTCTTAATAAATTACTCCCAATTTGCCACAATTCCGGCTTCATTTCTGCCTAAACCAAACATTCCACATTTATCAAGCGTTTTAAACACTTTTTAGACACTGTGATGAAAAAGAGGAGTGGCTTTATGGGAAATGGGCGTGGCTAGTTGCAACACCATGCCTCAAAATTTTGGTGCATTTTTCTGGAGTAAACTAAGCCAACTAATAGGAGGTGTAAAGTTAATATAAGATGGTTACATAATACTACAGATTTATCTTCCAGCATCAGGTACTGTGATAAATCTGGTGTAGCATAAGACTGACTAGTGTAACTTTGCACTGTACAGCTTTTAGACAGTATTAGTAGATCTGTCCCAATGTCTTTATGATTAGACCCTTCTCCGAGCTTCCCCACGCCCCTGCTTCCTATCTGACTGCATATTCACAGCAGCAAAGAAGACGACTTTTGGGGTTTGAGTTATTTGGCAGAGGCGAAGCTCGCTGTACGAAGGCTCTGACTGGGGTCATCTAATTATACAGCAGGACCCATGTGCCTAGGACAAGACTCGGGGAGTGATTTAGTAACTTAGGAACTGGGTGGAGTAGAGACCACAAAAGCCTAAAGAGAATACAGATGGAATGAAGTATTTGTAAAAGACGGTTTGCTAGTGAAACAAACTACAGATGACTTGACCCGATTCGAGCCAAGCCAAACACTCACATTAAACATTGCATTTGGACAAGGTTCAAAAACGGAGGGGAAAAAAAAAGTTGGATTATGCCAGAATTGCATCAGGCATCCATTGTGGGGAGAGGAAATGATTTTACTTGAGACAGCTGTGACATCAAAGGAATTTGTTTCAAAATAAATTGTGGGGAAAGGACTCCCCCCTCCAGTAGAGCCGGAAAAGTTCAGCCAAGTGAGTACAATGAGATCGGCTCAGACTCACAATGACTGAATGAGCTGGACTGGTGTTAAATGTCTTAGTCATGTCATATGGGTGCAGTAACGTTATCCATCACACGGTGGCGCTATGGGGAATGGTTCTGAACTTGGTCATGGGTTGGAGTGTAATGGGACAATGATGTCATGGTGTTATTAAAAAAAAATATTTGACTGAAGGACTGACACCCAGTCTATGGGGTTTTACCTGTCAGCCATAATGAACAGTCTGCCTAAATGACCAACCATAGATGCCCCTCTGTGAGCTGCAGGTTGTCTGTCACCCATAGATGCCCCTCTGTGAGCTGCAGGTTCTCTGTCACCCATAGTTGCCCCTCTGTGAGCTGCAGGTTGTCTGTCACCCATAGATGCCCCTCTGTGAGCTGCAGGTTCTCTGTCACCCATTGTTGCCCCTCTGTGAGCTGCAGGTTGTCTGTCACCCATAGTTGCCCCTCTGTGAGCTGCAGGTTGTCTGTCACCCATAGATGCCCCTCTGTGAGCTGCAGGTTGTCTGTCACCCATAGTTGCCCCTCTGTGAGCTGCAGGTTGTCTGTCACCCATAGTTGCCCCTCTGTGAGCTGCAGGTTCTCTGTCACCCATAGTTGCCCCTCTGTGAGCTGCAGGTTGTCTGTCACCCATAGATGCCCCTCTGTGAGCTGCAGGTTCTCTGTCACCCATAGTTGCCCCTCTGTGAGCTGCAGGTTGTCTGTCACCCATAGATGCCCCTCTGTGAGCTGCAGGTTGTCTGTCACCCATAGTTGCCCCTCTGTGAGCTGCAGGTTGTCTGTCACCCATAGATGCCCCTCTGTGAGCTGCAGGTTCTCTGTCACCCATTGTTGCCCCTCTGTGAGCTGCAGGTTGTCTGTCACCCATAGATGCCCCTCTGTTGGACACTGATGCTCTAATGTACGCCAGAGATGCCCCTTGCCAGGTACAGAAGCCTTCTGTCAGCCACTGGGGACCATCTGTCAGCCACAAATGCCACTATTTTGTGCACAGTTGACCCCTGTCAGTTGCAGGTGCCCCTCTGTCAGACACATTCGCCCCCTTTCAGCCACAGTTTCTCCCATCTCAGTCATATGTGGAAACTGTCGCCCCTTTGCCAGTCACACAGATGCCCTGGCAGCCACAGATGCCCCTTTTTGGTCAGAGATGTTCCCCTGTCAGTCACTGATGCCCCTCTGTTATGCACAGATGCCCTTTGTTTACCTTATTTATTTTTGAAATGGAAAAGGTTTGTTTTTTTACTTTTTATTTATTCACATTTTGTATTTATTATACTTTTTTTTTTTCAAACTTTTTACTGTCCCACATGGGGACTCGAACAAGAGATCACTTGATCCCCTGCACCATATCCTGCAGTATTTAAGTTTACAGTATGTGTACTAGGGAAAAGGCAGCCGGGGATTATTGACTGGTCACAGATGCCCTTTAATTGGCCATTGATACCCTTTGCCGGCCACACATTCCCCTCTTTTATGTACATGTAGTGCAGCAGTCGTCCCCCCTTCCTTCTCTGATGCTGATAGGGGGATCTGATCTTTCCTCTAAGTCCAAGGTAGTAACCAAAGGGGAGAGGCGGGGACTTCATTTTGGGGCTAACAGAGAAAGAGGTAGTCGCATACTGTTGATAGACAAACTGTTCAATTAAGAGACAATCTGTTATATTTGCTATCTGCAAAGATTTGCAAGGTTAACCCCAGGAGACTACGTGTTAGAGGACAGGGAGACTCCCTCCCCACAGGTGCATACTTCCAAACTTTCTAAGGACATTAAGAGGGATGTAATTAGAGGGCGACTTTTGCTCCAACCA
This sequence comes from Leptodactylus fallax, assembly GCA_947044405.1. Lineage (NCBI taxonomy): Eukaryota > Metazoa > Chordata > Amphibia > Anura > Leptodactylidae > Leptodactylus > Leptodactylus fallax. The sequence continues at coordinate 449,930 of CAMRHE010000798.1, read as the reverse complement.
CTTCTACTTTGACATCCATTCCCATCCATTTCTCTTTGTGCCCCCACACAGTATAATGCCCCTACAGTCACAATAACATGATATGTCCCCACATTATAATGTCCCCGTCTCTCTCCTGGTGCACCCACAGTTTAATGTCCCTCACCATCTGCCCCCACAGTATCATGCCTCCTTTCAGTTGCCTTAGTTTCATGTCCCACTCCAGTTGCCCCCAGTTTAATGTCTGGTCCATCTGCCCCCAGTTTAATGTCCCACCTCCAGCTGCTCCGCAATGTTTACAGTTCCCCTTCAGCTGCCAACCAAACATAAAAAACATTGATCCTCCCCCTCCTTACTCCCCTGCTGCTCTGTCTGAAGCTTCTGTTCCCGGTGGCTTCATGGAGACGCGATATAAGTGACATCATCACATCGCACCTTCAGCTCCCGGAGTAGAGGCAGGGCCCAAATAGTGAAGCAGGGAGCGGACGGCTCCTACTTCACCATTGTATTCAATTCCTCCAATGAGTTGAAGCTGGGACATACCTCCACCCGACCGGGACAGTGGGACAGGACCTGGAATCTGGGATTGTCCCGCTGACTCCAGGACGGTTAAGTGGTATGCCTCAGGTGTGCCGCCAAAGACAGAGTTAACCAATTGTTGTATCAGCCAGTAATGCACCCCTGATCCCCCATCAGCTACAGATCCATTCACACACAGGACAACGCTCCTTTGGAAATTCTATTGGCTGCTGTCAAGAACAAGCACCAGTTGACCCCCGGCTTGTCAGACACATAACCGATCAATAAAGAGAAAAATAATACAACTCAAAATCTAAAACCTAAAAATTTACACAGATACTAAACACGATAGATTCGATCAAAAATTTATGACATTTCTGTCGAGAAGCAAAATTATCCTTTAACCCCTCGAGGAATGGATGAATTTGAGCCACCACTAGAGAGCGCTAATGAGTTTATTGCATTGTTTGTACCTTTAGTTTAGCAGATCTGCTCAGGCTAGATTTAAATCTGCGTTGAAATCCACAGTGGACCCGAACGACAGAGACCCTGGCACAAGTGTGAACCTTGCCTAAGCGGATGTCCCAAACATGATCTGTCTATGCAGGGGATTTGGAGCTCTGTATCAGGAAGTCAAAGCTCCGACTGCTGTAAAGATATAGTATGTATGGAATTGGCACTGGATGTTGGGGGCCCCTCTCCGCTTACACCCCTGTATTACGTCTTCACTGATTCTGAATGCGTCGTGGCTCTAGATTTTATATTCTTAAACATTACGCGGCTTTGTCTTCCTCGCGTTCATGTTTCTTATTTAGGATTTCGAGCGGCATACATTTGTCATCACACTTAACCTATTGTTGAGAATCCATATTTATGAACCCATGATGGGGGCATCTGAGGACGGCCATGGTTATACAGGGAAGTTCCTTCGGCCATGACATAGCTCACTGAGTATATCGCATCATGATCGATGGCCGCGTGAATCCGCGCAGGCAGCAAATTGTAAGGCCCCAAAGCACTTTACTTAAAATGTACATTTCATCATCAAAAATGAATCCTTGGGTTGCCCACAGAGTTGTATTCAGCAGTTGTTTCTGGGAAAGCTGGGTGAATAACAACATAGCAACCAGAGGAGCTGAAACCCAAATTTTCCAAGATTCCTAAATGGCACAAGACTCAGATTTGCACAGATTTGCTCACACATGGTGTATCATTGCGTAACTAGACAGATTTGCTTTTCTGGAGCATGGGAAAGCTGAGTAACTAGCAGCATAGTTAAAGCTATAGCTCCCACAAGGACTGTAATCCATCTTTACCTAGATTCCTGAATGACAATAGACCTAAGTTATGCAAAGGCTTCCAGATATGATATGTGATTGCAGCTTTGCTTTTCTGGAGTCTGGGAAAGCTGAGTGACTATCAATATAGCCCAAACAATTACTCCCATGGGGAAATGTCACTCAACAGATTCCAAAATGAATCATGAAATGTATAACTGCATAAAACTTGGCTCTACTTATCTGGAGCATGGGAAAGTTGAGTGACTACCAATGTAGTCAAAGCAAAGCTCCCACAAGGAACTGTGACCCAACTTTACCAAAACCAGAAATAATAGAACTATTGCATAATGCAGAGATCTGTTTGCATGAGATACGTTACTGTAAAACTAGACATTTTCTGGAATGTGGAAAGCTGGGTGACCACCAATATAGCTGCTATAGGAAGCTGTCACCAAACTATCTCAAATTCCTGTAGACAAGACTATATGCTCATGCGGATACTTTGGATTAAAGTATTGTATAACTAAGTAACTTTGTGTTTCTGGTCTCTGGGAAAGCTGAGTACATTCCCCTTCAATGTCTCAATGTTATTTTTTGGAAGGAAACAACTCAATGACCTAGAATTTGTAGATTATTCCTCAGTGATGCATTGCAGAAAGCTGTGTTACTTGGCACAGGAGTTGCAGGGGGCGAGAGTGAAGGTGATTTCAGGGAATCCTGCGGTATTGGCCTTAAGTCAACATGGCGGCAGTCGGGGTATTCTGAGCCTTTCATGGGTCGTCGTGGAGCCGTAGTCCTTCCTTCATGGCTGTAGCTGATACAGTTTCCTGTTACGGTGATTTGGGTTTTGCTGGAATTTACATACGTCTCAATGCCCCCATTGTAGTCCCTCACCCCGGCCGTACAATGCTCCTTGTAAGTCATCACAACGTGTCCGGCCAAAACATACATTGGTGAGGACATAATGCAATTACAAGGCTCTGCTGGAGGTCACGTAACTGCTGAGGAGCACGCGCGGGAGCATTACACAGGAGCCACCGCACCTTGGTCACAGGGGCAAGGGGGATTTATCAAAAATAGTCTGAGAGTTAAGCTGGCATTGTTACCCATAACAACCAACCACAGCGCAGCTTTTATGTTACCCAGGCAGTTTAAAATGTGTAAGCTTCGCTGGGATTGGTTGCTATGGGCAACAAAGACTGTTTTGATAAAAAAGGACTTAGGGCCAATTTGAGCAAAAGGGCCCAAATGTAACTACTACCCCTGCACCCACTATAGGATTATAGGCCCCAAGTGTAACTACTACCCCTGTACCCACTATAGGACTATAGGCCCCAAATGTAACTACTACCCCTGTACCCACTATAGGACTATAGGCCCCAAATGTAACTACTACCCCTGTACCCACTATGGGGATCAACTGTGACTACTACCCCTGAACCCACTATATGCCCCAAATGTAACTACTACCCCTGTACCCACTATAGGGTCCAAGTGTGACTACTACTCCTGTACCCACTATAGGGCCCAAGTGTAACTACTACCCCTGTACCCACTATAGGACTATAGGCCCCAAATGTAACTACTACCCCTGTACCCACTATAGGGCCCAAGTGTAACTACTACCCCTGTACCCACTATAGGACTATAGGCCCCAAATGTAACTACTACCCCTGTACCCACTATATGCCCCAAATGTAACTACTACCCCTGTACCCACTATAGGGTCCAAGTGTGACTACTACTCCTGTACCCACTATAGGGCCCAAGTGTAACTACTACCCCTGTACCCACTATAGGGCCCAAGCGTGACTACTACCCCTGTACCCACTATAGGACTATAGGCCCCAAATGTAACTACTACCCCTGTACCCACTATAGGACTATAGGCCCCAAATGTAACTACTACCCCTGTACCCACTATAGGGCCCAAGCGTGACTACTACCCCTGTACCCACTATATGCCCCAAATGTAACTACTACCCCTGTACCCACTATAGGGTCCAAGTGTGACTACTACTCCTGTACCCACTATAGGGCCCAAGTGTAACTACTACCCCTGTACCCACTATAGGGCCCAAGCGTGACTACTACCCCTGTACCCACTATAGGCCCCAAATGTAACTACTACCCCTGTACCCACTATAGGGCCCAAGCGTGACTACTACCCCTGAATCCACTATAGGGCCCAAGTGTGACTACTAACCCTGAACCCACTATAGGCCCAAGTGTGACTACTACCTCTGTACCCTCTATAGGGCCCTAGTGTGACTACTACCTCTGTACCCACTATAGGACCCTAGTGTGACTACTACCCCTGTACCTACTATAGGGCCCAAGTGTGACTACTACCCCTGTACCCACTGAAGGGCCCAAGTTTGACTACTACCCCTGTACCCACTATAGGGCCCAAGCGTGTCTTTTATCTCTATACTCACTATAGGGCCCAAGTGTAATTACTACCCCTGTACCCACTATAGGGCCCAAGTGTGACTACTACCTCTTTTTGTCCAAAAATTTCTGTGAATCCATTCGCACACCTCTCTCCCCGAAAACCATGACAAATTGTTGGAAAGTAAAACAATAGGGTCCAAGTGTGATTTCTACCTCTCTACCCTTTATAGCCATGTCCCTGAACTAACCTTCCCCAAAAAATGGCGATGAGCGCACTTTATGTTATGCTATTAAAGGTGTATTCTGGTCATTTTAAGTCTAATAAGTAGGGTCCAATAAGTAGGGTCCAATCCCCAACAATCATGAGAATAGGGTTCCCATTTGCCCTTTTGAATATTCTGAATAAAATATCCAAAATATAGTGAAGACTGACACCATGCAGGTGAGAAGTAGCTGGCGAAGGGCTTAATAAGGTATTAGGGGTAAATCCAGTTATCCCTAGTTATAGGCTAGTGTGTAACTGGCTGACTGGTGGGGGACTAACTGCTGGGACCTCCATGATGATGAGAACGGGGACCGTTTTCCCCATATGAATGGAGCAGCTACACGCACTTTAGTAATGTGTGCCACATGGCTTTTTTCAGGGTGTCACCTGCACATAATTTGCCCATGCAGAGGTGTAACTTTAAGCTCCTGGGCCCCAGTGCAACATTTGTAATGGGATCCCTACCTACCCCGTGTGACTGCTACTGCTGTACCCCTTATAGCTACGCTCTTGCCGTAAGTAAAATGCAGAAGATATGGAAGCATTCTGCCACGCCTAGGAGATTTGCCCACTCTTCAGGACTTCGGGAGGTTACCCCTCTTTTCGGGATCCTCCTGGACGGTCGTGGATAGTTGGCCAATATACCACAGTCACTTCATTCACATCTATGGGACTGTCACAGTTAGCGCTTGCTTCCTCTTCAGCAGTCCCATGCAAGACTGACCGCTCCATTCATACAGGGCAAACAGACCCCCAATTTCATGATCAGACCCCCACCAACCCGACACTTATCCCCTAGTCATAGGATAAGGAATAACTTAGCTTGAAATACCCCTTTAAGTAATTAAATCTGCAATTCTACCTGTGACAGTGCCAGTCTTCACTGTAGTTTGGGCATTCTATTCAAACCATACCTGCCATACCACGAAGTGTCACCATTTGGAAAAGCATCCGTAAGATGTGTCACTCAGCTTTCCCATATACAGATATAACTAATAAACACATGAACAGAAATGATACAAATCTGAGTCATCAGAATATTCTGGAAAATTGTACAGTCATTGTCTTCATTAAACCTGATCCGTCAGATGGAGGTCACAGCGATGCTTGTGTTTAGTGCTGTCACATTGAGTCACCGCTCGAATATCTCCACCAACAGCTGAACCTCGTGCCTCGGTGACGTCAGTGTTTCCGCCTGTTTAACCCTAATTTGTTTTCCATGTTAATCCCGACAATCTATGAACGTTCTCCGTTGCCGAAATTTTACTTCTGCAATTAATTCTAATACATTGTGTCGGGCGTGAATATTTTTGCACATTATCTGTTCTTTGCCAGCATGGGGCAAATGACTGGTAAATAAAGATGGAATTAATTGTGTTCTATTCTGCGGCGTCTGGAGATAATAGTCACCCCTGAGTCATCAGTCGTAATCCTCCGGCTACACCATTGCTTAACCCCTCCTTAGCTGTCCAATATGGGGTGTAACGTGGCTTGCTACATATGGTCAAACCACAACCCCCAGTCATACTTGACAACTCTACCAAAACATCCAGGAGGCTCCTACAGAAAGGGGTGACCTCCCAGAGTCCTGGAATGGAGGGTCATCCACCAATCATATTATAACCATACTTGTCAACCCTTCCAGAAGCCCCAGGAGGTTTGCCAAAAAATGGTTGACTTCCCAACACAGCTGGCAAACCACATGAGTCGACAGGGGAAACATTTAGTGCCTGCCTCATAAGAAAGGGACTGTGACCATATCCATAGGGGGATGTGTGTACGCCCAAAGGGGCATGGTTGAGCCCAAAACTTTTTCCATGCTCTTCTCCTTGTCCAAATGTTCGCAAGTATGTATAATATGTGGCATGTGCAATTTATAATGCCCACAAAAAGAGGGCGTAACCATCACATTATGGGTCCATTTCAGAAAAAGGGGTGTAACATGCAATATTAAAGGGATGTGCTGCCCCTCAAAAGGTGCTGGGTTTGCCAAAGGGACACGCCCCCAGCATATCCTGACACTGTTAGGAATTGTAGTGTCTTTGAAGAGAGCAGCAGAGGAAGAGTCAGCTGATTTTGCAGCAAGTAGTGACCTGTATTATGCTAGTGAGGATAGGGCTGCATGTGATGACAGCAGCAGAGGAAGAATGAGCTGACATTACAGTAAGCAGTGACCTGTATTATGCTAGTGAGGATAGGGCTGCATGTGATGACAGCAGCAGAGGAATACTTAGATGCTACTGCAGTATGCAGTGACTTGTATTATGCTAGAGAGGATAGGACTGCACGTGATGACAGCTGAAGAGAAAGAGTGAGATGATACTACAGCAAGCAGTGACCTGTATTATGCTAGTGAGGATAGGGCTGTATGTGATGACAGCAGCAGAAGAGCAGTCATCTGATACCGCAGGCGCAAGCAGTGACCTGTATTATGCTTGCGAGGATAGGGCTGCATGTGATGACAGCAAAAGAGGAAGAGTCTGCTGATACTGAAGCAAGCAGAGAATTGTATCATGGTAGTGAGGATAGGGATGCATGTGATGACAGCAGCAGAGGAAGAGTGAGCTGATAATGCAGCACGCAGTGACCTGTATTATGCTAGTGAGGATAGAACTACAAGTGATACAACTGCAGAGGAAGAATCAGCTGATATTGCAGCAAGGCGTAATCTGTATTATACTGGTGAGGATAGGGCTGCATGCAATGACAGCAGTAGAGGAAGACTGAGTTGATAATGCCGCATGCAGTGACCTGTATCATGCTAGTGAGGATAGGGATACATGAGGAACAGATACCACCATGGAGTGGACAGGTACAGGACAAGTTAGCCATTTAGCTCATATGAATGCTGGTGACTGGAGTGGAGGAATGTGCTTATTCTGAACACAGAGAAAAATCCCATAGTTTATTAATAAAACAGATTTAAATATTTCACATTTTCTTATTGCTTCAATTTATCACCATTTCCAAAATCTCTGCTTGCTGTCAGTGAACATAGATTTCCTTGTTTACTTCCAGAAAACTTCAGACTTAGCATTTCTCACATCTGAGAGTTTGTTACAATTATAGCCAGTCTAGCTAAACCATGTTAAGATCGTATAGTTTACCAGCAGTCCTACATATAAGTATTGACAAACTCAGCTCTGCTACATCTATAGAACTTATATACAAAAATGTATGAAAAAATATTTCATCCAATCCTCCCTGCACATCACGTCGGAGCTGGCGATAAGCGCGTTTCATCAATTCCAGCTCATTATATGTAGCCCGTATTTCAGTTTTCAAGCAGACATAACAGCCACGAGCAACTGACAAGACCCCGATGAGCGCGGCGCGGACACATGAACCCTCACGTGCTACTGACAAGCAATTGTGATGATAGGAATGGCCCAGCTGCTGCGACAGCATAGCCCACCTTCTCACAACAGGTGCGAGCTATCTGCGTTATCGCCACGACCTGCCGTGGCCTCCGGTGACTTCTCAGTTAAAAGCCAAAACACATCTGATACTTTTCCCTGGAGAAACTGGTGAAAGATTAAGCTAATAGAGCTGTCAAGTCAACGTCGGTGCGTTTAAAGACGCAGTAGTTGATATGACAGAGATATCCAATCTGCAGTGTAAACTGACTTCACGGCTATTATTTCATACACATTCATTCATGTCACCATTACTATGGATTGTCACACATACACTTGTCACATCACACATTGCGCTTCACATGATCATGTGTACGGGAAAAACAAAGTGCATGTCCCCTTTAATTTTCTGTTTATCCATTTGTCTGGCGCTCAGGACCGTAGTACAGCCCTGCTCACTTTATCTAACGTACCCAAGAAATTGGCACAGGGGCTTCACCGAACCCGTGATTCGCCTTAGCCAGTGACTGCCATATCCACTTAATTGATGCGAATCATGAAGTGCTGCAAATACTTAAAGGGGGTCTACACCGCCACAATCAGGGCCGGCGTTGGGGGGAGGGGGCAAACTGGGCAATTGCCCAGGGCCCCGACCCCAAAGGGGCCCCCGGGATCTGGAGCCTGATGACTCCGGATCCCGAAGTCAGGGCCGGCCATATCGATAACAGAAAGGGACCCAGTGTCATGTGCCGCAGGGCCCCTTTCCGAGGTGAATAAAAATAACAAACATTGTTACTCACCTGTCCTTGCGTCCGACGTCATCTTCTGGCGTTCCGGACATCACTGCTGAGGCCAGGCCTCAGCCTTAGCGATCACGTGGGGTGTGCTCACGTAACCGCTGAGGCCCAATCACAGGCTTCAGAGGCTACATCCACAACGCGTGACGTCAGCCGCAGAGAAGAGGAAGCCAGCGCCGGTGGGGATAGCGGGGCAGCGCGATGAGACCCAGCAGAGGTAAGGCAAGGTGAGTATAACTGTTTGTTATTTTCCCTTACCTCCCCAGGCCTTCGCTTATTATACTCTGGGGTCTGAAGAGACCCCAGAGTATAATATAATACTAGCACTAAGGGAGTCTGTAGGGCCACTGTGGAGCATTATACTGGTGGCCCCCCCCTGGATAGCATATTATACTGTGTGGGGCCCCTGTGGAGCATTATACTGCTGGCCCCCCTCTGGATAGCATATTATACTGTGTGGGGCCACTGTGGAGCATTATACTGGGCGGAGGTCCCTCTGGATAGCATATTATACTGTGTGGGGCCACTGTGGAGTATTTAACTGGGGGGGCGCCTCTGGATAGCATATTATACTGTATGGGGCCTCTGTGGAGCATTATAATGTGGGGGGGGCTCTGGAGAGCATGTTATACTGTTTTGGGCCACTGTGGAGCATTATACTGAGGGATCCTCTCTGGGCAGTATATTATATTGTGTGGAGGCCATTCTGGAGCATGCTATCCTGTGTGGGGTCACTGTGAAGCATTATTCGGGGGGGGCCATCTGCAGAGCATATTATATTGCGTGGCGCCATTGTGGGGCATTATTCGGGGGTGAACTAAGGAGCATTATACTAGGCGGCCCTCTGGGAAGTATATTATACTGCGTGGGGCCTACTGTGGAGCATTATACTGGGGGGACACTCTGGGGAGCATAATATATTGCGTGGGGCCACTGTGGAACAAAATACTGGGGGGGCACTGTGGAGCATTATGCTAGCAGGGGCTCTCTGGGGAGCATATTATACTATGGGCCACTGTGAAACTTTATACTGGGGGGAAGGGGCAGTATGGGGAGCCTGTTATACTTTGTGGGGCCACTGTGGAGTTTATTATATTGTGTGGGGCTTCTTGGGAGCATATTATACTCTGTGGGGCCATTGTAGAGCATTATACTGGGGGGGACTGTGGGGAGCATATTATACTGTGGGGGACCACTGTGGAGCATTATACTGGGGGAACCCCTCTGGGCAGTATATTATACTGTGTGGAGGCCATTGTGGAGCATGTTATACTGTGTTAGGCCACTGTGGAGAATTATACTGGCGGGGGCACTGTAGGATGCATATTATACTGTATGGAGCATATTATATTGTGTGGGGCTGCTGGGGAGCATATTGTACTGTCTGGGGCCACTAAGAGGTAGTATACTGTGTGGAGCCTTATATACCATGTGGGGCCACTATGGGGGGCTCAGGGGAGCATTTTATACTGTGTGGGTCCACTGTGGAGCATTATATACCATGTGGGGAAACTGTGGAGTGCTCAGGGGAGCATTTTATACCGTGGAGCATTATATACCATGTGGAGCATTATACTGTGGGGGGGGAGCTCAAAATTCCTGCTGGTAGCCCTGTGTGCTATGTCTGCATCACAGCTCCCTCACTATAATCTTGCACATACGTGTAGTGCTCCATGGCCATGTCATTCCCCATACAGTACTGTGCATGAACTGGCCATGGAGTTATTGGGGCCTGCACAGTACTATAGGGGCTGACTATACGGGGAACATACTCAGTAACACCAGATAGTCAGCACATATGTAAGACTTCAGTGAAGGAGCCGCGGTGTAGGCTATTAGCAGGAAGCTGTTGGGTGGGGCCCCAGAACAAGATCCTCTGGTGGGCCTAAGGCCCTTCAGTCCGACACTGTATAACGGAGAACTATTATATATAAGGGTGGGTTACTATATATAATTGGGAAACTTAAATATGAGGGGCTATTATAAGGGGGGGACTATTATTTATAAGACGACTATTATTTATAAGGGGGGAACTATTATATATAAGGCATCCAATATAAGGGGAAGCTATTATTTATAAGAGGGGAACTATTTATAAGGGGGGTATAATTGTTAAGTGGGCTTATTTATAAAGGGGGCTATTAGTGATAATGGGGACTATTATTTATAAGGTTAACTATTATTTATGAGGGGGCTATTATTTATAAGGGAGCAGTATTATTTTTACGGGGTGACTGTTACTGATAAGGGGGATATTACTGATACAGGGCACTATTTATCATTTATAAGGGCGCTATTACTGATAAAGGTGTAATATTATTTATAAGCAGGGACTATTATTTATAACTAGAGGGGGACATGGAACTGGGGCTGCTGGAGGGGGACATTAAACCGTGGGGGTAGTTGGAGGGGGACAATAAATTAATGGCAGCTGGAGTGGGACATTAAACTGGGGGCAAGTAGAGGGGGACATTAAACTGGGGCAGCTGGAGGGGGACATTAAACCGTAGTGGTAGCTGGAGGGTGGCATTAAACTGTGGGCAACTAGAGGCAGACATGTCCCCCTCCAACTACTCCCATGGTTTAATGTCCCTTTCCAGTTGCCCTCAGCTTAATGTCTCCGTCCAGTAACCCCCATTGTTTAATGTCCCCCTTCAGCTGTCCTCAGTTTAATAGCCCCTTCATCTGCCACCAGTTTTATGTCCTCCCCTTATCTGCTCCCAGTTTACTGTCCCCCCTTCATCTGCCACCATTTTAATGCCCTCCTTCATCTGCCCCCAGTTTAATGTCCCCCCTTCATCTGCCACCAGTTTAATGCCCTCCTTCATCTGCCACCAGTTTAATGTCCCCCCTTCATCTGCCACCAGGTTAATGTCCCCCCTTCATCTGTCCCCAGGTTAATGTCCCCTCTTCATCTGCCCCCAGTTTAATGCTCTCCTCCATCTCTGCCCCCAGTTTAATGTCCCTCCCCCTTCATCTGTCACCAGTGGTGAATCAGGAGCTGTCTGCGGACGGCTCCTGCTTCATTCAGGACATACCCATAACCAGGACATACCTCCCGCCGACCAGGACGGTGGGACAGTACCCACAATCCAGGACTGTCCAGCAGAATCTGGGACGGTTGGGAGCTATGTGTTCAGTGCATCTAGGGCGTGATTGAGTCTGCCAGAGCACTGGTTCTAGCCTTTGTTCACCATACATCGGCACCCGGACAGCTTTATTTTAGCAGGTTTATTTTTATTTTTCACGTAGCGAGCCAAATTCAAAAAGAGTTGCGGGAAAAACTACGGCTGAAATGCATTGTGTCGGAAATTGCAACGCTTTTCACAGAAAGCGGAGTTTTTCTCTGTGGACTTTCTGCTTCCATTATACCTATAGGGAAACCGCCAACGTTTCTGTAGGTGTAATTAACAAAAACGCGACTATTTTTGAAATTGCAGAATTTCCACTGCAGATTTTTCTCTGCAGTGTGTGGAACCCCAGCCTTAGGCTAAGGCCCCACATTACAGAATGCACCCAAAAAATGCTGCAGAAAAAAACGCATTGTGTCTTTTTCCACATTTTTGATTGCATTTTTCTCTGCAGTTTTTCTTCTCTTATTAAATCTATAGGGAATATGCAAGCGTTTCCGTAGGTAAAATTGACAGGCTGCCTTTTCTGCAGTGTTTTCTGCAATGTGTGGATGGGATTAGCCAGAATCTCATTCACTTTGCTGTAAAACAGTTTTTTTTTTCTGCTGTGTTTCCGCAACGTGAGGCCTTAGCCTACGAGACATGATCTAGAGTCCTTGTTTTGGGGGGTCTGTATTTACATGGCTTGGTGTGGTCTCTAATTTTTCCAGGCCTGTATTTAGGATATGTAATAAAGGGGGTCATATGCACTATTTGTAAGCCAAATGCCGTTAGGTTAGAGACATGAGCTATAAAAATATTCTGGGTATATGGTGAACAATTTTTGAGGTACTCTTTAGGCGCCCATTAATGTATAATTTCCCTAAACCTCCCAATTCTTAAAATTTAGCACGTATTCAATAAGATTTGACAAAAATAGCTACAAAATTACAAAAAAATGTTACGTTGCAGCTTGTAAGTTAATTGCACCTTGTGCAGTGCTAAGGTCGCTCTAGTGTCATGTGATCCCTGACCCCTGTCATTACTCATCAGAGCCCCATGGGGGCAGCGCTACATCACTACTACTTGCCGGGATGTTCATTATGTAACATTAAGACAGACAATATTGAGAGCTGCCCGTTAATTGCCATCTCTTGTTGTACAGACTTCGAGTCTCTCTGCGGCTACAGATAAATTAGTTTGACGAGATTACTGCCATGTTTAATTAACCCCGCGGTGAACACTTTGACTTACGGGAATAATTTGTATTTGGATTTAACCAAAGTCCATGATGAGCAACTAATGATGTATGGAGCATTGATAAAACTCACACAAGGTGCCATAGATCCATCTGGGCGTCGGAAGTAGGAATTATTCATAAGGCGCCATAAAAGGGATGGTTAGAAGAGTATCGGAATATGCTGGCCCCTTAATTTTTTTGTAGGGTGGCAAGAGACTTACATAGAGTTCATAGGATCCCATTGCCAGAGGGGTAATATGAAGCTCCTGGGCCCCAATGCAAAATCTGTACCAGGTACCCCAACTATAATAGTACTGGTCTTCACATATTGGGAAGAGACACATTATGGGCCCCAAGGCTCCTGGGCTCGTGGTCGACTGCACTCTCTGTACTTCCTCAGATTACACCCCAGCCCATACAAAAATTTGTCCTTTTCATTAGCCCCATCTACTTTCCATGATTCTTCAGTTTATTACTTAAACCTATGAAGACCAAACAGGTAATCAAATAAAACCAAAATAGGTTTCAATATATGGGGCGAGGCCCCTTCTCTCGGGGTCCCATAGCGGCCACGTGGACAATATCCCATTATTATACTCTGGGATCTCCAGGTAGGTGCGGAAACAAAATAAACACTGATACTCACCATATTTCCCCTCTCCTCATCTCCTGGCGTCCGGCGCTCCATCACAGTCCTCTTCCATTGTCTTCCAGGCCCTTCCCGACTCCTGGGTGACTTCAGGGGCCCCTAAGGACTGCTATGGCCTGTGGTTGGTGGGGCATGCCAATGTTATGTCATGATGCTTTGACGCAAGAGGAAAGGTAAGTATCAGTGTTTATTATGTTTCCGCACACTTTCCCCTCCCCCGGGCCTCTGCTTATTATACTCTGTGGTCTGAACCTGAAATTTTGGTAAAATTTTCAACAAACCCAGCTTCTTATGGCCGGTTCTCTCACCTCTATGGTATGTGCATCTCTTATTTTGAGACACCAATGTGCATTTATTAAGAAAAGCAGATTGAAAAAGGAGATGATACAGTAATTTGGTAAAAAGTCATAACCTATTCATAGATTTATCACATTTTGACCTCTCACACAAGCAAAAAAAGTAATTTAATGTTTATTAGTAAACTTGTTCTAAATTAAATGTAATGAAAGGTTGTCAGGGGTTAATGGGAGCAAAAACCCTATTATGTTCATGTAACGTATAATGTGCCTTTGGACATGATTGCACTAAATGTACAATAATTACCGTCCCTTTAATTTGCAGAGTTCGGACGCGGGGCAAGCTGCGGGATGAATGGAGAGCTCTAGGACCCAGAGGGAATAGAACAGAAGGTCAGCTCTAGGACCCAGGGGTGATGGACAGCAGCAGGAGACTACGTTTGTCAGACACACTCACATGGGGACACAGGGGTGCTATATTAAAGGGGTTTTCCAGGCTAATTATTTTTTTAATTAGGCCGGAGGAGGTGAAAAAAAATTAATAAAAAAACATACTCACCTGTCCAGTCACATGTACATATTACCGGGAGCTGTGCTACCCTGGAACAGCTATTCTGCAAGGGTCCCCCACAGATCTAATATAGACAATACTAGAAAGTGGACATCCCTTTAAGGGCAGGCGTCCCAGTGCTTGATGCCAGTTACTACGTGGATTAAGCATAGTTAAAGGGGTTGTCCTGTTGTGGACACTTATAAGGGGATAAGTGTCCGATCGCTGGGGCCCGATTGCCTGGTTCCCTAGTGATCAGGAGGACAGGGAATCGAAAGTCCCCCTAAGGCCTCCTTGTGAATGGAGCGCCAGTGCACTTGGCTGACCAGTGCTCCATTCACTTCTATGGGGCTGTGGGCGCTCCTGCACTTTACAGTCCCGGAAACCCCATAGAAGTGAATAGAGTGCTGGTCACACAAGCGCACTGGCGCTCCATTCACAAGGAGGCCTTAGGGAGATTTTCGGTCCCCCATCCTCCGGATCACTAGGGGACCAGGCAATTTGGCCCCCAGCGATTGGACACTTATCCCCTGTCCTGTGAGACAACCCCTTTAAGTTCCATTGGCACTGTGGATTGCACAGACTATGAAAGAGACCTGGGACCTGTTGGAGAGTGGCAGTGGTGCAGCTGGTCGGAGGTACCAGTGAGAGGTACCAGAGTTTCAGGAGAGGGGCAAGAAGTGCCAACGGTGAGGTGTAGTGCAGAAAGAAATCAGACCAAGCCAAGGAAGTGCAGCTAGAGAAAAGCAAGTTGAGCTCAGTAGGAGGTAGCTGTACAGAGTAAGGCTTAGGTATACAGCGGAGTATCTGCAGCCGGAACTGGCCCTGCAAAAGTTAAAGTTTGTAATGATATAAAGCCTGAACCTCTGTAACAATAACTAAGACGAAATGGGGGAGATTTATGAAGACTGGTGTTTGCATCGCTATGCACAGGCATTTATAACAAGGCGCACCCTTCCTCATAACTCAGGAGCACCCTCATCCAGGCCATGCACCTGCATAGATTTCATGCATTAGTTATGCGAGGCATCATTTATACTGTGGCCCAGTGGTGCTAGAGTACGCTGAGCTGCAGTTACTGCACTAGACAGTGTACAGAGCTGCCTGGTTCTGTGCACTGTATGATACAGGGAGCCGATGCAGTCTTGAAGAGCTGATCCATGCAGGGGCTGACTGTTAAACTACATTGATAAAATATTTATGGTCAATCGTAAGGATATGCCATAGCAAAATTCATGTACAATCTCTTTATTGACTATTAGCACAAAACTAGACTATTTGTATAAAGGCGTTCTCACATTCAGGTTTGCTGCTGCAGTTTTGAAGCCAAAGCCAGAAGTGAATCATAAAGGGAGAGAACATATAAAGCACAGATGGTTCTTCTACCATTTTTTATTCCACTCCTGTTTTTGCCTGCAAAAACTGCACCAAAAAATCTGAACGTGTAAACACATCCTTAGTGTTAAATTGTTCTATGACCCTGCAGAGTGACCCCTTCTCCAGCACAAATTGTTCTCTCCTTATCAGCCCGGATAATTTCCTATTACAGTCCCTGCTCTGAATTAGATTGTTGATGAGAGACAATTAAGAAGCCTCAATAAATGAATTCAGTCCAGGGTACTGCAAGAGGGAAATCACTGCAGAGTACACAGAGTATTGTAGTCTATGAAGAGATAATATAGCATGGGATTAAAGGGAAATATGGACAAGGTAAAGGAGTTGTGCTTAAATTGTCCACTGCTAATTGTATAAAATACTGAAAGGAGTGGGGGAGGGGAGATGGCAACTTCTCTAATCACATCTCTGTCCCTGTGCAATGATGTTCAAGACCACTTAGCTATTTCCTAAATAAAATACTGCCCCCTATGTACAGGAATATAACTGCTATAAAACTGCTCCTATAAACATGAATATAACTACTATAATACTACTCCTATGTACAAGAATATAACTACTATAATACTGCTCCTATGTACAAGAATATAACTACTATAATACTACTCCTATGTACAAGAATATAACTACTATAATACCGCTCCTATGTACAAGAATATAACTACTATAATACTGCTCCTATGTACAAGAATATAACTACTATAATACTGCTTCTATGTACAAGAATATAACTACTATAATACTACCGCCTATGTACAAGAATATAACTACTATAATACTGCTCCTATGTACAAGAATATAACTACTATGATACTACTCCTATTCAAGAATATAACTACTATAATACTCCCCCTATGTACAAGAATATAACTACTATAATATACTCCTATGTACAAGAATATAACTACTATAATACTGCTGTTGTTACTACTATAATACTGCTCCTATGTACAAGAATATAACTACTATAATACTACTCCTATGTACAAGAATATAACTACTATAATACTGCTCCTATGTACAAGAATATAACTACTATAATACTGCTCCTATATACACAAGAATATAACTACTATAATACTGCCCCCTATGTACAAGAATATAACTACTATAATACTACACCTATGTACAAGAAAATAACTACTATAATACTGCTCCTATGTACAAGAATACAACTAATACTATACTACCCTGCCCCCTATGTACAAGAATATAACTACTATAATACTGCCCCCTATGTACAAGAATATAACTACTATAATACTGCCCCTATGTACAAGAATATAACTACTATAATACTACCCCTATGTACAAGAATATAACTACTATAATACTGCTCCTATGTACAAGAATATAACTACTATAATACTGCCCCCTATGTACAAGAATATAACTACTATAATACTGCTCCTACGTACAATATATAGGTTTCCTTGTCGATTAACTACTATAATACTGCCCCCCTATGTACAAGAATATAACTACTATAATACTGCCCCTATGTACAAGAATATAACTACTATAATACTGCTCCTATGTACAAGAATATAACTACTATAATACTACTCCTATGTACAAGAATATAACTACTATAATACTGCCTCCTATGTACAAGAATATACAGTCATATGAAAAAGTTTGGGCACCCCTATTAATCTTAATCATTTTTAGTTCTAAATATTTGGGTGTTTGCAACAGCCATTTCAATTTGATATATCTAATAACTGATGGACACAGTAATATTTGAGGATTGAAATGAGGTTTATTGTACTAACAGAAAATGTGCAATATGCATTAAACCAAAATTTGACCGGTGCAAAAATTTGGGTACCCTTATCATTTTATTGATTTGAATACTCCTAACTACTTTTTACCTACGTCTTACTGAAGCACAAAATTGGTTTTCTAACCTCACTGAGCTTTGAACTTCATAGCCAGGTGTATCCAATCATGAGAAAAGGTAAGGTTTAAGGTGGCCAATTGCAAGTTGTTCTCCTATTTGAATCTCCTCTGAAGAGTGGCATCATGGGCTCCTCAAAACAACTCTCAAATGATCTGAAAACAAAGATTGTTCAACATAGTTGTTCAGGGGAAGGATACAAAAAGTTGTCTCAGAGATTTAACCTGTCAGTTTCCACTGTGAGGAACATAGTAAGGAAATGGAAGACCACAGGGACAGTTCTTGTTAAGCCCAGAAGTGGCAGGCCAAGAAAAATATCAGAAAGGCAGAGAAGAAGAATGGTGAGAACAGTCCAGGGACAATCCACAGACCACCTCCAAAGAGCTGCAGCATCATCTTGCTGCAGATGATGTCACTGTGCATCGGTCAACAATACAGCACACTTTGCACAAGGAGAAGCTGTATGGGGGGGGGGTGTGGAAAGAAGCCGTTTCTGAAAGCACGCCACAAACAGAGTCGCCTGAGGTATGCAAAAGCACATTTGGACAAGCCAGCTTCATTTTGGAAGAAGGTCCTGTGGACTGATGAAACAAAGATTGAGTTGTTTGGTCATACAAAAAGGCGTTATGCATTGACGTCAAAAAAACACAGCATTCCAAGAAAAACACTTGCTACCCACTGTAAAATTTGGTGGAGGTTCCATCATGCTTTGGGGCTGTGTGGCCAATGCCGGCACCGGGAATCTTGTTAAAGTTGAGGGTCGCATGGATTCAACTCAGTATCAGCAGATTCTTGAGAATAATGTACAAGAATCAGTGGACGAATTGAAGTTACCCCGGGGAGTGGATATTTCAGCAAGACAATGATCCAAAACACAGCTCCAAATCTACTCAGGCATTCATGCAGAGGAACAATTACAATGTTCTGGAATGGCCATCCCAGTCCCCAGACCTGAATATCATTGAACATCTGTGGGATAATTTGAAGCGGGCTGTCCATGCATCGGCGACCATCAAACTTAACTGAACTGGAATTGTTTTGTAAAGAGGAATGGTCAAAAATACCTTCATCCAGGATCCAGGAACTGATTAAAAGCTACAGGAAGCGACTAGAGGCTGTTATTTTTGCAAAAGGAGGATCTACTAAATATTAATGTCACTTTTCTGTTGAGGTGCCCATACTTTTGCATCGGTCAAATTTTGGTTTAATGCATATTGCACATTTTCTGTTAGTACAATAAACCTCATTTCAATCCTGAAATATTACTGTGTCCATCAGTTATTAGATATATCAAACTGAAACGGCTGTTGCAAACACCCAAATATTTAGAACTAAAAATGATTAAGATTAATAGGTGTGCCCCAACCTTTTTCTTATGACTGTAACTACTATAATACTACTCCTATGTACAACAATATAACTACTATAATACTGCCTCCTAAGTACAAGAATATAACTACTATAATACTGCCTCCTATGTACAAGAATATAACTACTATAATACTGCTCCTATGTACAAGAATATAACTACTATAATACTGCTCCTATGTACAAGAATATAACTACTATAATACTACTCCTATGTACAAGAATATAACTACTATAATACTGCCTCATAAGTACAAGAATATAACTACTATAATACTACCTACTATATGCAAGAATATAACTACTATAATACTTCTCCTATGTACAAGAATATAACTACTATAATACTGCTCTTATGTACAAGAATATAACTACTATAATACTGCTCCTATGTACAAGAATATAACTACTATAATACTGCCCCTATGTACAAGAATATAACTACTATAATACTGCTCCTATGTACTAGAATATAACTACTATAATACTGCTCCTATGTACAAGAATATAACTACTATAATACTACTCCTATGTACAAGAATATAACTACTATAATACTGCTCCTATGTACAAGAATATAACTACTATAATACTACTCCCTATGTACAAGAATATAACTACTATAATACTGCTCCTATGTACAAGAATATAACTACTAGATTACCTGCTCCTATATACAAGAATATAACTAATATAATACTACTCCTATGTACAAGAATATACCTACAGTAATACTGCCATATATATACAACAGAACAATAATAAGGATACAATCACTAGCATGTGATTGACGCATGTGCTGCAGTGAATAAGCTCAGACAATTCTGCAATGAATCTGCCGCTTGTGAATATATCCTTATACTGCCATCTACAGACAATGATAAAACTACTTTAAACAGGGCTTAAAATAAATCTAGCAGTAAAGTCTGAGTCCCATATAGCACTGGGTGCAGATTGTTTCTTGTTTTGCTGACATTTGCAATAATTCAATAACAGCTGGGACCCTGCATTAGCAAATTGGTCACATTTTAGATGTTTTTTGATAATTTTATTTTGGAATATGTATTTTTCCCGCTGAGGACTGCAGGGGTCTATAATGACCTGTACATTAGTGGTGTGATCATGACATCAGCATGGCCGCACATACATGCCTTCACTCATCTCTGTTACTTGAACTATGAAGATCCACCCCGGGGAGTATTAAATGTGTGTTCTTTTGCAAAGACATTAATGGAAGCTTCACTTTTCCGATATAATATTGATTTTCCATACCGGTCAGACAGGGCTATAGCCTGACATCATTTTTCAATTACGTGTCATTATGAAGGTTCTTCAATTATGTAATGTAGACCAGAGCTGGACATGGACATCAGCAGTATACTAAAGAGGTCACAGTCTGGCTGAGGAGCATTGTGGTATTCATGGACTTCTTTTGGGTGGCTCCTGATTCCCCCATCCAACCCATTATCCAAGATCTATAAAGACAGTCAGTCCTGTATTCCTGGATTTGTTATTTTCACATGAGAGATCAACCATAAAAGGTGTATTGTAGGAGTGTGGTGAGGCAGAGACCAAACTTGGACATGGTCATCAAGAGTGTGGCAAAGGGGCTACTTGACATTTATGGACCTCTTTTGGGAAACTCCTGACTCTCTTAAGCCATCAAGGGTGATGGAGACTATTTTAGCACTATTAAGCTAGGGTTTAGTGGCGCAGGTGACTGGGCAAGGTAAACTGGAGTAAGTCAAGTCAGAGAAGGAGACAGTTGGTGGTGAGTCACAATAGTTGTGGTGCCACGCAAGGTGCAAGCTGCCAACTGAAAGGTGCTTGAGAAGTGGCTATTGTGCTGCGCAAGGGGAATGCATGAGGCGCCTACTCAGTGATTTAGGTCTGGGTATGGTCTGAAAGACCCAATCCTGTGCTGCAGGCAAAGAGCCCCAAGCAAGTACCAACCTGGTGCTCTCTCATTGCCATTTACTATTACGTTAAATTTGCAGCCACCAAGCATCTGTGCCTACTAGTGGAGTGACCATTCTTATTTTCTATATCTGTAACCCTCAAGCATCATGCCCAAAAATGTTAACCACCAAGCATTATGCCAAGAACTGTAACCACCAAGCAATGGTCCCAAGAACTGTAGCCACCCAACATTGTTCACAAGATCTGTAATCTCCAAGCATCATGCCCAAGAACATTAACCAAGTATCATACTAAGAACTGCAACAAGCAAGTGTTATGCCAAGAACTGTAACTACAAAGCATCATGCCCAAGAGCTGTAACCACAAAGCACCATGTCCAAGGACTGTAACCATCAAGCACTGTGAGCAAGAATTGTAACCACCAAGTGTCATGCCAAGAACTGTAACCACTAATCATCATCTTCAAGAACTGTAACAACCAAGCATCAATCCCAAAAACTATAACTACAAGCATTGTAAACAAGAACTGTAACCACCAAGTTAGTTCCTCAACACTTGAGTGAAGTTGTAAGGGAATTGCTAGTTGTGCAATTCCCTAGCGCTGCTGCTGAAACAAGGGAAGAAGGGAAAGACAGAGACATTGAGCCCTAAACTCGACCCAGCCCCTGACCCTGCCTACTTGCCTGAACTCCTCTAGGCGACAGATGGCAACTGGGCGGCGATCCCTTCTCTGAATAAGCATTAAACAGAACAAGACAAGACAACACAGAAGCGGAGTCAGAAAGCCAAGGGTCAAAGCCAGAGAGACAAAGCAGTACCAAATCATAATCCAAAAGAGTAGTAACAAGGGAAGCCAAAGGTCAGGGGAGAGTAATACAATAGCAAAGGAACAGCATAGCAAGGACAAGGTCACAGGACAGAGTCACAATAGCCAGCACCCATGTGTGAGCAGATAAGCTGTTTATAGGAAGTCCAGAATCTGTCCCAGACTTGGTTGGTAAATAGGCTGTCAATCACACAGGCAAGGCTAAGATTAACTGTTTGAGGAGCGGAGGGAAACAAAGGTGCAGGAGATGGATGTGGCTGAATTTCAGTTACTGAAAAGAGGTACTAGGACAGTGTTCAGACAGAGCAACAAGAACCCTAAGCAAGGAATCAAGCTGAACATGCCTCCTGCGCCGCAGCGTGCGAGCGGATGGTGGCTCAGAGACCCGAACAGGTAGAGACGTTACAGAAGTTGTTTCTTATCAACCTGTATGTCCAAATGTGCTATGTTATTTATCTGCTGGGGTAAATAACCAGCACCTTTGCCTTACTATGCCTGGCCATTACATGGGCATAACAATATGGGAAATGTGGATTGGGAAAGACAGAAATCGGTCTTTGGAGAAACCAAGCGTGAGGACCAAAGTCCACTACAATCAGAATAATATCCAGGGATGATCCTATATAATCTCACAAGAATATCTACTGAAATCTAATCCTAAGGGCCTACAGACATCCATGGAGTCAGCCATTAAGTGGCAAGGATTCCACTATATACACAAGGGAAATCAAGTAGGTGCCTACAATATGACAAATCTTCTTGAAGGAACATGAGAAATCATTAAGACGTTACTCATAAAATTTCACAGTTAGGTTTTAATTGCACGACTTTCCTCAGGAATTGGAAGTGGCATCACTCTCATTAAACTTCACAATGACCTCTATTGAGTAGGAAACAAAAGGTCTCCTCTGGTCGAGTCGAAGAACGAACTGTTGAAGTTCACGAGGAGCTGAACAGCTGTATGCTCCATCCTGTCAGCTGTTCCCGAAATGTCTAAATCATCTGTCAGGCCGAACCTCAGCTGGAGCCAGAGAAAGAGTCTACAGAAGACATTGTAAAAGGCCCCACATGTTCCAGGGCACACTGCCGCCTGATATTTCTGAACAACTGGTCCTGGGGGTGACTCTTGATAAGTTTTCTCTTCATTTGTCATTTATGTACAGTGCAATAAGCAGACATTGGGTTCTAAGGTCTTACATGTCATCTACTAAAGAAAGAGCAAATTCCTTTTATCCGAGAGGCATGGGGTCATCATCATTAGTTGTCTGACCTGCAGGGCCTGTCTCTCCAAACTTGTCATGTCGTATGTATAAGAGCAGAAAAGAAGAAGTCAATGAAAAAAAAATTTCTTGCTAGAAAATAACACCAGTAATATGTAGACGGCCATATGGCTCAATCAGTTGTGTGGCCACCCGACATCCATGAAGACACTTGTCTCAGCAAACAAAGGACTGATCAGACAAAGGTCCATCCTGCCATATTCTTATTTTTCAATGTGGGAGATGACAGAGGACAATTAGGTTACTCCTCCAAAACTCTTACTGGGATTTACTGCAAAAAAAACCCCTCATTTTTAGGCGGTCACACCTAGTTCTTGATGCCAACTAGGGTCCTAAAGTCCTTCTGCCACATAAACAGACAATAGCAATATATACAGACCAAGAGGCATGCATACCATAAGTGATGGTCCAAGGGACATGAAAAGGTGATGATGGAAAAAAAAGATGCCAGACCTTAAGTACTAGGTGTTAAAATCAGCCACAAAAATTATGTCCAAGAGTTACCCAAAGAAAGTGAAGGACGTCACATTTCATGAAGAATGCAAGTATTAAAACTGAATAGACATGTTAGGAATGATGACTGCTCCGCTTCAGTTCTATGGTTATGCAGACTATTGGGAGTTTTACATCATAAAAAATACTAAAAATATACACCAAACGGCCAAAACATTAAAGCCAAGTGAAATGAATAATATTGAGCATCTTGTGACCATGGGCTGGATTATGTTAGGCTCGTATAAATTGATGGAAGAAAAATAGGCAAGTGGCAGGATCTGAGCGACTTTGACATAGTCTGAGTTGCGATGGCTAGATGACTTAGTCAGAGCATCTACAAAATGACAGGTCTTGTGGGGACCTCCTAGTAAAGCACCATGGAATTAATGGTGCTATATAAATAAACAATAATAATAATAATGGTGAGTACCTCCTAAAGTGGTCCAAACAAGGGCAACTGGTAATCCGATGGTCATGGGCGCTCGAGGTTCATTGATGCGCCTGGGGAGTGAAGGATAGCCCATCTGGTCTAATCTCTCAGAAGCTACTGGAGAACAAATTTGCTAGATATAACAGAGAGGTGTCAGTACACACCGGGCTCCGAAGCTTGCTCTATATGGAGACCATTCAGAGTGCCCATGTTGACCCCAGTCCACCACCAGATTCACCTGCAGTCGCCACGAGAACATCAGAACTGGACCATGCAGCAATAGAAGAAGGCAGCCTAGAAAGATTGTAGACTGGAAACGGGGATCTACACTCTATTAGGCAGGTGGTTTTGATGTTATGGCTGATCAGTGTATATTATGAAATTACTAAGTGTGGAATTTTGGACATGAAATTGAAGCGAACTACTTGTCTTTGACACTAACACTTTGTATGTATCTCCCGGCACATGAGTATATTGGGTTATGCGTGGAATTTTTGGAATTAGCAGTAGTGATCTTTCACCCTGGTGTGATCAGTTTTGTGTCTGACCGGTCAGGTTCATGTGTGCCTCCGGCCATGCTCTGCAGTCCGACACTCATCATCTTGCCACAGCTTGTAAAGCAGTAAATGCTGCATTCTGAGAGCCAATTATCTCCCACATTGACTGGTCACTTGTAAGACTGTAAGGGAAACTTCCACCATGCAAATCCATTTTTACATATGCACTATGTATTCACATGTCTACAGTTTTGCACATACTGTATATGGATAGGAATTATTGCCATCTATAGAGATGGAGTTGCAGATTCTCTTGGTTCCACTGGAAGAGGTGAAGTTGGGATGTAGACTGTAGTGCAGAGAGAAGATGACGGGAGGTAGCAACCAGACCCCAAAGACCACATAGACCTTTCAATCTACCAATCAGTGGGGCGTCTCAGTACCAAAACTCCAAAGACAAGACCTTCTAACATATCTCTTTGGAATAGCAGAAGATCACAAGTTCTCCATAATGGGAGGTTCACTTAGCAAAGTTCCCAAGATCTTCAGCAGTAGGTGCTCCAGGCTGGCACAATGTATGTTGACACTTGACGTATAATAGAAGGATCAACAGACGTTATCTCTCAAGGTGTCGGGGAAGGCACTTTCATAACATATGTGAGTTTATCATGGCAACCTGTCACTTCTAATTGGTTTCTTTGATCTTAAGCAAAACACATCTAATTGTTGGCTGGTGTTATCTTCCTCTTCCTTATCTCATGTGAGAACAGTCAACAGTTCTAACTGGTAACAGGTTTGGTAGTTGTGTAACCTTTGTCATCTGTACCTGACTATGACTTCTAATACTTCTAGAATTATATTATGCTGGCCATACAAGAACCCCCATATGCTGGTGATGTGTCCCACACCAAACAAGGGACGTACTACCGAAATAATGCAAACTGCGGAGAGTGTGATAGTATAGGATTGTTCGTCCTCCATAGACAGTGAACCTTTTAGACTGTAGAAGGGTATATAACTCTTACCTATTTCCTGCCTATTCACAGCGTGTCCCTTAAGTGCATATTGAAGTCTATGGGTTTATGATAAGAACCAACGATGTCATCTTGGGGAAAGTGTCTGTACAAAATTGGCCAATATGGGTCTTGGGACCCCCATTCTTAGTGAAGGTGACTGACAGTTACCATATGTTAATATGAATGATTACTGTAGGTCTCCTCCTTCTTTCCGTTCCCCAGGAGGTTTTTTATTCTGATGACCTATCTACAAGAGTCTGATCGGTGGGGGTCCCACAATCAGGCCCTGCACCTATCAGCTGATTCAGCTGCATTACGGTGCCAGCAGGTACTGCACAAGAAGCTCTGATCCCATTTAAGTAGTAGGCGCAGAGCTGCAGTACCTCGACGCCACCTCTATAGAGTGGAAGATGCGGCACTTCTGTACCTATTAGTTTAATAGGAGCCGACTGCTTCCAGCCAAGTCCTAGGCAATCACTTCTGGCGCTAAAATTAGCTGATCGATGCAGGGTCTGGGTGTCAGACTTTCACCAATTGGCTACTGATGACCTACTGTATGCTGTGGATAGATCATCAGAACCTACCTGGAGGCCAGAAAAACTGTTTTCACTGCACAGTAGTACCCCGACCACACGGCTGTACACAGAGCTGTACTCACTTGAATGGGGCCATGCTAAAATTCCCTGCACGGCAGGTGGCCAGGAAGAAGGTGGGTGAAGGGGATGTGGTGCTACACCCACACTGTATCACCATCATTCTCATTTTCCCAGATCGTCTCTGATCATAAAGTGATTGTACCTCCTAGCAATATGCTAACACTTTATAAGATGGGAATAACCCTTAATTCTCCTCTATTGTCATTGACCGCCATTCTTCATATCGGATTCTTGATCTTCTTCACCTCTGGTGGCCTTCAGTTCATCCATGATTTCAGATCTATGAAGTCTTTATACATCAATGCTAGAGTTTCTACTATAGTTATACTTGTCTTTTCCATAAAGTTCTTCTGTACATAACTTTGTGTCACTCTAATTTTCCTAGCATCCAGAGGCATAACTTAAAGTTCCTGGGCCCCAGGGCAAATTCTATACCAGGTCTCCCACCATTTGTAATACAGGCGTCTTCAAATTTGGCACCATAGCCCAGGTGCAACTGTTCCCTTTGCACCCCTTATAGCTACACCCTTGATACTGAAATACTAGGCCATCATTCCTTAGCCATAAAGCCCCACAATACAACAATACAACCCAAAGGAAATCCGACCAGGAATATTAGAGCTATGTATCATCCTTTGCAGTTTCACCAGTCGTGGAATGTCCTTCGGGGCTCAGTATAATTTACTCAATGGCATCTTCTGATCTGGTCAAATGATTTTCCGAGTTTACATTTCGGGTGGCAGCTTCTTTTTATCTTTTTCTCTTGTACTAATTTGTCTCCAGTCCTTCCTCCCTTCGGTTATCTGATTTCACATTTCAGTGCCCTGCGCTCTCACTTCTGTAAACCGAGATGACCACGGGGAACCCGATAGATAAAACAGCTGGACTTTGTTTTGATCTCCCTGATGTCACAAAACACCGTTCACTTTCCCACTGAATTTCTTCAGCTTAGCTCCCACTTGGATCTGCACTAAAATTACAGCTTCTCGCAATTCCTTTCCGTTACCCCATGTAGAGGTTCACAGTCATTATTTATAAGTATCTGGATTATACAAGTGGAAAATATATTCGGAGGATATCGTCATGATGTGCTCTTGTGTTTGGTGCTTCCTGCATCAAGTTTAATAGTCTCAAAGGCCTTTTACCAGACGATAACCTCAGTACGGGCCTAAAAGCTAATTCATGCACTTTTCCCTTTCACCTATTTTCTCAGACCCCAACCCTCTCACTATATAATTTTCCACCCTACCATTCCACCACGGCCATCCTATGCCATCCATAGTGACCACATGCAGTACTGGATTTACATTTTAGGAGCCTGAATGGTGCTTAGACACTGTTCATTGGTTAGACCCATTGAGTAGACTTTTTTTAAAGGGGTGTCCAGAATTTGGAGCAACCCAAGGGGGTTGCTCCGGTTAGGTTGGTTGTAAAAGAGAAAAAAAGGTATACTCAGTTGTCCCTGGCATGCTCAGTTCTCTTTCTGTTATGTGCCGGTAGATATTGTGAGGCCACCAGACCACAGGGAGTAATAAGTAGCCTTAGTGGTTTCTAGCAAGGAACCGGGTGACGTATATGAGTCCTGTCACTTGTTCATTGAGGCTGCGGATTGGTCTCAGCGGTCACGTGTCCTTCACAGTTTCTAAACCCTGGCATGCAATGGAAAATAGACCAGGAGCCGACAACAGAGTGCAGGGACAGATGAGTATGATGCAGAGTTTGCTCGAGAGCAGAGTTTATCCAGCAGTCTAAAGAAGAAGACCGAGAGTCTGAGCATTGGAACTCAGAAGGATCCAACTGGAGATTCCAGACCGAAGACATGTATGATCGCTTCTTGGTTCCAGGGAAATGGACAGTTGAGCCTTCAACATGGAAATGGTTCTGATGGCATCTACTTAAACCCCAAGAGATGGAGGCTTCCTCCACACTGGTGTGCTGGCTGAAGAGAAACCGGGAAAGACACCCTTGTTCCCAGTATTCTTGTTTGCGGATTATTCCAATTTGTTCTATATCATACAATACAGTTGTCATTTCCGTGTCCAATACCTGCATATTACAAATATATAGGATTGCGACCAGTGCATGATATTCAGCAAAAAATTCTATTTGACTTAGATCATTTCAATTTCCGTGATCTTATTTTTCCAATAAAATATAAAAAATACAGAATCTTTCCACCATGTCCTCTTATAGGCAGGCCTTGCTGTTTTTATAGAGAACTATTGATAATTAAATAACATTAATTTTATTTTTCCTATTTATATCAATTGTAAATAATATTTTTATGGTGAATAAATGAACTTTATGCACTTTAGATGAGAACTATCTGATAATTAAAGCCATAACTTCTCTGTGCACCAATTCCAATTAGAAAAGATGTTGGCTTACGGTGACTATGCCATAAAACTGAAACCTCAGATGGAAAAAAAAAAACTTACAAGAAAATCAATTTATCTGGAATTTGTCATGGTCTTAAAAAAAATTGGGTTCTTTTTATAGACCAATGAAGCTTCACCATAGGCTATTATGTCACCTCTATAGATATGTCTCCTGCTCATGTAAAGGTGTTCCAAAAAAGTATCTCTTGATCGGGAGTACCCGACATATCCATGCATTGATTACAAAGGACATTGTGCAATACCTCATTTTGCCTGCGGGGGCACTGTAGGAGATCTGTATACTTAGTGCTAATTCCTCCACAGATTACAGATGACCACTAAGGTTCACAGCCGGGGAGACCCTTCTAACAAAATAGATGGTCCAATGTGTTTTTGGCAGAAGAGATGCTACAATAGTGTGAACTGCTACTACCATGACCACGATTGCTAGCAAACTCTATGGCGGATAAAATATATATATTGTCCCACCTGGACCATCAAGAATGGGGCTGATGGAGTTTTAGTGCCCATGCAACCTGTGTTTTTAGACTCACTCAATTTACATAGGCTTCTGCCGAACCCTCATGGGCCTACGTGTAACGTGTCCATGAGTCTTATTCTAGTCCAGTTGAAATTTAATGCAAAAAATTCAAAGAAGTGACAATTTAACTGTTTTTTATTCAATTATTACTCTCCAAAAATGAAAGTTTTTTTTTTTTCTTTTCATAAAAAAATAAAATTATACCCTAGGAATTCTGCTCATACGTAATCTGAACAGTCATCTCTAGGTCATATCCTTGGGATTAGCTGAGGTTTGTCCATATGAAAAGATTTTTCATAGGTTAAGAGGAATTTAACATTCAGGCTTACTCAAAGCCTTTGGGAAGCTTCCGTATGTATGTCGCCAAAAAAAAAGAGAAAAAAAAAAACTGAACACAATCCAGATAAGGTTCACTGCCAGAAAGACAGATTACAGAAAATATCAGCCACATCATAGGAATTGTGTCTCGGAAACCAACCAGCAATTACGTTCTTGTGCTAGAAACACAAGTGAAGCCCAGTCGGGGAGAGAAAAGATAGAAATTAGATGGAGACCAGAAGAGATTTAGAGCTAAATCCTAATGATGGTAGTGGGCCTGGACAGCTTCCAGTTATAATAAGTGACTATGAATTCCTATGAGTAAAACCGACCATAAACCAGATGACTATCGTATATGGGTGCTTTTCGACTCCCCCTCAATGGGAGACGTTAGAAGAGATGCGGATCTGTTGTTGAATCTGAATTGCCCAATACTTTTGTTTTCGGAGAGGTAAAACACCAGAGGTGTCTGGTATTGGTTCATTCCACTGACAACACATGCCAAGCCAATTGTGCATAAGTATGAAGGGGTCAGAAAACATGTCTGTACAGTGCATGGCCAACCTATGTCTTGGGTATGTTTATAAGGCCAACTTCTTCCATACTATGCCCAGCACACACACAACTGACCCATATTGAGACATTCCTAAAATTTGAGACCTATTCTAGTTTGCCATGACTACAAAATGTTCTAGAATGTCCTCGTTCATCTCAATCTCTGCCCCATAATGTGATCACCTTCTAATTTCCCAAAAATAGCCTATTGTATGGTATGTTGAAAGGAACTAGAGTGCCCAGAAATAAACCACGCACACACATACAAACTCCATATAGATGTTGTCCCATTGGTTGGACCAACCAGAGTTCTTGTGATACAACAAGTGTAAAAAGCACATTCAACCTGGTCACTCATTGGTCTTATTGTAGGATGATGAAAAAATGGAAATTCTGAACTGGTCATACCCATGACCAGTGTCTGGGTCATCAGTGGATCCTCCAGTGGGCCCAGGCTCTAACACAATGGTGGTCCAGCAGAAGATAGCCAAAACCAAAACATACTAAGGCTTATTTCTTAGAGATCTTGGAGGGTGTTCTCCCAGAATCATTTCGTCTAGTGGGCCCAATTAACCTCAGCTGAGGCACTGCTTTTGGCACTTGTCCATGTCTCCAAGCAGGGCCACTCCTAAATATAATAGTGATTCATGGTGATGAACCACAATAGTTTTGGATTCAGGTCAAACGTAAAACTTTTGGAAAATTTGGGATGAATCCCGGTTCGTTCCATATCAGCTTACTCATCTGTACTTCAATATTAGTATCCTCCACGGTCCTTGCATCTAAAAGCTGTGTTCCCATGTGAAGTCTAAAGCTGAAGTCCTCATCATTCTTGACATCTCCTCTCCAGCCATATTTAGATGCTCGCACCATCCCCTAGTGGAATCAATACTTTATCCTTGGGGCCTGCTGACTTAGTAATTCTAGATTAAACACTAAATGTCAATGCTCTGATCATTTCCACAACCTCATTTTCTCACTTTGTGAGGCTCTATAAATTGAATTACACAACGCAGACACGCTTCCGTCTCACGGGCGCATTAAATGCATTTATAAGACTAATTTGCTCTCTTTATTAGCTGTTCTGAGCAGACACTGATAAAATGCAATGTTTGTAGACTCTCCTGATCCTCATTGAGAACCTGTTAAAAAGACATTTTGACATCTAATTGCTGATTTTTTTTCCAGCTCTCGAGCCCCAGTGGAAAATCTGTAGCAGTCCACCCACTCAAGCACCTGGTATGACTGCTACACCTGGACCCCCTGTATATTGTAGCTACATGAATATTTTAGGAATGTTGCCATAATTGGGGCACTAGAGAGAGCTTAGATGCTGTGGTCACAATTGAATGCGGCATCTAAGTGGTTAACGGCAACCGGTGCTGATCACAATCTGCTGATATGGTTGGCACCCACCGTACATCAAGAGGACTTAGCTCCTAAGCCTTCTCCATACACCTCACCCTATATTAGGATACACATCAAATTTCAGGAAAGGGGTTAAAGTAGAGTTTCCAAAATGCAGCATCTAAGTGGTTAATGGAAATTGCCTCTGGTCACGATCTGCTGATATGGTTGGCACCCACCGTACATCAAGAGGACTTAGCTCCTAAGCCTTCTCCATACACCTCACCCTATATTAGGATATACATCAAATTTCAGAAATGGGTTAAAGTAAAGGTTACAAAATGCAGCATCTAAGTGGTTAACGGAACCACTGCTGGTCGAAATCTGCTGATATGGTTGGCACCCACCATACATCGAGAGAACTTAATATCTAAGCCCTTTCCATATACCTCACTCTACATTATTATCTACGTCAAATATCTGGAAGGGGTTAACGTAGAGGTTACAAAAGGTCAAGTAAGATATTGTGGCTGTTCAATGTTAATTCTATTGGACTGATGATGGCCCTGCCCTTTTTGCTAAGTTCCACCCACTTTTTAAAATGGTATGTACCAAGATTTATGTTTAAACTGGGGGTAAATTAATTAATAAATTCCCCCTATATATTGAAGAATATACTAGAGGAGATATAGAGGATGCAAAGATAGTAGTAACAACTGGGCCCTAATGCCCACTGCGTATTGAAGAAATCAGAATATTCCTAAAACTACTTAACATAATAAAATTTTACTCGCCTCTCCCTGATCCCCTGCTGATCCTATCCAGATGCTAACTAGGTATCAGCGACACTTCACTTCCTGCTGTCTCCTGACATAAAGGAAATGCTTAGAGATGGCTCCTCAGCCAATCATTGGCCAAAGTGGAGAGTCAACTTAGCCAATCATTGGCTGAGCTTTCATCTCCAACTGTTTCCTGTGTGTGCCAGACCAAACAGGAAGTCGAGAGCAGTGAGGAATCGGGCAGGATCTGCACCACGTCATTGGAGGGTCGGGAGTTGATGAATTATTTTTTTGTTATGTTAGGACCTCTATGTTCATCAGTTTTAGAAATATTTTTTCTCCTGGAAACTCCCTTTAAGGGTAAGTTCACCTGACTGAATTTTTGCTTTGGATTTTGATACATTCATTCATTTCCATGCAGTTTGCTGAAAAAAATCTAGTAAAATAATGAAACATCCTGCCCCATTTTCAGGCTAATTCTGCCCAAACCTTCATTGAAGTGAATAAAACTAGGAAATGTTTTTGCTGGCAGATCTTGCATGGTGGGTCCCTATGCAAAATCCACCACATGAACGTATCCTTAGACCCCTTTACGAAGACACCAGTGTTATAATAGAATATAGTGATAGGATCCTGTTACAGATTTTGGGTTGGGGCACAGGAGCTTCAAGTTACACCCATTGGAGCAAATAGTTCAAATGACATTTAACACTATAATTTCCAGCATACATTACCTAAAGGAGACAGTTCATCCAATGTAAACACTCACCCACAGCTCCCTGCAGACATAGACACAAGTCATAAACCATATTTCTTCCAAGAAAGAGAAAACTTTCCCGACATCTTCTTCTTTACCAAGACGTCTGCTGTAAATTAAGATGATTATTTGTTGTAGTAAGGAAACTCCCCAAAGTTCATGTGTAATTGTATCTCCAATACCCAAGAGAAATGTCTCCCACATCCTTCGGGAAATGGTCACAGGTGACCTCACAGCCATGCTGGGTGCCTACTGGTCCATTACATGGGGGAGTCCTGTGTTATTATTCTGTTCACTTATTACTGTGAAGCTAGAAATAGGATATTAAGCATAATTGTGGAAAGTCAAACTAAATATGACCACAGCAAGAACAATCCATTATGGCTAATATACAGTACTGGGCAAAAAGCAGTATGGAAAAAATCCTACACAGTAAGAATGCTTCCAGAAATAGAAGGGTTAATACTTTATTTTTGTCAATTAACAAAATTAAGTGAACGAAGAAAAGAGAAATGTAAATCCCATCAATATTTGTTGTGACCTTTGCCCTTTGCCTTCTTCTTGGTACTTGCAGACAGTTTTTGGCAGAACTGGGCAGTGAGCTTGTTCCCGCCGCCATCTTGGAGAACTAAGCACAGATCGTCTGTGGATGTAGGCTTACTCCAATCCGTCTGTCTCTTAATGTGGTGGGTCACCCAAGAATATATAAAACTAATAAGCAGAGGCCCAGGTGAGAAGCACCCGAAATAAAAGACAGATACACAGCTCTCTTCTTCTTTCCTGGGCCCCTGGTCTTCACCACCCTTGGGTTCTTGCAGCCTCTTAGAATGTCTTCTCCAACGTCAAGCGCCTTGAAGTCACCACCACTTGGGGTCATATGGAGTGAGCTGATGTCATGATGTTTTGACTCAGCGTCAGGACGACAAGGTACCTCGTGCGACCAATAAGTTCCTATCACAGCCCCCAGCAGTGATCCTGAGCCATGACACTGGAGAAGAAGCTGGAAGAGGCTAGAAGAGACCACAAGATCTTATGGGTGTGGACTGGACACTGGGAAAGAAGATCGGATGAGAGGTGAGAAGAGTCGAGTATTTGTGTTTTGTATTTTTTTCCACCTCTCCTGGATCTCCGATTATTGTATTCTGCAGTCTTCAGATAGCTAAGAGTATAATAACAGCACCTTCAATTTGGACCCAAGTTTGGTCCAAAATTAAATTTGTGGGCGACCTCGCTAATATTTGAAAAACAAATCTTGCAGGAACCCCACCCTCTTCTTAGAGTGCTCTAATAAAGTTTATGGTTTTATAAACTGGACAGCCCTTGAGGACATCTCACAGACTTGTAGCTGATGGTTAGTCCTCTTTATTCGGTAGGATCATTATCTCACCATTGATCAAAAATTTGGATTTTGATAAAAAAAAATTACTCCAGTTTCTCAGCCCTCACAGGCTTGGCCAGTTCAGTTTCCGTTTTCTCCGTGTCTCTTCGGGAGACCTTCAAGGATCAGGAGCCGATCAGGAGCGATCATTATTGGGGACCATAAGGTTATTCCATTGAAGAGTGATTTCCTAATGGAGCTGAGTTGGTTCATTTGGAGGGTCTGAAAGACAGCAGAGGTCTGTTAGATAAACTGAAGGCGTCCTGTCAGAGGCGCACTAATCCTACAGCTCTGAATAATGGAAGGTCCATTAAACACCATGATATATTGACATAGAAAATAGACTCTTCATACATTAAGGTTCATTTCAATGTGGAAACTTCTTGGAAGCGTCCAAGTATTTATGCCACCAAGAATGTGGTAACCAAAATGATACAGTAGCACTTGTTGTTATAGAGGTATGCAGCCGATGTAAGTAAAGTGTAGCGTAACCACACAACCCTGGTCAAAAAAGAACAAAAACACTCTTGCTAGAGGAAGCTCAGACAGTGTTGGTGGACAGTATATATAAACATACCACAAATATGCAGTGCTGCAGAAAAGTCTCCTGCCGCCACCAGTAACACGGGAAGGCCCGATAATTGACACCAGCTTGTAGTGAAGGCTTATAAAACTGCACACTTATCCTCACATAAGCCGCTGCTTACTGACATTACTGTGGTTTTTAGTCTACACTTTCACACACTTTGATGTATGTGACCAAAAACTGTCTTTAACACGGTTATTCATAATGGTTGTGTCATGGATTGTCAAGTCAATATATGTTAATACTACATTAATAGGCAATTCCAGACATAACTGATATAGATACCAATGATACAATATACAGTATATCCCTGAATTCTATAGACAAAGGTGTTTTCAAATAAAATTTAACTACTATAATACTGCCCCCTATGTACAAGAATATAACTACTATAATACTGCCTCCTATGTACAAGAATATAACTACTATAATACTGCTCCTATGTACAAGAATATAACTACTATAATACTGCCTCCTATGTACAAGAATATAACTACTATAATACTGCTCCTATGTACAAGAATATAACTACTATAATACTGCCTCCTATGTACAAGAATATAACTACTATAATACTGCTCCTATGTACAAGAATATAACTACTATAATACTGCTCCTATGTACTAGAATATAACTACTATAATACTGCCCCCTATGTACAACAATATAACTACTATAA
Source organism: Leptodactylus fallax (assembly GCA_947044405.1). NCBI lineage: Eukaryota > Metazoa > Chordata > Amphibia > Anura > Leptodactylidae > Leptodactylus > Leptodactylus fallax. Next base: position 414,394 of record CAMRHE010000798.1, on the reverse strand, counting down.
TAGTACTCCTATGTACAAGAATATAACTACTATAATACTGCTCCTATGTACAAGAATATAACTACTATAATACTGCTCCCTATGTACAAGAATATAACTACTATAATACTGCTCCTATGTACAAGAATAGAACTACTATAATACTGCCCCTATGTACAAGAATATAACTACTATAATACTGCTCCTATGTACAAGAATATAACTACTATAATACTGCTCCTATGTACAAGAATATAACTACTATAATACTGCTCCTATGTACAAGAATATAACTACTATAATACTACCTCCTATGTACAAGAATATAACTACTATAATACTGCCCCTATGTACAAGAATATAACTACTATAATACTGCTCCTATGTACAAGAATATAACTACTATAATACTGCCCCTATGAAAGAATATAACTACTATAATACTGCCCTCCTATGTACAAGAATATAAATACTATAATACCCCCCCCTATGTACAAGAATATAAATACTATAATATTGCTCGGGTTGGCCAAACACATGACTACACTTAAGGCAGTGGTGCCGGAGTTGCCCCTTCTGTAGTAATACAGACACTCGGGCTCTTTCAGAACACTTCATACAATAATCACCTTGGGTATAATCCTTGAGTGTAACGTTTCGCTCTCATATAAATGACCTTCATCAGACACTATAACAAAATAATATATCAATACAAGGACTATGCGGAGTATACAAGCTACAAGTATGTTACAGAACATAGGTATGTATGCAGATAAATATGGCTGGTATAAAGTATAAGGATATGTAGGGACATATAATATAGATACAATACATGTAGAGTGCGATATATTTAACATTGTAGTTATACAGATTGTTCTAGATTTCTAATATCAGAGAATAATACAATAAAATACAAATAATGTAATAAGATAAAGATACACAAGGCCGGGCTGAGGATTATTAAAGGGGTTTCCAGGGTTTAAAAAGCATAATATTGTCAGCTGAATATGCAAATGAGATTGACACTTACTGTATATGCAAATTAGATTGACCTTTAGCATTGGAATTCCAAGTCTATTATGACATCACCAGACCATGATGACATCACAATGATGGCCCCTGCATAGAAGACCTTACACTACAGGAGCTGCTCATTCCTACAGAGGACGGCGAAAGGCGAGGACTATGCTGAGGAGACTGCACCAGGTATGTACAGTATAGAAGATTTACTATAGGGGGCACTCACATGTCCATGCTGGGGAGGATTCAGGATATCTAAATTTCCTTTCACATCACACAACACAGCGCCCCCCAGTGCTGGCCCCTTGTACTTGTGTATAGACTGAGCGTCTGCGGCTCTTACTTATTATGATAATGATATTGGGGCAGATTTTGATGGTGTCCTATTATTATATCCCCTTCCCTTTTAGGCCCACTTCAGACTTGGACCCCAAAAACTACATCAAAACCTGCCTGTGTGATTCCAGCCTAGACATCCCATAATCTACAGAGATATATACAAGTGACTGGGGACATGACAATTATTTTGGAAGTTTTTATACCCAGCACTGGGGGGGATTTATTAAGGCTCTGTGTAATGTGAAGTGCTGGAGTATTATACACTCGCCTCCTAATAAATGTATCGCCTCTATGGTCGCCTCTGCCACAAAGTCACATTTATTGCACTGGAATATGCAGTAACTCCTGAGGTCAATTTTGGTAGCAAATTTTGCCAGGGTGCTTCAGACCCCACCCAGTTTGCTAAGCCACGCCCCCTTAAAAAGCATAGAATGACAAAAAAATTACAAATGTTTATGTAAATGAGGCACGGGCCAAAACTGACAACTTTTTTCTGCCACAATTCCAGCAATGATTAATTTTCCCCTTGGAACATCACAGGACCATATGACATCACACAGGACCATATGACATCACAATGATGTATTTACATACAATGACCTAAGTAAATTGGTGTGTCTAGGGAGGCTCCGCCCCTTCTGATAAGCCCCTCCCATTTTATAAATGGGCTGATATTTGTGTAATGTGACGGTTTCAGGTTTTATATTCACTCACTTTCTATATGTCACTTTATTTCAGTCTCTATCAGCGTAGTCTGAGCCGCCTCCTCCACAGGCCTGAGAGGTAAGTACCGCAGTGTTATACCCCACCGCTATACCCCTTCCCCCCCCACCTGTATACCCCACCGCTATACCCCACATTATACCCCACCGCTATACCCCACCGCTATACCCCACCGCTATACCCCACATTATACCCCACCTTTATACCCCACTTTTATTATATTCATTAATTAATATATTTTATATTATTTTTAGTTGAATTTTTGGGTATTTTAGATTTTGGGCCTTAATAACCAGACACAGGGGGTTTTGGGGAAGATTACCTACAATAGACGACCTCTTCCCATAGAATCTATAGGGGTATGTGGGGGGGTTACATTATCAGTACCATGGTGTATCAGGCACCGCTCCTGGCTTACAAATAATACAGTAAGTCGCTCTCTGATTTGTAATTCCACACTTTTCCAGCAGAGGCGCTGCAGGGGAAAACAAAACTTAGTCTTAGTGAACCTAAAGGAAAGGTCACAGGGATAATAAGGAGGGATTATTCTACAGATGTCACCTGGGGCTGGGCAGCTTAGGGGTGGGGCAGGGAGAGGCTGTGCAGCTCAGGGGTGGGGCTGGGACAGTCAGAAGATCAGAGGAAATGACTGATTTGTTTTTCTCTTTTCTTTTCCTTCACCAGGTCTCTACAAAAAGATCTTCATGACAAAGGCCAAAGTAGGACCGGAGGGTTCCTTCCTTTAGATTGTAAGCTCCTCGGAGCAGGTAAACATTAACCTTTTAATGACCACTCCCCCACCCACCATAGTTCATACCATGAGCGCCTTCATAGTCTACAATTTTTTCTTCTATTCCAAATGGTATTAGACTGCCCCCTACGTTTTTGGGGTTGGTGTAGATGAAGCCGTAACCGCTCATGGCCTGCATGCAGCCGCAGGATTTCTTAGCATGGCTGCCTCTTGTATCACAAAACAGTGGTCATTGAAGGGTCAGTGTTGGTTTTCTTTAGTCTGTAAGCTCAGAAGAGCAGGCGTCATAGAAGGTCGGAAGGAACCTCCGGAATTGTAAGCCTAGTCAGTCCCCGGAGGATCTATAGGGTCCTTGCTCTTATGTCTGCTCCATAAGGGTTTAAGTAATCTGGAGGATGACTTTTCGGCAGGAATCCTCTCTTTAGGTTAGGGGTAGTGATGACCAGGTTGGTTATCACAGAGAGGATTCCTTTCTATAGACTGTAAGCTCTTAGGAGCAGGATGACGCCAGGTTATATTGTATGTATTATTATATATGCGGTTATGTAGATTGCCAGCTCTTCGGAGCAGGCTTCAGGTTTCTGGTCAGCAGTAGGCAGATGGATAGACATGATCCAGGGTTATATCGCCGATCGCCATATTTGGGGTCAGGGAGGAATTATTTTTTTCCCCTGAGACTCAGATCTCGGGGGTTTTTCTTCGCCTTCCTCTGGATCATCGGGTTGGGGCTCTTATAAGGACCACAACCCCCATCATTTAGTAGGATATAATACGAGCCCTTATTATTAATGGCTCCTCTGCTTATTGCTAATAAAAGGTATAAAATTAGCCGTTCTGGTGTCCGGTGTCCTTATTGTCTCCGATTATTCATTTGGTACAATAAATGATGTCTTGTCATCTGCTACATCTACATCTAACACATTAGTGGGCCAAGTGTAAAGTTATCATGAGCGCCCCCTCCTCATTTCCATAACCTCCAATATTGTAAAATGGGAATGACACAGCCTACCTGACCTATGTGAGGGTTCAGTAGGGAGCGTTATACATAATGGGGGCTGAAGCCATTATACTGTGTGGGGACTGGAGGGACAATATGCTGTGCGGGGGCCAAAAAGCGTATTATACTATGCATGGAGCTCTAAACAGGACATTATACCATGTAAGGGATAATATACTGTGATAGACACCAAATTTGCAACCCCCCCTTCCCCGTGCACACCCTGTTCTACATCATGACCACCTAGGGGTGGGGCTTGTTAGCAAAGGGGTGGGGCTTGAATGAAGAGTGACAGGGCCTTACAATGCAAATACCAACATTTAAAGTATATCTAAACGTGATATAAAACATATAAAATAATAATAATAATACTATTTGTGCTGTTCCCCTTATTCACTTATCACCAGAGGGTTAATAATTAGCATAAACCTCCAGATGAAGGACCTGCGATCTCGTCATGTGACCAGGATGCCTCAGAGATCCTTCAGCCCTTCCAGGTTTGTAAACTACCCTGATGCATGGCTGGTATTATTAGTGCGGTTTCTGCATTGTGCAGATGCCCAGACTGGTGAGGACCCCTGCCTCACCCCCCCCTGAAGCACCGCCATAGATAAAGGCATACCTCCCAACTTTCAAAGGATAAAAAGAGGGACAGAATGTGTGGCGCAACAAATGTAGCTCCACCCACTCCTATTTTGACTCCGCCTATTCTCATCCATTGTTCTATGTGTCTCCATACAGTATAACCCTCCTACAGTCACCCTAACCTTATATGCCCCTACATTATAATGTTCATCTCCAACTGCCCCACAGTATGAAGTCCCCTCTCCTGGTGCCCCAGTTTAAACTGCGGGAAAGTAGAGCGGGAACATTAAACTGGGGACAACTAGAGGCAGACGTGTACCCCTACAGCTACCCCCACAGTTTAATGTCCTCCAGTTGCCCCCAGTTTAATGTCCCCAACCAGGGACCCCCACTGTATAATGCCCCCCCTCCATCTGCCCCCAGTTTAATGAGTTGATACTGGGACATACCTCCTGCCAACCGGGACAGTAGGACAAGACCCGATATCTGGGACTGTCCAGCTGAATCCGGGACGGTTGGAAGGTATGGATAAAGGGCCCCTTTCTGACAGGGTAGATTACCAGCCCGCAAGTAAATCTGCCATAAATCACAAGGCCTGCACATTCTCATGAATCAGGGGAATCCTCTGCCATCACAGGAATCATAAAGGGACCGGCGAATAATACGTCGGCCATAATGTCACTGCCAAACCAATTTACCTAGAAAGTCCCTTTTGAAAAATGATGACTGCCCAGGTCTGTTTCTACATATATGGACCTAAACTCGCTGGACAAACAACACATAACTCAACAAGAATATAACTACTATAATACTGCTCCTATGTACAAGAATATAACTACTATAATACTGCCCCCTATGTACAAGAATATAACTACTATAATACTGCTCCTATGTACAAGAATATAACTACTATAATACTACTCCTATGTACAAGAATATAACTACTATAATACTGCCCCTATGTACAAGAATATAACTACTATAATACTGCTCCTATGTACAAGAATATAACTACTATAATACTGCTCCTATGTACAAGAATATAACTACTATAATACTACTCCTATGTAAAAGAATATAACTACTATAATACTGCCCCTATGTACAAGAATATAACTACTATAATACTGCTCCTATGTACAAGAATATAACTACTATAATACTGCTCCTATGTACAAGAATATAACTACTATAATACTGCTCCTATGTACAAGAATATAACTACTATAATACTACCTCCTATGTACAAGAATATAACTACTATAATACTGCTCCTATGTACAAGAATATAACTACTATAATACTGCTCCTATGTACAAGAATATAACTACTATAATACTGCTCCTATGTACAAGAATATAACTACTATAATACTGCTCCTATGTACAAGAATATAACTACTATAATACTGCCTCCTATGTACAAGAATATAACTAAAAACCCAAAAAACCTATAATACTCCTCCTATGTACAAGAATATAACTACTATAATACTGCCTCCTAGCTGTGAGGTTGTGTTTCTGTAGCTCTCCTGAGTCTCCTGATGTCTGGAGAAAGCCCAGGGCGGGGCCACCCTGGGTGGGGCAGCTCCCCTAGCAAGGCCCAGGCTCCAAGGCCTACTCTGGGAAATAACTCCCAGGCAACTGAGAAAGTGGCTGAAAATCCCAAAGTCTCCAGGAATGGAAGTAATGTCCAGAGTGTCAGCAGTCCCAGTGCAAGTCCAGATGGGAAGAAAGTTATTGCAAAGAAAGCAGTAGCAGAAGCAAGCAGAGGTACGGTGCAACAACCTACCAAAGTAATTGTGCAGCATCCAGACAGAATACCTGATTGTAAGAAGAAGCAAGCCGTGCAGCCTGTGCAGACGCCATTACAGGTTACAGGTGTCCCGTCCACTCCACCCTCCTGCAGACAGAGGAGAACGTCCCTGGAGAAACAGACCATGCTGGAGAACATGCAGCGGCCTGTACTGGTGCGGTCTGAGCGGACAAGATCTGGCAGTGGAAACTGCAAAACTGTAGTGAAGGCTGCGGATGTGACCAAAGTGAGACCAGCAGGAAGGCCTCATGGTACCAGTAGTGCGGTCACTGGGAACAAACTGGGACATAGTGCCCAACCTGCAGATTGTGGCCCCATGGCAGTGACAACAGCCGCAGCAGGCCAGAAGTCACAGGCTACACCGACCAGAAGCCATACTGTGAGTAACCAGCCTGCAAAACTACCCAATAATGGACAGACTGTTACAATGGCTGAGCGTGCACCTGAACTGCGCCTGGCAGACGAGATCCCAGCATTGGTCAGGAGACTGGAGACATTAAAGGCGGGTAAAATATATCTGCAGAGACAGATTGACTGTGCCTACAAAATAAGGGCTGCTAGACCTTGGTTAGAGGAAGGAGTGGACAAGAAGCTGAGCGCACTGGCGAAAGAGCTCGCCGATGTCGTACAGGAGACCGAGACTGTACTGGAGCAAATGGGACCGGTGGGAGAATCATACAGAAACCAGCAGCGATTCGAGGAATACCGGAAGTCACCATCATCTCGCTCTAGGTCTGAACCCTCTCAAGATGGCGGCCAGCAGTCCCATGTAAAGCCTATTCTGCAGCCAGCAAGTTTCCCTTTTAAGGAAGGGAATTTGTATGGGGAAGGAGCAGCTAATGCCAAGCCACAGCAAAGACCTGCAGCAGTTCCTGGCAAGGCACCACAAGTCCCAGCAACCAGCACTTTAGAGCAAGATCATGGACCCCTGCCTGAAGTAGCATCTGTGCAGACACTACAAGTCCCAGGAGGCAGGTCATCTCAGCAGGACTGTGGACTGTTACCTGAAGGTACTGGGGTAGTAGCACATTTGGGGTCTCAGGTTGTGAGTGTGTGGGACAGTCTGGACTCTGCTGTGCAAGTCACCAATAGTGACTATAATAACACTATGGACTCTGCTGTGCAGGACTCTGCTGCCACTGACTGTCTAATGTGTCTGAGATTATAGATAATCCTGTATATAATAATGGTGTAGCAGGGGAAAGTGTTTCTCATTCTGGGGGGGATCCTTCACCATCTATGACATTAGACCCCTCTACAGTCCAGTCTCTGGAGTCTGCTGATATTGCAGACATAAAGGTTGATGGTGGGGCGGAAACAGCACAGTCCAATGTACAGGACTTTCCCCCTTTAGATACTCACATAGTAACAGAACCTCGTAGTGCAGGTGCTCAGCAGCCCACACAGCGCCCACAGGCACGCCAAGATGGCGGATCTGGCCATACCTCCTCTGGGAATGCCTGGAGCCGCGGTGCTCCTTCTTTTACGTCAGACACGAACTATACAGGCCAGGCTTTCAAGAGGAGGAATGTAGTCAGGTTTAGGCACAGAGGTGCCAAGGAAGATCTGCCTGATAGAAGGTTTGTGGTCAGAGGGCTCCTATGTACCCAGATGGGCTTCCTGCCGACTGACATCCTGGCAGTGATAAACCTTCCTGACCGCCAGGGGTATGATGTCAGCTTTAAGCTGATGTCTGATCTGGACCGTTTCTGGGCTAATCTCACCAGGTTCAGAGATACTGAGGGTTGGAATAAGTTCAGCTTCATCCCCATCTCTAGGCCAGATACAGCAAATGTCACCATTGTATTCTGGAATGAGGCCGTTCCCCCTCAGGACATTGTCATCTGGCTCAGGAGACATTGCGACCTCATGTCCGATCTTACTAAGAACAGGGATGAAGACGGGATCTGGACTGGTGGGTGGAAGGTCCTGGTTAAGTTGCGTCAGAACAACAACATAACCCAACATCTGCCAAACTCATTTTTTATTGGCCGAGAGAAAGGCATCTGCTTCTATGCGGGTCAGCCACGCAGATGCTTTAGGTGTGGGAAGGCCGGTCATATAGCGAGTGTGTGCACCATGGTAAAATGCAACTTGTGTAATGAAATGGGCCACGTTAGCGCTACCTGCCAAAACATCAGGTGTAACCTATGTGGTAAGATGGGTCACCCTCACAGGGACTGTCCTGACGCTTGGCACAACATCCATAGGGATATCCCTGATGAGGACTTGCTGGCAGCGGCTGATGACATACAGGAGGAGGAGGAGGCGCTGTTGTCAGGGTCAGTAGTCACTGAGTCAGAGCCACAACCTGATACAGGTGATACCACCCAGGACCAAGCCCAGTCAGAACCCATTGAGGCGACCATGGAGGTTGTTGACCAAGTTGCACAACCCTCAGTGGCCATCTCTTCTCCTGCCCCAACACCCACCAGTACTAAGAGAAGGAAGAAAGACAGATCCAGCCGTAAGCCTGAGGGTGAGTGGTCCACTGTCAAAAAACCAACTAGGATGAGAATAGGTAGCACGGGTGATGTCACAGCAACGGCAAATAGATTCTATATCCTATCAGAGTCAGACGGAGAAGAGGAACTAGACAGAAAGATCCAACAAATGATGGCAGAGTACGATGAGGAAGAGGGTGATCCTCCTACTAAAAGGAGACCCCCGCCGAGCTGAGGTGCAGTCTGAATCAGACATGGAAACAGCAGGTCACCAGGACAGCTCTGACTCTGATCTGTGATGGAGGAAAGTGGATCTGTTTTAAGTTTGACCTATTTAGTTTTACTGTATGTTCTTTAAATTTTCTTTTCCAACAGGTATGGACTCTTTAAGTTGATTTTGCTTTAAGTATTTTCTTGTTTGATCCTTCTTTGTACATACAAAATGTCTGGAATTACTGAAAGAATTTTTGTTTAATTGTATTTATGTTTGTTTTTACTTTAATAAAAATTGCCTCCTCCGTCTCTTTCTCCCCCCTTTCCTCCTCTTCCCCTATGTACAAGAATATAACTACTATAATACTGCCCCTATGTACAAGAATATAACTACTATAATACTGCTCCTATGTACAAGAATATAACTACTATAATACTGCTCCTATGTACAAGAATATAACTACTATAATACTGCTCCTATGTACAAGAATATAACTACTATAATACTGCCCCTCCTATGTACAAGAATATAACTACTATAATACTGCTCCTATGTACAAGAATATAACTACTATAATACTGCTCCTATGTACAAGAATATAACTACTATAATACTGCTCCTATGTACAAGAATATAACTACTATAATACTGCTCCTATGTACAAGAATATAACTACTATAATACTGCAAAACTCCCCTCCTATGTACAAGAATATAACTACTATAATACTGCCCCTCCTATGTACAAGAATATAACTACTATAATACTGCTCCTATGTACAAGAATATAACTACTATAATACTGCTCCTATGTACAAGAATATAACTACTATAATACTGCTCCTATGTACAAGAATATAACTACTATAATACTGCTCCTATGTACAAGAATATAACTACTATAATACTGCTCCTATGTACAAGAATATAACTACTATAATACTGCTCCTATGTACAAGAATATAACTACTATAATACTGCTCCTATGTACAAGAATATAACTACTATAATACTGCTCCTATGTACAAGAATATAACTACTATAATACTGCTCCTATGTACAAGAATATAACTACTATAATACTGCTCCTATGTACAAGAATATAACTACTATAATACTGCTCCTATGTACAAGAATATAACTACTATAATACTGGCTCCTACTCCTATGTGTACAAGAATATAACTACTATAATACTGCCCCTCCTATGTACAAGAATATAACTACTATAATACTGCTCCTATGTACAAGAATATAACTACTATAATACTGCCCCTACTCCTATGTACAAGAATATAACTACTATAATACTGCTCCTATGTACAAGAATATAACTACTATAATACTACTCCTATGTACAAGAATATAACTACTATAATACTGCCTCCTATGTACAAGAATATAACTACTATAATACTGCTCCTATGTACAAGAATATAACTACTATAATACTGCTCCTATGTACAAGAATATAACTACTATAATACTGCCTCCTATGTACAAGAATATAACTACTATAATACTGCCCCCTATGTACAAGAATATAACTACTATAATACTGCCTCCTAGCTGTGAGGTTGTGTTTCTGTAGCTCTCCTGAGTCTCCTGATGTCTGGAGAAAGCCCAGGGCGGGGCCACCCTGGGTGGGGCAGCTCCCCTAGCAAGGCCCAGGTTCCAAGGCCTACTCTGGGAAGCAATTCCCAGATAACTGAGAAAGTGGATGAAAATCCCAAAGTTTCTAGGAATGGAAGTAATGTCCAGAGTGTCAGCAGTCCCAGTGCAAGTCAAGATGCGAAGAAAGTTATTGCAAAGAAAGCAGTAGCAGAAGTAAGCAGAGGTACGGTGCAACAACCTACCAAAGTAATTGTGCAGCATCCAGACAGAATACCTGATTGTAAGAAGAAGCAAGCCGTGCAGCCTGTGCAGACGCCATTACAGGTTTCAGGTGTCCCGTCCACTCCACCCTCCTGCAGACAGAGGAGAACGTCCCTGGAGAAACAGACCATGCTGGAGAACATGCAGCGGCCTGTACTGGTGCGGTCTGAGCGGACAAGATCTGGGAGTGGAAACTGCAAAACTGTAGTGAAGGCTGTGGATGTGACCAAAGAGAGACCAGCAGGAAGGCCTCATGGTACCAGTAGTGCGGTCACTGGGAACAAACCGGGACATAGTCCCCAACCTGCAGATTGTGGCCCCATGGCAGTGACAACAGCCGCAGCAGGCCAGAAGTCACAGGCTACACCGACCAGAAGCCATACTGTGAGTAACCAGCCTGCAAAACTCCCCAATAATGCACAGAGTGTTACAATGGCGGAGCGAGCACCTGAACTGCGCAGACGAGATCCCAGCACTGGTCAGGAGACTGGAGACATTAAAAGCGGGTAAAATATCTCTGCAGAGACAGATAGACTGTGCCTATAAAGTAAGGGCTGCTAGACCTGAGGTAGAGGCAATACTGGACAAGAAGCTGAGCGCACTGGCGAAAGAGCTCGCCGATGTCGTACAGGAGACCGAGACTGTACTGGAGCAAATGGGACCGGTGGGAGAATCCTACAGAAACCAGCAGCGATTCCAGGAATATCGGAAGTCACCATCATCTCGCTCTAGGTCTGAACCCTCTCAAGATGGCGGCCAGCAGTCCCATGCAAAGCCTATTCTGCAGCCAGTAAGTTTCCCTTTTAAGGAAGGGAATTTGTATGGGGAAGGAGCAGCTAATGCCAAGCCACAGCAAAGACCTGCAGCAGTTCCTGGCAAGGCACCACAAGTCCCAGCAACCAGCACTTTAGAGCAAGATCATGGACCCCTGCCTGAAGTAGCATCTGTGCAGACACTACAAGTCCCAGGAGGCAGGTCATCTCAGCAGGACTGTGGACTGTTACCTGAAGGTACTGGGGTAGTAGCACATTTGGGGTCTCAGGTTGTGAGTGTGTGGGACAGTCTGGACTCTGCTGTGCAAGTCACCAATAGTGACTGTAATAACACTGTGGATCTGCTGTGCAGGACTCTGCTGCCACTGACTGTCTGTCTAATATGTCTGATATTATAGATAATTCTGTATGTGATAATGGTGCAGCAGGGGAAAGTGTTTCTGGGTGGGATCCTTCACCATCTTTGACATTAGACCCCTCTACAGTCCAGTCTCTGGAGTCTGCTGATATTGCAGACATAGAGGTTGATGGTGGGGCGGACACAGCACAGTCCAATGTACAGGACTTTCCCCCTCTAGTTACTAACGTAGTAACAGAACCTCGTAGTGCAGGTGCTCAGCAGCCCACACAGCGCCCACAGACACGCCAAGATGGCGGATCTGGCCATACCTCCTCTGGGAATGCCTGGAGCCGCGGTGCTCCATCTTTTACGTCAGGCACGAACTATACAGGCCAGGCTTTCAAGAGGAGGAATGTAGTCAGGTTTAGGCACAGAGGTGCCAAGGAAGATCTGCCTGATAGAAGGTTTGTGGTCAGAGGGCTCCTATGTACCCAGATGGGCTTCCTACCGACTGACATCCTGGCAGTGATAAATCTTCCTGACCGCCAGGGGTATGATGTCAGCTTTAAGCTGATGTCTGATCTGGACCGTTTCTGGGCTAATGTCACCAGGTTCAGAGACACTGAGGGTTGGAATAAGTTCAGCTTCATCCCCATCTCTAGGCCAGATACGGCAAATGTCACCATTGTATTCTGGAATGAGGCCGTTCCCCCCTCAGGACATTGTCATCTGGCTCAGGAGACACTGCGACCTAATGTCCGATCTAACTAAAAACAGGGACGAAGACGGGATCTGGACTGGTGGGTGGAAGGTCCTGGTTAAGTTGCGTCAGAACAACAACATAACCCAACATCTGCCCAACTCATTTTTCATTGGCCGAGAGAAAGGCGTCTGCTTCTATGCGGGGCAGCCACGCAGATGCTTTAGGTGTGGGAAGGCCGGTCATATAGCAAGCGTGTGCACCATGGTAAAATGCAACTTGTGTAATGAAATGGGCCACGTGAGCGCTACCTGCCAGAACATCAGGTGTAACCTATGTGGTAAGATGGGTCACCCTCACAGGGACTGTCCTGATGCTTGGCATAACCTCCGTAGGGATATCCCTGATGAGGACTTGTTGGCAGCGGCTGATGACATACAGGAGGAGGAGGAGGCGCTGTTGTCAGGGTCAGTAGTCACTGAGTCAGTGCCACAACCAGATACAGGTGATACCACCCAGGACCAAGCCCAGTCAGGACCCATTGAGGCGACCATGGAGGTTGTTGACCAAGTTGCACAACCCTCAGTGGCCATCTCTTCTCCTGCCCCAACACCCACCAGTACTAAGACAAGGAAGAAAGACAGATCCAGCCGTAAGCCTGAGGGTGAGTGGTCCACTGTCAAAAAAACAACTAGGATGAGAGTAGGTAGCACGGGCGATGTCACAGCAACGGCAAATAGGTTCAATATCTTATCAGAGTCAGACGGAGAAGAGGAACTAGACAGGAAGCTCCAACAAATGATGGCAGAGTACGATGAGGAACCAGAGGGTGATCCTCCTACTAAAAGGAGACCCCACCGAGCTGAGGTGCAGCCTGAATCAGACATGGAAACAGCAGGTCACCAGGACAGCTCTGATTCAGATCTATGATGGAAGAAAGTGGATCTGTTTTAAGTTTGACCTATTTAGTTTTACTGTATGTTCTTTAAATTTTCTTCTCCAACAGGTGTGGACTCTTTAAGTTGATTTTGCTTTAAGTATTTTCTTGTTTGATCCTTCTTTGTACATACAAAATGTCTGGAATTACTGAAAGAATTTTTGTTTAATTGTATTTATGTGTGTTTTTACTTTAATAAAAATTGCCTCCTATGTACAAGAATATAACTACTATAATACTACTCCTATGTACAAGAATATAACTACTATAATACTGCTCCTATGTACAAGAATATAACTACTATAATACTGCTCCTATGTACAAGAATATAACTACTATAATACTGCTCCTATGTACAAGAATACAACTACTATAATACTGCTCCTATGTACAAGAATATAACTACTATAATACTGCTCCTATGTACAAGAATATAACTACTATAATACTGCTCCTATGTACAAGAATATAACTACTATAATACTACTCCTATGTACAAGAATATAACTACTATAATACTGCTCCTATGTACAAGAATATAACTACTATAATACTACTCCTATGTACAAGAATATAACCACTATAATACTGCTTCTATGTACAAGAATATAACCACTATAATACTACCTCCTATGTACAAGAATATAACTACTATAATACTGCCCCCTATGTACAAGAATATAACTACTATAATACTGCTCCTATGTACAAGAATATAACTACTATAATACTGCTTCTATGTACAAGAATATAACTACTATAATACTGCTCCTATGTACAAGAATATAACTACTATAATACTGCTCCTATGTACAAGAATATAACTACTATAATACTGCTCCTATGTAGAAGAATATAACTACTATAATACTGCTCCTATGTACAAGAAGATAACTACTATAATACTGCTCCTATGTGCAAGAATATAACTACTATAATACTACCTCCTATGTACAAGAATATAACTACTATAATACTGCCCCCTCATGTACAGGAATATAACTACTATAATACTGCTCCTATGTACAAGAATATAACTACTATAATACTGCTCCTATGTACAAGAATATAACTACTATAATACTGCTCCTATGTACAAGAATATAACTACTATAATACTGCTCCTATGTACAAGAATATAACTACTATAATACTGCTCCTATGTACAAGAATATAACTACTATAATACTACCTCCTATGTACAAGAATATAACTACTATAATACTGCCCCCTATGTACAAGAATATAACTACTATAATACTGCTCCTATGTACAAGAATATAACTACTATAATACTGCTCCTATGTACAAGAATATAACTACTATAATACTGCTCCTATGTACAAGAATATAACTACTATAATACTGCTCCTATGTACAAGAATATAACTACTATAATACTGCTCCTATGTACAAGAATATAACTACTATAATACTGCCTCCTGTGTACAAGAATATAACTACTATAATACTGCTCCTATGTACAAGAATATAACTACTATAATGTCACCTTCTATATGCATGCATCAAACTACTATATGTAATACAGTCACCATGGTTGTCACTGAATACCATTAAGTGCATCAGCAGTTATCATAACTAATAAAGGTATAGTCACTACTAGAGTGCTACTCTATACTGTATAGTGCTAGAAAGCAAATGTCTCAAAAAAGAGGAATTCTCCTTCTTTCTATGTAAGCAGGCGCGGGTCTTAGTTATTCTACTCCATGATTGGACCAGTAATTCCACCGACTATTTTACATGTCCTCTTAAGTAGTATCTCCACCCAGTTTATAAAAGCATATTGCACCACGTAGATCGCTCACAGCATTTGATCTGTCCTCACACATATCAAGTGAGCAGTTTTGGTGTAAGATAACATGCCCAGGCCAGGAGTCCCCAACAACCCTTCTACATACCGGTATATCTTATTAGGATGTATTGATATTGTAGAGGGGGGACAGGAGAGCCTTTAAGAAGGAGCAGGTCTCATCTTAGTAGATCCGGCCCACCAGGGGTTCCTAAAGCCAGACCTGGGGCCATCAGTTGATCACTAAAGATCGGCCTTGATTTAGCAGAAGGGGTTGTCTTTATCAGACCACGCCCTTTCAGCTTTACATACATTTTAGCGTTGCTTACTATTTGGGTGGAATACCTCTTTAAATATAGAAATTTTTACCAGCCCTTAAGTTTTTGATAGAATATCCACAAATCAAACTAAAAAACCAAATGCGGCTTATTGAGACGCAGCTTTAAAGGAGAAATTGAAGTGGACAGATCTGTTCTGTCCTCGTCGTGTTTTATCATGGTGTTAATGGTGCGTTCTACTGGCACAGGAAAATTACTCATGATCGGTTCATTAAAATACAGTACGGTATATTCAATCCTAAAATAGTGAGAGGACGCCACCAAGAGGATTTCCAAAGCAACTACAGACAAAAATACTAATTCTGACCAGAATACTGTTGCAAAATTTTGTGATGAAATGTTTGTTCTTCTGACTTTTCTACGTCTAGAACATTTTATTGGTGGATAATCGTGAGAAAATTTTTGGCCTTAAAAAAATGTTTTTATGCTAAAAAAATAATTATATTTGTATTATATCAAGAATTGAATACATTGAATTCTCATGGTTTTGTGTCGTTGGTGGCATTTTGAGACATTCTCATTCAAAAAATTCCGTCCATTCAAAAATAACCATCCCGTAATCATCGCACCAAAAAAATATATATATATTTCTTAGATATTTTCTTCTATATTCTCACCGATATTATTAGGGTTTTCTTATATATTTCAGAAATATGGAAACAATGGATGATGCAGTAGGTTATCTTCCATAAAGGCAGGGCACACCACTGTTATGGGGCCCCTTAGGCGCGGGACTGAACTGCTCCCTGCTTATTGTGATGCCGTAGTGTATATATGCCAAAAGTCCCTATTTTGCAAGGACAATCCTAGAAAGTGAACCCCAAATGGGGTGGGGCTTATATAATCGGTCCTTTGGGGTGTTCTCGGGTATCGTAGGGGGCGGGGCTTGAGTGTACCAATTAGACCATGTGTATGTTGACAAGTATGTGGTATAGTATATGACTCTTTCTGGATGCTCAGCAAGATTTTTTTCCTAATTTTGGGAACCACTTTCAAAAATAAAGCATGGATGTGAATTCTCAGTTCTGTCCTTCAAGCAACGTTAAAGAGGGTTGTGGTAGTGACCAGGAATTGTCCAATATTTTATAAACATGCCTACCTTCTTCCAAAAACAGTGCCACACCTGTCTGCAGGTTGTGTGTGGTATTGCAACTCAGTCCTTCTCACTTCAATGGAGCTGAGCTTTAATACCATACCCAAGTCATAGAGACAGTTGGTGCTGTTTTTGGAAAAGAGCAGCCACAACTGTCTAATCCTGTTTGTGTGACAGGAAGCCTGTGAGGTACAACCTCAGCCAATAGCTGTAGAGCAGGAAATGATCTCAGAGAAGGCGGAGTCATTCTGGAAACTTCTGTACAGCAGCAGTAGGTCTTATTGGCTTTGGTGTTAGGAACCTACTGTGTACAGAACCGCTTGGAAATTTAGATTTTAGGGGCCAGATTGAAAATTTAAAGGATAGAAGATAACTTGCTTATTGGTGAGGATCCAACTGCTGAGACCCCTACCAAGAATGGGAATTGCGCCCCCCCCCCCCTCTCCCGCTCCCTTCAATAGGAGCACCAGAGCTAGTCGAGTGCTGTACTTTGACTACCCCCGCAAGGGGGGGGAGGTGAATGCCGAACCCCCAGGGACACGCAATTTGGATAGTGGATAAATAATTTTCATAGCATAACCCCTTTAATAGCCCTGGTGCATTACTTGACTCAATGCACTAAATTTTACTAACTATGGAAAATGTGAATTTCCATTTAAAGAAAAAAATTATGTTGTAATACCCTGCCTGACCACATGGTGTGCTGTTAAGGCAGAGCCTGTCCATGCACAACACAGAGCACAAAACATTCATTAATTATATCACAGCTAGTGCAATATCCTACAGCGCCACCTAGAGGTACAAATATGAATTGCAGCAATTTTCTGTTCTAGAATGTGATGTATTGTGGTAAAAGGTCAGTCTGCAGAAAATCACTGATATTGTGTAATCTTACACTGAAAATCTGCGCTTACTTGATCTGCGCAGCCGGTTGTTATTTGGTAATTCCCTACATTATTCGTCAGGGCATAACTCACTTCCAAATTACAAGGGAGCTCAGAATGAGATACATATAGAATTATGTAACCCGCTGCCGCAGCCAAGAGAATCCGGGCCAGCTACTATACATTTTCCTTGAGAAAAAGAGAAGAAATTGGCAGCGGTGAAGGATCCCTCGGCCCCCCGTCTGCCCCGCTCATTCCTAATTTAAAGCTTCAGCCCTTATTTAGACTTCTGTTCAGTTCGGATATTTTCATGTCAATCCAAAGCCTCTTATTTTGTCTCATTTTATTTGCATCAATGTCTCTTAATCCACTTTCCAGCCAACTCGCTGCCGCACCTCCGGCTCTGTCATAGATTTGGATTTCAGAATGTGGGGAGATGCTGATTGCTCCTTTGAAATGGGTCCAGTCGTCCCTCGGCGTCAGACGTCACCCCTAGAACATGATACATCAACCGGCATTATTTACCAACAAAGGCCTGGCAGCCATCTTGGTAAATCTGGGTCGCTCATATTGTTATATTATCCAATTTAGTAGCCATTTAAAGGGCCGGTAAACCTACCACTGCCCCCACAGAAGATGCGCCAGTGGTATCACCTACACCTATGTATGTAATTGTACAGTTTCTATAGGTATTAAAGGGAATATGTCACCAGAAATTGACCATATTTTTAAAATCTCACTATCTATATTTATAAAAAGTACTATATCCTGCAGTTTTCACTTTGACCACTAAGCCTAATAATAGACTGACACTTGCCAGTTCTGTAGGAGGTTTCTTTGTTGTAAACCTCATTTACATCACAGACAGGATTAGGATGTATTGCTCTTTCCTCACACATAACAAGTGAGCAGTTTTGGTGTAAGATGACATGCCCAGGCCAGGAGTCCCCAACAACCCTTCTACATACCGGTATATCTTATTAGGATGTATTGATATTGTAGAGGAGTAACAGGAGAGCCTTTAAGATGGAGCAGGTCTCATCATAGTAGATAGAGCCCAACAGGGGTTCCTAAAGCCAGAATGGGGCCTTCAGTTGATGACACCTCTATGGATAACATCAATGAACCATCATTACATCACTACTGACAATAGATGATGTCACAGGTTATCTCCTCCCCCTCGCTACACTGAGTATGTCTCGAAAACTCTCCATAGAGCTCAATGAGTCAGCTCCAGACTATTGCTGTCTATGGCCATGACTATGCTGTAAAGCAGATCACTAAATGCTGTTAACAGGGGGCAGAGGAGAAGCTCAGACAAGATGGCCGCCTCCATAATCATGGACAGAAAATAGAATTAAAAAATCTACAATCAGAAAATAAAAACACATGAGAAATAAAGTGATAGATTTCGATATCTGGCAAATAAGTAGTGATCACATGGTTGGGAATTTTCATGGACTTCCTGTTGGGCGTCCCTTACAAGATCCCCACAAGAGTCTATTAATAAGCCTTTAAGGGTTGATCATAGAATGGAACATTCTTGGCAACTCTCCCAAAAAGTTCAAGAGGCTCCCGAAAAAAGGGAAAATCTCCCAGGAAAAGTTGTCAAATCTCCCATGATTATTGCACCATGTAGATGTAAGACAACACTATGATGTTATCACATCACATTGCTCCTCAGGGGCAGGCACAATGTGTGGAACGTAATTTTTTTAGGGGCACCTTAAGGGGATATGTAACAAAAGTGAATAGCCAAAGACATCTGAAGACAGAGTTATCCTTATTTTATCCCTTCCTAACACAAAAGAAAATGTAAATTATCAATAAATCTAAGTATAAAGACTGGACTGATGACATCATCAGAACTCAACTTCAGGTTTTTTAATCTAATTTTTTATTCTTGCTTAATATAATATGAAATCCTAGATCACATATTAAAGAGTTACAATGAACGCCACGCCTGTCCATGGGTTGTGTCTGGTATTGCAGCCTAGCCCTATTGAAATAAATGGAGCTGCAATACCAGACACAACCTGTGGACAGGCGTGGTGCTGTGTTTGGAAGACAGTGGTGTTTTTCTAACCCTGTACAAGTCCTTTAACTTCAAAATTTCTTGAATACAATACCTGACCCAAAGATACTCACTATATTGCTATTATTCTATATTATAAAATCCATTCAGATGCCATGCATATGGCCGAGTGTGCATCCAATGTGGGGCCGAGTATGCAGCAGAATGCACTCAGATGACATTTGGAGTAACATCCGAGTGTCATCCAGGTGCATCCCATGATGCATTCACGTCTATGGCGGCTTCTGATCCATTCCGTTCCGATGACATGCAGTAGGATAGGACCTGTTCTAGAATCATCTGTGTCATCGGAACGGAATGGATGCCGCCATAGATGTGAATGCATCATGGAATGCACTCGGATGTCACTCAGCCCCACAATGCAAGCCTTCTCTGTCATGTACATGGGGTCTAAAAGGTAGAACCCTGATTTTCTTAAAGGGGAAGTTCACTCTTAAAGGAGAATTTGACTTTGAACAGGCAGGAATCTTTACCCTAGCCATCCGTTAAAGTGTTAAAAGCTTCCACAACAAAGACATCTCAAGGTCAGCTTAGATCTCGAGGATCGGGCCGAGGACGCAGCTGTGTTTGTTTATACGGTTCTCAGGACATGCCACGCACATAGAGAGCAATGTATACAACCTGTGAACTTCCCCTTTAATTAATTTGTTATAAGTGAGTAGTAACTTATCAAATACGTTGCCTGAAATGACCCGTACAAAATATTTACTCTGCGGCTTCCTCTATGGACAGCTACTATACCCTGATAATGGCAGCGCACAGTCAGCCATCCATGTGGCTTTTTATCTGCTGCCCATAAAACACCACAGTCTAAGGGTGTATAGTAATCCGGGCGTACGGTTGGGGCGTTCTCCCTGAACTTGGGGTGAATGATGAGTAATATGATTATTGAAAAATCCGTCATTAGAACATCTCAGTAGTGCAGCCTAAGGCTTTGGGTCTGTAACATCTATGTGACTATGAGGGGACCGATGGGGCACTGGCGTCGAGGGGTATAACTTTAATACATGAGGCAATGGCTGATATGGATGCCACTATGAGGGGACTCATGGGGCGCTGGTTACCGTAGGTGTGGCTATGAGGGGACCAATGGGGCCCTGACTGCCAGGGCAGTGGCAGAATTACCACCATAGCAGCTGCTACGCTGTCCGTGACCTTAGGGGGCTGTGTTGTTTTTTTTTAAATGGATTACTTTAGCAGGTAACAGCCGCTATTTATATACCGATCACCGCTCCTGCTCACGGCCACCTCCACTTCCCCTTCAGCCCTCCAGGGGGCCCCTTGCATCCCATATCACGTCGCTGAACCGCATCAGGACATTGCTGTCGCTATTCAGCGTGGCGTACTGGAGGCTCCTGGAGGCTGAAGTAGAAGCAGAGGCAGCCATGGGAAAAAGCAGGGATCAGTAAGCATATACTCTGGGGTCTGAAGATAGCCACTATGGGACATTATAATGTGTGGAGGGGCCACTATGGGACATTATAATGTGTGGAGGGGCCACTATGGGATATTATACTGTGTATAGGGGCCACTATGGGACATTATACTGTGTGAAGGGGCCACTATGGGACATTATACTGTGTGGAGGGGCCGCTATGGGACATTATACTGTGTGGAGGGGCCGCTATGGGACATTATACTGTGTGCAGGGTCCACTATGGGACATAACACTGTGTGGAGGGGCCACTATGGGACATTATACTGTGTGGAGGGGCCACTATGGGACATTATAATGTGTGGAGGGGCCACTATGGGACATTATAATGTGTGGAGGGGCCACTATGGGACATTATAATGTGTGGAGGGGCCACTATGGGATATTATACTGTGTATAGGGGCCACTATGGGACATTATACTGTGTGCAGGGGCCACTATGGGACATTATAATGTGTGGAGGGGCCACTATGGGATATTATATTGTGTATAGGGGCCACTATGGGACATTATACTGTGTGCAGGGTCCACTATGGGACATTATACTGTGTGGAGGGGCCACTATGGGACATTATACTGTGTGGAGGGGCCACTATGGGACATTATACTGTATGGAGGGGCTATTATGGGACATTATACTGTGTGCAGGGGCCACTATGGGACATAATACTGTGTGTAGGGGCCACTATGGGACATTATACTATGTGGGGGGAGGGGCCACTATGGGACATTATACTGTGGGAGGGGCCACGGCCGTGGAGGGGCTACTATGGGACATTATACTGTGTGCAGGGGCCACTATGGGACATTATACTGTGTGGAGGGGCCACTGTGGGACATTATACGTGGGGGGGCCGGGTTGGGGGGGCCACGGGACTTTATGTGTGGAGGGGCCACTATGGGACATTATACTGTATGGAGGGGCCACTATGGAACATCGTACTGTATGGAGGGGCTATTATGGGACATTATACTATGTGGAGGGGCCACTATGGGACATTATACTGTATGGAGGGGCTATTATGGAACATTATACTATGCGGAGGGCCCACTATATGACTTTATACTGTGTGCAGGGGCCACTATGGGCCATTATACTTGGTGAAGAGGCCGCTATGGGATATTATACTGTGTGGAGGGGCCACTATGAGACATTATACTGTGTGCAGGGGCCGCTATGGGACATTATACTGTGTGCAGGGACCGCTATGGCACATTATACTTGGTGAAGAGGCCGCTATGGGACATTATACTGTGTGGAGGGGCCACTATGAGACATTATACTGTGTGCAGGGGCCGCTATGGGACATTATACTGTGTGCAGGGGCCACTATGGGACATTATACTGTGTGCAGGGACCGCTATGGTACATTATACTTGGTGAAGAGGCCGCTATGGGACATTATACTGTGTGGAGGGGCCACTAGGAGACATTATACCGTGTGTTAATGGGGCATTATACCATGTGGGGGCCAGTAAAGGGAGCGTCATGCTGTGTGGGGGCCCAAGCCAAAAGTTTGCTATGGGGCCCGGTCTTTGCTAGTTATGCCCCTGTGCCAGGGTGTGGCTATGAGGGGACTGATGGGGCCCTGGTTGACATCCCACATAACTCTCCCTAGCCCCGGTTATTGGCCAGTCGCCCCTGTGATCACCGCTCCATGTGTTTGTACTTTCTGGCATTTCTGATAAATTACTATTTCATATATTCGGGGTTATGTCATTTTCGGTAAGCCTTTGCCCTGATCTCTGGCATCACTCCGTGTTCTTTTCTATCGGCTTGTGAAATCCTCATTTACCGTTTATTCTTTTTAATGCTTTTTTTTTTTTCTTTTCAGAGCTTGGATGATTTTTTTCTATTAAACTTCCTTGTTTTAAAACTGTACTTTGTGTTCACACTTGTAACTTCCTTTTTAGAGCCAACATGGGAAAATATATCCGGCCGTGATGAGCAGAAAACCTCGCAGGAAATTACCGTACATCAGCGCGAAAAATGGAGCCAAAAGTGACGAGTTTCAACACTCATTCAATAAAAAAAGGATCTTTCAATGCAAATATGTCAGTGAGGGGGGCAACGGGTTATGAGAAAGGTACCAGAGGATCCCCCGGAGGGGCCCAGGCAGGGGCGCATCTTCCATGGGGTGACCTGAGGTGATGGAATAAACTGGCCGAATAATCGCCTGCTACACATTGTATTATTGCAATAGATAGCGGTCAATAATTTAGTCACCTGTCCACGCTCCTGTCCAGGCCGGCCTCCACTGCCACTTTTAGGGCGCTCCACTTACATCATGTTTTCAGCATGACTTGGGGAACCGAGCTGCAGTACCAGTGTCTGGCCACTACACAGGCATCGGAGCAATCTGCTTCCAGCCCCGTGTTGTGTATGGTAGGGGTGTCAGAAGCGGCCCCATACAGCTGATCACTGTCGGCCCCCATCTATGTTATTTTTATGGCTTATCCTAAGAATAGGCCATACAAATATATATCCTGGACAACCCCCTTAAAATGTGAATTTCTTGGTCTTGCACCAGGTACTGTATGTTTGCACTGCACTATGTTTGTAAGGAGTCAAAACTGCTGACAGGTCCCCCCTTTAACAATACATGTTATGGATTTCTACCTGGTTCATAATCTAGAAAAAAACTCTTACTATGGCAGTATGATGATGGGGAAATCTTACTATGGCTTTATCATGGCTGCATAAGACTAGTCTGGGCCGTCGTCACACAGATGTACGCATTACCTGCAAACACCTGGACTTCTTCCGCTTCCAGCAGTCCGCAGGTTCTCTGTCTCTAAAAATATACAGAAACCACTTCAGCCACCAAAAAAAACATGATTTACTGTAAATAGGGGTCGGGAGGGGAGGAGGAGGGGATGCAGCTGCAGCTTTTCATTTAGGATTTCAGTGAAAGAGGAAGGCAGTGGGGGCATCTGGGCATACAGCACAGAAAAAACTAGCAGAGAGAGGAAAAATACCCAAAATTTACAGGTTAAACACAATGGGGTTTATAATAGGCGAGGTTTAGAAGTGACTCACTTTACGTCACATTTATAAAACAAATAAGAACAAATATGGCGCAGAATTTCATGTGCAAAGTAGACCAAGATTAAAATGGTGTAACCGTATGAATTTACAACAATTCCTGTCGTGTGTCACATATTTGTCCCCGCAATAAGCGAGAGATGATTTGTGTCTGCTTATTTTATGCCAAAAATTGTAGGGTTTATGATGCGCGCGACAAATATTTGTCTCGTGGTGAAGCTCAATCCTTTAGTCGGGTGGTGTTTGAGTCAGAATTTTGGCGCTTCTACAAACTCTCCATAGTTATGAAGGTCCTTAGGACAGGTTCATAAATATGTCTAAAACTATGGATGGGTGCAAAGTTTTACCAATACCAGTATTGGTAAATAAATATGCCCCAATGTGACAAATTTATTAAGACTGGAGTGTCGTACGCCAGTCTTAATAAATGGCCGATTGGACAGCGATCGAGAGATTTATGAAGAGGCTTCGGCCTCTTCAAAAGTGGGTCTGCCGTCCCTAGGCAAAAATGGAAATTTTCCTGACTGGTGTGAGTTATAATAAATCTGTAGAGCTGAGGCACGGACACCTTAGCCCGCCCCGATCCCAACCCTACACCTCCCACATTGGCATATTGTGGCATGCAAGGCACTGATCGGGGCTTGAGGCATATGTTTGGCACAAGAAAAAGCCTTGTGCCAAACGTGTCCCTCTATATCAGCCCTCTACACCAGTCTTCTGGCAAAGGAGGAAATGAAGAATTTGCGCCATTTTGCTTAAAAAATCTTCCCCAATGACATACATAGAAGAGCGTAATAGCAAAAATCAAAATGGGCCCCTCATTATTGGGACAGAAGGGTCCCAAATACATCCTTAGTGGACGATTTCCTCTTAACCAACCTCAGAAAATTTGTAAATGCAGCTCTGGCTGTGACCAGAGAACAGAAGTCGGTGTAACCAAGATGGAACCAAATCATTTGAAAAAATATTGCAAACTTTTGAATTTATTTCTGCCCAACATGTAACACAGAAACTCCGACTTCCGTGATCCTCTCCTGCCCCCCATTCCTAATAGATTGCGTGACTTTCCAGCAGGGTGTTTTGTTTCATTGTAACACCCGAGTCCTGAATTCACCCATGGAAAATATTCCAGGAAATCATGTGCCGGGGTATGAAATGTTATTATGATTTCCATTAGGAATTCCGATCTGGCCTTGTGAAATCCTTCATGTACAGTTACAGTACAGACCAGAGAGTTTGATCCATTCACCTTCTCACATCCTCTACAGATTATCATGCGCACGGCGCTGACGCCAGTCTGCTGCCTCCCATCATGTCAGCGACAGCCAGCAACACAAGCACAAACTGATCTTTTTGATAGATTTTATGTGTATCCAATTTTTTTTTTACTGTTTTTGACATTCCCCTGCAAGGCCGAAGAATGGGGTTGGGAAAAGGAGCGAATACTTCGGGGCCTCCATCGCTCTTCTCAGCAGCTGCAGTCTTATAATAACCACTGTATGGCAATACTATGAGGACAGTATAAAGCTGTATTATGGTGAACCAT
Source organism: Leptodactylus fallax (assembly GCA_947044405.1). Taxonomy (NCBI): domain Eukaryota; kingdom Metazoa; phylum Chordata; class Amphibia; order Anura; family Leptodactylidae; genus Leptodactylus; species Leptodactylus fallax. Next base: position 388,656 of record CAMRHE010000798.1, on the reverse strand, counting down.
ATGGTGCATTGTATGGCGGTATTATTTAGGTGCTCTGTGGCTGACTCCTCTGGGTATTGTAACAGTAATATTTTGTGAAAAGGGTTATTTGACGGTATTACATAGCAACTATATGGCTTTGTTACCTGAGTATTGTAGCTGTATTTTTGTGTATTGCAGTATTACTATAGGACTGTATTGGGTATTATTCAGTTATGCTTACTTGTATAGCGCCATCATATTCCACAGTGTTTTACATTACATTGACAGTCACTGTCCCATATAGGGCTCACAATCTATATATTCCCTATCAGTATGTCTTTGGAGTGTGGGAGGAAACCGGAGGAAACCCACGCAAACACGGGGAGAACATACAAACTCCTTGCAGATGTTGTCCCTGGCAGGATTTGAGCCCAGGACTCCAGCACTGAAAGGTTGCAGTGCTAACCACTGAGCCACCGTGCCACTGAGCTATTATATTGTATGTATTATATGGTGGTATTACTTGGAACTATATAGCTTTGTCATTTGGGTATTGTAGCAGGATTATTTTATGTACGATATGATGGTATTACTTAGAAACTACATGGCTTTGTTATTTAGGTATTCTAGCAGGTTTATTGTATGTATTATATGTATGTATTACTTAGGAACTATATGGCTTTCTATTTGGTTACTGTAGCAGCATTATTTAGTGTATTATATGGTATAGTTAGGAAGGGAAATGAAGGTCACTGTGGGAACCACAAAATATCACTCAAGGTGCTAAAATAGGAAAACTACCCCTTAGTACTGCATGGGCCATCACAAAGCATCAGACTTCATTCAAATCAATTTGAGGTCACCAGAACCAGCATATCACCCCAGCCCTGCAGATAGGTTAGTGTCACCAGTACCCAGCATATCACCCCAGCCCCGGAGATAGATAGGTTAGTGTCACCAGACCCCAGCATATCACCCCAGCCCTGCAGATAGATAGGTTAGTGTCACCAGACCCATCATATCACCCCAGCCCTGCAGATAGATAGGTTAGTGTCACCAGAACCCCAGCATATCACCCCAGCCCTGCAGATAGATAGGTTAGTGTCACCAGAACCAGCATATCACCCCAGCCCTGCAGATAGATAGGTTAGTGTCACCAGACCCCAGCATATCACTCCAGCTCTGCAGATAGATAGGTTAGTGTCACCAGACCCCAGCATATCACCCCAGCCCTGCAGATAGATAGGTTAGTGTCACCAGACCCCAGCATATCACCCCAGCCCTGCAGATAGATAGGTTAGTGTCACTGGACCCCAGAATATCACCCCAGCCCTGCAGATAGATAGGTTAGTGTCACCGGAACCCAGCATATCACCCCAGCCCCGGAGATAGATAGGTTAGTGTCACCAGACCCCAGCATATCACCCCAGCCCTGCAGATAGATAGGTTAGTGTCACCAGACCCCATCATATCACCCCAGCCCTGCAGATAGATAGGTTAGTGTCACCAGACCCCAGCATATCACCCCAGCCCTGCAGATAGATAGGTTAGTGTCACCAGACCCCAGCATATCACCCCAGCCCTGCAGATAGATAGGTTAGTGTCACCAGAACCAGCATATCACCCCAGCCCTGTAGATAGATAGGTTAGTGTCACTGGACCCCAGAATATCACCCCACCCCCGCAGATAGATAGGTTAGTGTCACCAGAACCAGCATATCACCCCAGCCCTGCAGATAGATAGGTTAGTGTCACCAGAACCAGCATATCACCCCAGTCCTGCAGATAGATAGGTTAGTGTCACCAGAACCAGCATATCACCCCAGCCCTGCAGATAGATAGGTTAGTGTCACCAGACCCCAGCATATCACCCCAGCCCTGCAGATAGATAGGTTAGTGTCACTGGACCCCAGAATATCACCCCACCCCCGCAGATAGATAGGTTAGTGTCACCAGAACCAGCATATCACCCCAGCCATGCCGATAGATAGGTTAGTGTCACCAGAACCAGCATATCACCCCAGCCCTGCAGATAGATAGGTTAGTGTCACCAGTACCAGCATATCACCACAGCCCTGCAGATAGATAGGTTAGGGTCACCTGAATCAAGCAGTGTTTTGCTCTGGTCAATTGCTCCCTCTGCTGCCAAGATACCGGGGTTTTTGTCAATATGCAAATTAGCTTTTTGGAGCAATGAGGGCGCTGCAAATCTGCATATTGACACAATCAATGATATCTCAGGAACGGAGGCAGCGATTCACAAGGGGAAAACACTGTATGATTTAGGTGACCCTAACCTATCTATCTGCAGGGCTGGGGTGATATGCTGGGTCTGGTGACACTAACCTATCTATCTGCAGGGCTGGGGTGATATGCTGGGTCTGGTGACACTAACCTTCTATCTGCAGGGCTGGGGTGATATGCTGGCTCTGGTGACACTAACCTATCTATCTGCAGTGCTGGGGTGATATGCTGGTTCTGGTGACACTAACCTATCTATCTGGGGGGCTGGGGTGATATGCTGGGTCTGGTGACACTAACCTCTATCTGCGGGGCTGGGGTGATATGCTGGTGGGACCCCTTCTGCAGGGCTGGGGTGACCGCTGCTGGTGACCCAACCTATCTATCTGGGGGGCTGGGGTGATATGCTGGCTCTGGTGACCCTAACCTATCTATCTGGGGGGCTGGGGTGATATGCTGGGGTCAGGTGACAGACTCCCTTTAACAACCCTTGTTCTCACTTATGCGCCATTTCTGACACATCAACGTCACACGTAACCACCATTCTGGTTTATTTACAAACCAAAGACCAAAGTGAAGTTTAGTTCATCTTCTCTTAGGAAAGGAAGTCCATTATGAAACATGTCTTGTGAGGAGTTTTATCAGATGGGAGCGAGCTGCAGTTGGAATTGTGTTATGTGTCTTTGCCTCATATGGCTGAGCTATAGGATAAGCTTGTTAGAACTGTAACCTAAACCACAATGTAAAGGTGCTGGGAGAGATTGGAGGCTTCTGTTACTGACCGCACGCTGGCGTAATAGTATTTCTTAGAACGAAAATTCACAATAACCACGAGGTGAAGTTCATTTTTGCATTTTTTGCATTACTTTCTATGTCACTTCTTCTCCCTTTTGTTCAACCGTCTGATGTCGCCTTACATAACTCAGCCGCGCTTTTCCGATTGTTTCTGTCTCCCTTTAATTAATTGCCTTCCGTTCAGCGTCTGTGGCTATTAAATTGATAACAATGTTTCCTGTAGAATAAGGAAGAAGGTTGCACAAAAATGATTCATGTATTTTTGTCACAGGGACGGTGCCTTAAAGGGACATGATGAATAACTGTGAGGTGTGACCGTCATCACAATATCGAGGACAATGTTTGGGACTCTCAGGATTCTTGGACCCCATGCACAAAGGGGAATCTGTTCTGGAAAATCCAGTATGTTCATTGGCCACATTTCTTGGTCCGGACCCAGTCTGGTGACTCGGTGATCTATGACGCTAGGAATCCTTGCTTGCCCATGGCTTCACTTTCCCACATTGGTAGAGCCACCAGGAGGTAGGGACTTCCGGCATCTTAGATCACTATGATGCATGGAGTCCCAATCTCCAGACTGGGTTCAGGCCGGGAAATCTGGCTGATGTACAGACTGGCTTTTCCAGCCCAGATTCCCCCATGTGCATGGTGCCCAAGAGCCCCAAACCTTGACCTCAGTATTGTGATTATTGTGCTAACCTGGTCTATGAATGGAGTTTGATCTGGCCAGTGACCTCCTCCACGAGCCTGAGATCCTAAGATCCCATTGTGCAGCTGCTTATTGCATCTTATTCATGACCTGCATCGGGACTTTTTTGGGTCTGTCAGTGCTGAGGAGTCCCTTGGCTGGCAGACCCCTAGGAAATTAGTAAGCGGTTGTGGACTGCTTCATGGAGAGAGAATGGAAGTGTGCCAACTCACCATGGCTTTGCAATTTCCTGTTACCATGAGACTTTACCTGTTAAGTTGTGGACCTGCCCAAAGCTTAAACCACTAAATTGTGTGCCTGCCCAAAGCTGTAACCACTAAGTTGTGGGCCTGCCCAAAGCTGTGACCACTAAGTCGTGTGCCTGCCCAAAGCTGTAACCACTAAGCTATATGTCCACCTTAGATTATAACCACAAAGCAGTGTACCCTACAGAGATTGTAACCACTAAAGTGTGTGTCCACCATCGATTGTAACCACCAAAATGTTTGCCCATCAGAGATTGTATCCACTAAGTTTTGCACTCACCAGAGATTGAAACCACTATGATGTGTGCCCATCAGAGACTTGAACCACTAAGATATGTGCCCACCAGAGACTGTAACCATAAAGCTGTGTGCCCACCACAGATTGTAACCACTAAGATGGGTGCCCGCCTAAGAAATAACCAAAAGGTCTTGTACACATTTGTAACTGTAACCATCAAGCTAAGGCCTTGTATTGTAACCGTCAAGCTGTGTGCCTTCTTTTAATCCAATTTAACAGCTAAGTGTCTGCCTTTTTACTGTGCCATCCTCAAGTGGGGTCCTGAGTTTGGGTCAAGGGTCACACACAAAATTGATGCCCTTATACACTTACTGCCAGGATGGCATCTCACCCAGTCACATTGTCTAATGTTCTCTCTCGGAAGGAACTATCATACTGAAAAATAAGAATCACTTTTTTTTACCCCTAAAGCACTAGGCACTAAGTAGAAATAATATTTTCTAGAAGTGCTAAGTTCTGGTCGACAACTTCACTGACGTTCGTACTAACAACTATCTATTGATCGGACTTGAGCGCAAGAAAACTAATTAAGGTAACAAATATCAGTCAGGATTTCTCCTAAGTCGGAGGAAACAGGAATCTGCCGCTGATGAAGAGCACGGGGATTTTTTGTGAACTTATCATTGATCCTAAGAACATTCCACCGGACTCTATAGAAGAAAATGTCGCAGCTTCCGAAATACATTTATTTGTCATTAATCATATCACAGTCGGGTTCTCCGGTGATGCAAGAGCTCCCCCTGCTGTTGGGGCGCTGGTACTGCCTGCTCAATACATCACTTTATAAGGTATTGAGCTGGTGAAGCTATTTAACCCCTTCAGGATTTAAGAAGTTTTGGTCTTATGGGTCAAAGAAATATATATTTTATTTATCTCCTTGCATGCCATTGGCTCCTCTTTTCATGCCCAATAAAATCTACATCTTAAAGGGATTTGTACACAAAATAACCTATCCGTATCCATAGGAAAGGGGATGACTTACAGATCAGTGGGGTCCAATTGCTCAGAGAATGGGGTGTGCCCCATTAATTTGTCCCCTGTTCTGAGTAGAGTGGTTATTGTGCAGTGTGTGCATTGCTCCATTCAGCTCAATGGGAGCAACACAGATAGCCAAGCACTGAACTCTGAAATTGGGTAGAAAACAGGGATTAACTTGTCTTGTTGGAAAACCCCTTTAAGAACCAATGGCGTAATTGTGCAATATAGTGATGACGTAGTAGTGACGATAAACCTGTGCCCGTGCCATCACGTGCCGGAGGGTGCTCGTGATTCATAATTAAAGGGGTTATCCAAAGCCCAAAATTAAAGGGATTTTCTGGCTCCAGGACCAAAATTAAAAAAATGGCAGGGAAGAGGTTAAAATAATAAGATGACGCATACTCACCTGTCCTACACCTAGTCAACTCAGCTCTTGGGTACCCAGTCATGGTCTGTTCTGGTGCTCGAGTGATGATGTGTCTTGTCCCCCCCTATGTGACCACTACTGCTAATACCTGGCCTTGGTGGTCACAAGTGGGTGGTCGGATACATCAGTGCTGCAGAGGAACCAGATCAGGGACGTCCAAGTGGTCAACCACCCACCTATCATAAAGTGATGGAGTACCCTTGCAGAAAATGCCCCTTTAAGGCTTCTACAAAAGATAAGAAAAGTAATGGTCTTTCCTTACACTTTATTTTAGCATCCATTTTTGTGCATATCTTCAAAAACTGCATCAAAACCTGCAGGTGTGATTCCAGCCCTAGCGAGATAAAAACAAAAAGTTAAACAACTAATAACAATGTAGACGTCTATGACATCCTTGCAGTTGTTACAATGTAACTTGTTAATATGACATCCGTCTTTCGTGCTGCTTGTGATCCGCCGTGTCACTTCCATTCTTTCTACATTTGATACATTCTGTCCAGTCGTTCAGTCTATATGTCTATAGAGCCAGGACGGCCTCTGCATTGACCTTTCGTACAGGAATATAAGCTAACATCAGCTGCTGATCCAGTTGTTGTAGTGTGTACTCCGCTGTCACGCTGCGCTCAGTGGCCCTGTCACCATCTTGCGTAATCCGGTGCGGCCATGAAATGTCCATGCAAATGAGTGTAACGAGAGAAAGTATGGAGTGATCTGCACAAGTGGGAACATAAACCTCAGGAGTAAATAGATCACTTTCAAAGGACATCTGCTAAAGTGATCATGAGATGTACAAAGATGTGGACCCGCGGTAAGTAACAAGACAAGGAGGAGCCGACGGAAGGCTGGGAAAGTCACAGGGATGAGAAAAAAGAGTAAAACAATACAGAAAATACTGAATATTTCTCATCGTCACGAGGACGAGACAGTAGATACTAGAAGAGGAGCAAAATATGGCTATACTGTATACTGTAGAGGAGGAGGAGCAAAATATGGCAATACTGTAGAGGAGGAGGAGGAAAATATGGCAATACTGTATACTGTAGAGGAGGAGCAAAATATGGCAATACTGTATACTGTAGAGGAGGAGGAGCAAAATATGGCAATACTGTATACTATAGAGGAGGAGGAGCAAAATATGGCAATACTGTATACTGTAGAGGAGGAGGAGCAAAATATGGCAATACTGTATACTGTAGAGGAGGAGGAGCAAAATATGGCAATACTGTAGAGGAGGAGGAGGAAAATATGGCAATACTGTATACTGTAGAGGAGGAGCAAAATATGGCAATACTGTATACTGTAGAGGAGGAGGAGCAAAATATGGCAATACTGTAGAGGAGGAGGAGGAAAATATGGCAATACTGTATACTGTAGAGGAGGAGCAAAATATGGCAATACTGTATACTGTAGAGGAGGAGCAAAATATGGCAATACTGTATACTGTAGAGGAGGAGGAGCAAAATATGACAATACTGTATACTGTAGAGGAGGAGGAGCAAAATATGGCAATACTGTATACTGTAGAGGAGGAGCAAAATATGGCAATACTGTATACTGTAGAGGAGGAGGAGCAAAATATGGCAATACTGTATACTATAGAGGAGGAGGAGCAAAATATGGCAATACTGTATACTGTAGAGGAGGAGGAGCAAAATATGGCAATACTGTATACTATAGAGGAGGAGGAGCAAAATATGGCAATACTGTATACTGTAGAGGAGGAGGAGCAAAATATGGCAATACTGTTATACTGTAGAGGAGGAGGAGCAAAATATGGCAATACTGTATACTGTAGAGGAGGAGGAGCAAAATATGGCAATACTGTATACTGTAGAAGAGGAGGAGTAAAATATGGCAATACTGTATACTGTAGAGGAGGAGCAAAATATGGCAATACTGTATACTGTAGAGGAGGAGGAGCAAAATATGGCAATACTGTATATTGTAGAGGAGGAGCAAAATATGGCAATACTGTATACTGTAGAGGAGGAGGAGCAAAATATGGCAATACTGTATACTGTAGAGGAGGAGGAGCAAAATATGGCAATACTGTAGAGGAGGAGGAGGAAAATATGGCAATACTGTATACTGTAGAGGAGGAGCAAAATATGGCAATACTGTATACTGTAGAGGAGGAGGAGCAAAATATGGCAATACTGTATACTGTAGAGGAGGAGGAGCAAAATATGGCAATACTGTATACTGTAGAGGAGGAGGAGCAAAATATGGCAATACTGTATACTGTAGAGGAGGAGGAGCAAAATATGGCAATACTGTATACTGTAGAGGAGGAGGAGCAAAATATGGCAATACTGTATACTGTAGAAGAGGAGGAGTAAAATATGGCAATACTGTATACTGTAGAGGAGGAGCAAAATATGGCAATACTGTATACTGTAGAGGAGGAGGAGCAAAATATGGCAATACTGTATATTGTAGAGGAGGAGCAGAGAAAATATGGCAATACTGTATACTGTAGAGGAGGAGAAATTGGAATACGAACTGTAGAGGAGGAGGAGAAATATGGCAATACTGTATACTGTAGAGGAGGAGGCAAAATATGGCAATACTGTATACTGTAGAGGAGGAGGAGCAAAATATGGCAATACTGTATACTGTAGAGGAGGAGGAGCAAAATATGGCAATACTGTATACTGTAGAGGAGGAGGAGCAAAATATGGCAATACTGTATACTGTAGAGGAGGAGGAGCAAAATATGGCAATACTGTATACTATAGAGGAGGAGGAGCAAAATATGGCAATACTGTATACTGTAGAGGAGGAGGAGCAAAATATGGCAATACTGTATACTGTAGAGGAGGAGGAGCAAAATATGGCAATACTGTATACTGGGGGGGGGGGGAGCAAAATAGGCAATACTGTATACTGTAGAGGAGGAGCAGAAATATGGCAATACTGTATACTGTAGAGGAGGAGGAGCAAAATATGGCAATACTGTATATTGTAGAGGAGGAGCAAAATATGGCAATACTGTATACTGTAGAGGAGGAGGAGCAAAATATGGCAATACTGTATATTGTAGAGGAGGAGCAAAATATGGCAATACTGTATACTGTAGAGGAGGAGGAGCAAAATATGGCAATACTGTATACTGTAGAGGAGGAGGAGCAAAATATGGCAATACTGTATACTGTAGAGGAGGAACAGCAAAATATGGCAATACTGTATACTGTAGAGGAGGAACAGCAAAATATGGCAGTACTGTATACTATAGAGTATTTATATTGTAAAGTATAGTAATAAGGACACCAGACAGGATTCCAAGGTGAAAATAACTGAATTAAAACATAGATTGTTAAGTAATCTGATTGTGAATGAAAGTTCCTGCAAATATTCATCATTCATATTCATATGCTCGTTACAGTCACATCTACCTGATAACCATTTGATAAGAATTCAGCTAAAATTAACTTTATAGAGCTCTTAAAAGAGCAGAGATAAGTGCATCAGACTAAGAATAAATTTTACTCTGAACAGGACAGAGCAGCCTGCAATGTATGATAAAACAGGAAGACTGCAGAAGACAATGGACTGAAAAAAATTTAACCAAGACCTAAAAAAATGCTTTTAACTTTACCCATAGCCTTTTCTAATACTTATATTATTATGTTATGAGACAGTAAGTCAGTACTCTGATATAATATCTTAGTTCCAGAGTTCTTTCAGCTCTGGAATACTGTATTACCTTATAGTGTTGATTTATTGCACCTATTGATGTAGCAGAGCTGACACAGTTTTCATAAAAACAAAAATATACTAGATAGGAATTTTAAGGTTAAAGAGGATCTTTCACCACCTCCACTAATTCAAGTTCTTAGCATCATTTAGTAGGCGCTGCTCCACTGATTCCAGCACAGTTGGATTTTTCTCTATAGCCCCCATCATTCCCGAGCAACAAGTGCAGTTAGTTTTGGTGCCTGATGTTTATTTAAGCTCTGTAGTGTCAGGTGGGAGGTGTCAGGCAGAGGACGTGACTCAGAGCTCCAATCAGAGGCAGCCAGTGTCAGAGCTCAGAGTCACACCCCTTGTCTGCTCCTTCCTGACCCCGCCCTCCTGACAGTGTAGAGCCTAAATAGTATATCAGGCACCAAAACTAACAGCATTGACTGCTCAGGAATGGTAGGAGCTAGAGAAAAAATTCTAACTGAGCCAGAATCAGTGGAGCGGCGCCTATTAAGAGCTATATAGACTATAAACAGCTGGACTTGTTGGAGGTGGTGTAAAGTCCTTTTTAAGTTGGTACAAATTATTCTGTGATAATAAACTTTGTGATTCTACAATAGTTTTGCTGCATTTTTCCTGCCCTAGGAGTTAAATGACAAATTCAGCTCTGCTACATCCATCCAGGACTGAACATGAAACCTTGCCTTTTATTAATACACGTTGTGCTCCTTTACACTGTACATTTCAGTCCCTGCTCCATTCTGCAGGTCAGGTTTCAGAATTGCGCGGGGTCTACTTGGATGTTGGGGCCTCATTTCTATGAATCTGCATATGTCTTACCATGTGCACAGTGGCCTTCTCAGCTTGCACATATCCAGTGATCGGCTCTGCTTTCACGCTAAGCAGACACTGTAGATTCCTAGTATGACTTCACCATAAATGCTAATAATAACTTTCCTGGGAGTTTCAAAGTACATGACTAAGCAGATATCCCGGAGCTTCCTACTGGGCGGGAAGATTCGATAATTATTAAAATTTACTACATTGGGAAAATCTATGCCCATCCCCATTAAAGAGAAGCCTAGGGGGACTCTTAGTCATTAGAAAATGTAGCAGTTACCCCTAGGGACCTCCAGGGAAAAGTGCTCTAAGCCACCACTAGGGAATGTGGCACCAAATCATTGGCTCCTTATGCAGGGGTATAGCTAGGACCGGGAGCTAAACTATGAAGTATCTACTCTAGATCTGGGTTTAGGGCACTAGACTCCAAAGATCGGATCCAATATCACTAGACATCAGGGACATGACCAGTAGACTACTACAAGAGAACATGGCATCAAGACGTTACCAACCAAGTTTTGATCTACTAAACACAAGATGTCTGAGAAAGAGGGACCATTCCACTGAACGCTGCCACAAGGAAGTAGAGATGGGGAACAGGTCACCAAATGTTTTTATACCTTGGATTGGGGTACTTAACTCAAAGAATGGAGACACCCAACCCCAACCATTAGACACCATTAGTTAGGAACCCAACTCTAGGACATCAAGGATTGTAACCACAAAGCATTCTAGACTATTTACTGCGGCTTCTTGTTGCCTAGACCAGCAAGGTTAAATGGGTTATCTGGGGACTTGTTTTATGCTTTTTGCCCAGAACCTCGGGTTTTTGGGCTGCTCCATCCTGCCCCTCTTCTCCTAGTACCCATAGTATGGATAACACCAATGAACAAGGAGCGGACGTGGAACGATTTGGGTATCGGATATTGGATTCTAATCACGAGATCCTGAGTCTAAACCAGCTTGGGAACCCAAGGTTTAGGGGTGGGGGGACACCCATCCAGGAAGTAGGTTAAAGCAAGTCCCAAAAAAACTTAATTTGACCAGGTAAAGCGGCCATGGTCTTGAATGTGACCAAGGACATCTGCATGGAGTTTGCATGTTCTTCTTTCAGTATTCCTTGGTTTGATTTTGTACTTCTAAAACATATAGGTTAGTGGACCTAGTAGTAGGTTCAGACACACCAAAAAAGAGGTCTAGTGGACCTATTAGTAGGTTCAGGCACACCAAAAAAGGGGTCTGATGGACCTAGTAGTAGGTTCTCACACACCAAAAGGTCCAACTAGCGAAGTGAGCATCAGACTGGGGTTCCTCAGGTCCACCAGGGAAAATACCTCCATGCAAAGTCATGGGTTTGTCTACTGTGTCAAAGCCTGGGCCTATCAGAGGATCCTCTAGACCAGTCCAATCATGGATTTAATATCAGAACTCGTCAGTTCCATAATAAAGAAATGATAGGGTCCTTTACCAGGTCATAAATGTCCTCCATGCACAGGATCTGCCTAGTCATACTGATAAAAATATCCGGCCTAGTGAGAGTGAGCCACCCATATACAGACCCCAGACTCGGCTCCGTCCAGCAGCTGAATTGTCCCCTGTTCCTCAGTAATGGGTTTACATTTGCGGATATTGATTCGATTTATCCTGAATAGAAAGCAGACGCGTCAATTGCCCTTTAAGTAAAGGGACCGGCTTTATATAACCCCTGGGCACATTACTGATCCCATATCCCTTAATCCTATTACATGTCTATATAAGCAGCCCCCAGCCCCAGTTATCAGGTCCAGGCCTGACAATCGGCCATTGTGCCATATTGATATTGATGTAGAATCTGATACGCCCCGTAACGGGCCGCCGACTCCCTACAAGACACAAAACATCGGCAGCTGTATTAGATTTTCTCTGCACTCAGAATGTGACAACCATCAATCGGGTGTCTGTTCTCTCAGCAGCTGCACAAAAATAAATTTGGGGGTTGGGGGGGGTTTCGGTCGCTTGTTTTTTAATTTTTTTTTTCTTAATTTTCAGAAGGGAATTACCGCTGAGGATCCCTGGAGGGCGGGCGCACGACACCAGACCCGTCTTGGGAGCAATTTCAGCTTCGTTTCTCAGAGAGCACTGATGGATAGAAGGATCTGCTGTGAAAAATGACAAACCACATCCTATTGTCGTTAACTGAACTGGTAGAACAGGATTATTTCTACATACGACCCCCTCCCCTCCCACCCTGGGGGGTACTGTACCATGAAAATGACGAAGCGAAAACGTGAGCTGTCACATATTACTATATGATATGTGTGTGGTGCAAACTGGAGGCCATAGGGAGTAATATACTGAGCCTAAAGACCCCTCTGCCCCATAGCAAGACACTCGCCAAGTCTCCCATAATGTGCCAGAGACTCCCAGGTCAAGGCATTGTCTGCGATGAGGACTACAAGGAGAGCGGACTGTCTGATCTAAAGCTGGGCATACACATGAGATAGCTGCCGGCCTTGTGATCTTTCAGACAACAGCTATCTCGCCTGACCACCCCAAACACATGCATGCTCGGTTGAAAAGTGCATTTGTAGTGAAGTATCAGAGGGGAGAAAGTCGCTGCCAGACACATCTGATAGGGCTTATGTCCCCAAGGACCAAAGGATTGTCATGAGATGGTCAACCAAATCCATAGACATTGGTGGGTTCGGCCTCTACAAGTCTATATTGATTTAGGGGGTCTGTATTAGGATGGTCTGTCCCAGGGCCTGTATTACCTAAATGAGTTTGGTCCTGGGTCCATATTTATTTAGGGGGTCTGGTCTGAGATCTTCCATTATTAAAGGAGTCCGGTCCAGCATCTATATCATTTTTGTAGGCCTGGTCTTATTTATTTAGGGGTCTGCTATGGGGTCTCTTTTTTTAAAAAGTTTGGTTTAGGGTCTGTATTTGTTTAAGGGGTCCAGTGTGAGATCTTCAGTTATTAAAGGGGTCTGGATTACTTTAGGGAGTCTGGTATGGGGTCTGTATTTGGTTTGGTCTGGTCTGGGGTCTGTATTTGGTTTGGTCTGGTCTGGGGTCTGTATTTGGTGGTCTTTCATGGGGTCTGTATTTGGTGGTCCGGTCTGGGATCTGTATTTGATGGTCTGGTATGGGGTCTGTATTTGATAGTCTGGTATGGGGTCTGTATGTGGTGGTCCGATATGGGGTTCTGTATTTGGTGTTCTTTTATGGGGTCTGTATTTCATGGTCCGGACTGGGGTCTGTATTTAATGGGGTCTGTATTACATTGTGACCCAGGAACCCCTCTGCTGTTTATATCTAACTAAAATTAAATTTATTTAAAGGTGTTATCCAGGATTGGGAAACATGGCTTTCTCCTCAGGAAGTGACATCACATCTGTTGGTCACATGGTCATGATGCAGCTCAATCTCATTCACTCGATTGAGACTGAACTGTAGCACTGCCATCTGACCAATGGACATGATGTCACTTTCTGAGAAGTGACATCACTGCCGAATTTCACAGAAGGTTTAACAAACTGAATATGAAATCATACAGTGTATTCTATGATCCTCTGATAGTCCAGAATATCTGATAATCTGCCATTGTATCGTCTTCCCACAGAAGAGAAGAATATTCATGTCCTCCATCCGGCCCCATTTCTGCACAGTTTAGAGTAATGGGGATTTATCATCGTTGTCAATTCCAGCTGGAGATGGAACAGGAGGATATATGTGGGAATAATCCGAGCCTGTACTACACAGTGAGCTCTGCTGTGCTGCGCGGGGTGACCTCTGCTCTGCTTGGAACACGTTCAGGGAGTTAAATTAAAGGACAAATCTGAGGACTTTGCTGCGGCCATAATTAGTAGGCACCGACCTAAGGCATGCAATGGCCGGAGCACTATAATCTTACTGAGAGGCAGCAGCAGCAGCATTCCTAAGGACATATGTAGCAGAGGCGGATTTGTCATGTAATTCACAATTTTACTGTGTTGTGTCTACTATATCTATCACATATCTATCTATCTATCTATCTCCTATCTATCTATCTACCTATCTATCTATATATCTATCTATCTTATTATCTATCTATAACATATCTATCTCCTATATCTATCTATCTATCTATCTATCTATCTATCTCTACCTGTCTATCTATCTATCTATCTATCTATCACCATTTCTTTCTTTTTTCTTTGTTTCTTCGATCTATCATTTGTCTCTGGAATCACAGATTGACTTCACTGTTAAAGATGACAATTTTTCCTAAGTTTCTCAAATATTCTACATGGATCTTTGGCAACTTGGATGACGATGGATGAGTTTCCTTTACCAGGTATAGCACCAGATCCAGACATTGTACAGATCCACCAGAACCCTGGTAATGGTGATGTCACATTCGGACCTCGGCGGTTTTCCATCATACTACATTATCTGTAGTGCAGAAAGTAACCATTAAGTAGCCCGGTCAGCTCTGCTACATCTCTATATAGTGCAAACATTACATTTCCCATTAAAAGAGTGACAAAGCCATAACAAAGGTATAATGAGGAGGATGATCGATCACCCTGACGCCTAAGACATGGAGTCCCCCCCCCAGGGACATGGAAATGAACATGGAAGTGCATTTAAAACTGAAAGCTTCTGTGCCGCTCTCTGGGGGTCGGTGAAATTGATCTAATTTTGGGTCTGGGTGAGCTCCTCAGCGGCGGGTGGAAGAGAAGATGCCGCATCAGTCACATCCATCATCAATCAACCAAAGGGTGACAGGAGGAAGGGAAAGAAGAAGTGAAGCTAATGAATAGTCCGGACCACACGGACCATCTGCACAGACTCATAGTCACTACAGGGAGGAACAAGCTCAGGACTGGTGGAGGCATTAACATCTAGAAACATCACAACTACATCTATCGATCTATCTATCTATCTATTTATCTATTTATCTATCTATCTATCTATTCATATCTATCTCATATCTATCTATCTATTCATATCTATCTATCTATCTATCTCATATCTATCTATCTATCTCATATCTATCTATCTACATATCTATCTATCTATCTATCTCATATCTATCTATCTCTCATATCTATCTCTCTATTTATATCTATATCTATCTATCTCATATCTATCTATCTATCTATCTCATATCTATCTATCTATCTATCTATCTATCTATCTCATCATATCTATCTCATATCTATCTATCTATCAATTATCTATTGTATATCTATCTATCTATCTATCTGTCTATCTATCTCATATCTATCTATCTATCAATTATCTCTTGTATATCTATCTATCTATCTATCTATTTCCTATCTATCTATCTATCTATCTATCTATCTCATATCTATCTATCTATCTATCTATCTATCTATCTATCTATCTATCTATCTATCTCCTATCTATCTATCTCATATCTATCTATCTATCTCATATCTATCTATCTATCTCATATCTATCTATCTATCTATCTATCTATCTATCTATCTACAATTATCTATTGTATATCTATCTATCTATCTATCTATCTATCTATCTATCTATCTGTCTGTCTGTCTATCTCATATCTATCTATCTATTGTTCTATCTAGGGGCACTATAAGAAACAATGGAGCCCCTTAGCAAAATTTGAAAGAAGGCTCCACTTTGGCCACTTGGACAAGCAAGTTCAGAACAAATGGTTATTATTACATTTTAATCCCCCTAATGCACAAGGATAATACACATACAATAGTCATATGACAGTACAGGGATAATAAAGTGATGTCACAATAAAGGAGTCATGTGATGTCACAGTACAGGGATAATGCACACAAAATGTGGTCACCATAATGAAGTCAGAGCAAAAGGAAAATAATAATGCCAAAGTTAATGTACCCAGCAGGGGTAACCAAGGGACATGCCTCCTGCCATAGTCATCCCAAACTGTACCTTATATCTGAGTGGAAATAGTGGTTCAGCCCCAAACCAGCAGCTATGTCTGCTAATGAGGGCACTGATGGGGGCCAGTATACTGTGTGGGGACACTGATGGGGGCCATTATACTGTTTAGCAAAACCAATGGAGGACATTATACTGCATGTGGACACTAATGTGAGCCATGATATTGTGTGGGGGCACTCATGGGGGCTATTATACTCTGTGGGGGCACTGATGGGGGCCATTATACTGTTTGGTAAAACTGATGGAGGACATTATACTGTATGGGGACACTAAGGTGAGCCATGATATTGTGTGGGAGCACTGATGGGGGCCATTATACTTTGTGGTGCACTGATGGGGGCCATTATACTGTGCCGTGCACTGATGGGGGCCATTATACTGTGTGAACACCCTGATGGGGGTCTTTATACTGTGTGGGGGCAATGATGGGGGCCATTATACTGGGTGGAGGAACTTATGGGGACGATTATACTGTGTGGCGGCACGGATGGGGGCCTTTATACTGTGTGGGGGCACAAATGAGGGCCGTTATACTGTGTGGGGACACTGATGGGGCCATTATACTGTGTGGAGGCACTGATGGGGGCCGTTATACTGTGTGGGGGCACTGATGGGGCCATTATACTGTGTGGAGGCACTGATGGGGGCCGTTATACTGTGTGGGGGGCACTGATGGGGGCCTTTATACTGTGTGGGGGCACAAATGGGGGCCGTTATACTGTGTGGGGACACTGATGGGGCCATTATACTGTGTGGAGGCACTGATGGGGGCCGTTATACTGTGTGGGGGCACTGATGGGGCCATTATACTGTGTGGGGACACTGATGGGGGCCATTATACTGTGTGGGGGCACTGATGGGGGCCGTTATACTGTGTGGGGGCACTGATGGGGGCCATTATACTGTGTGGGGGCACTGATGGGGGCCATTATACTGTGTGGGGGCACTGATGGGGGCCATTATACTGTGTGGGGGCACTGATGGGGGCCATTACACTGTGTGGGGGCACTGATGGGGTCACAAAAGATTCAAATGGCAAACTCAGCTCAGCTACATCCACAGAACCCATCTGTATCCAAATTGTTTGCCGTGTACATTTGTATTCTTTGCACATTCCATCACATGGGTCTAGAATTCATCATAAATAGATTTGGAAATATGAAGGGGAGGCATAACCCATTAACCCATTATAGTAATCAGCCGCCCTCTTTATAAGCTGTCATTCAGGTTTAGCATGGGAACCCTTGTTAAAAGGATAAGAATGAAATGAGAAGAGAAAGGGGGAGCCGCTGCTTTTATCTCCCGCACAAAGGACCTCACAAACACTGGTCATTATGGCGGATTAGATCTTTGAGTGGAAGGGTCGTGAAGGCTCGGGTCAGCCCTCCTGCCAAGGTAGCATTGTCCTCAGCATTCTCACTAGTCACCGCCATCCCTGACCTGTCACCAGTGCCCCGGCTATACCAAGTCTATGGTCACATATAGGAGGAAGGACAAACTGAATATATAGAACCAAGTGACAAAAGTGGTTGTAAAAAGAAGGAAAAACATGTTCAAATAATAATAAAACGTAAAATATTTAAAAACTTTTTCTATCTATCTAATATCTATCATATATATATAATATCTCTTTATCTATCTATCTATCTATGTATCTATCTAATATCTATCTATCTATGTCTCTCATATCTATCTATCTATCTATCTATCTATCTATCTCATATCTATCTGTCTATCTATCTATCTCAACTATCTATCTATCTCATATCTAACTATCTATCTATCTCATATCTATCTATCTCATATCTATCTATCTATCTATCTATCTATCTCATCATCTATCTATCTATCTATCTATCTATCTATCTATCTATCTCATATCTATCCCATATCTATCTATCTCATATCTATCTCATATCTATCTCATACTATCTATCTATCTATCTCTCTATCTATCTATCTATCTATCTATCTACTCATATATCTTAGATTAGTAAATCCACATATTTCCTCCTTATAAGAACTTCCTGTTTTCGTCTTCCACCTCATTCCCTGCAGAGAACTTAATCTGTAAGATCAGAGGATTAGAGGGTCACCGGTGTAACAGGAATCCCCCACAGCTTGGCCTTTATGCACTTTGTATATTAAATCATGTATTTGTGGGATCTGAGGGCCGGTGATGGCCGAGGCGGGTGATGGTAACACGTGCAGATAGTGATGATGACAAGCGCTCGATGACATGGAGGAGCAGCTGCCGTCACAGCCCTAACAAGTGGGAAAATTGAATTTTCCTTCTCACCTACAGCCCCAGAGGTCAGAAGATGACAAACACAGGCCGGCGCTGCGCCACGTCACCTAATAAGTGTGCAAATGATGGCCAGTGGTTACCTATTGTCACCACACCAATGTATCAGTAACAGCAATGGGGGCATGGAGTTACAGTGCTACAGCTGTGTGCTCTGGGTTATCATTGCCCCATAAATCAGGAAAAAATCCCCAATAAGTTCCCTGAGTTGAAATGGAAAATCTGGTTGACAACCATGTGGAAGTTGTCAGAGGGATCATATTTGTTGTCAGTCAGACACACATAGAACTATGACTCTATTCACACTGGCATTGTAGCTTATGTTTATAATGGAAACCACAAGGCTCTGCCAGTTTTATCTATCATACAAAGAATGCCAAAAGCACCGAATGGACCCCACTGATATAATTAGGTCTGTCAGGTTCCAGCATGGTGGCAACAAAGACTCCAAACTCAGCAAAGATGTGAACAGAGACAAGGGAGCGATGTGACAGAAGAGGACAGGTCACAGATGTTCATTGGTGATGTTATTGAATTAGAAGAGAACAGATCCTAAACTGGAGCCTATAAGTCAATAGCAAATGTTAACAATATTTCATAGACCAAGAAAATAACTACTATAACACTTGTCCTATGTACAATAATATACCTACTATAATACTACCTCCTATGTACAAGAATATAACTACTATAATACTGCTCCTATGTACAAGAATATAACTACTATAATACTGCCCCCTATGTACAAGAATATAACTACTATAATACTGCTCCTATGTACAAGAATATAACTACTATAATACTGCTCCTATGTACAAGAATATAACTACTATAATCCTGCTCCTATGTACAAGAATATAACTACTATAATACTGCCCCCTATGTACAAGAATATAACTACTATAATACTGCTCCTATGTACAAGAATATAACTACTATAATACTGCCCTATGTACAAGAATATAACTACTATAATACTGCCCTATGTACAAGAATATAACTACTATAATACTACTCCCTATGTACAAGAATATAACTACTATAATACTGCTCCTATGTACAAGAATATAACTACTATAATACTGCTCCTATGTACAAGAATATAAATAACTACTATAATACTGCTCCTATGTACAAGAATATAACTACTATAATACTGCTTCTATGTACAAGAATATAACTACTATAATACTGCTCCTATGTACAAGAATATAACTACTATAATACTGCTCCTATGTACAAGAATATAACTACTATAATACTGCTCCTATGTACAAGAATATAACTACTATAATACTGCTCCTATGTACAAGAATATAAATAACTACTATAATACTGCTCCTATGTACAAGAATATAACTACTATAATACTGCTTCTATGTACAAGAATATAACTACTATAATACTGCTCCTATGTACAAGAATATAACTACTATAATACTGCTCCTATGTACAAGAATATAACTACTATAATACTGCTCCTATGTACAAGAATATAACTACTATAATACTGCCCCCTATGTACAAGAATATAACTACTATAATACTGCTCCTATGTACAAGAATATAACTACTATAATACTGCTCCTATGTACAAGAATATAACTACTATAATACTGCTCCTATGTACAAGAATATAACTACTATAATACTGCTCCTATGTACAAGAATATAACTACTATAATACTGCTCCTATGTACAAGAACATAACTACTATAATACTACCTCCTATGTACAAGAATATAACTACTATAATACTGCTCCTATGTACAAGAATATAACTACTATAATACTGCTCCTATGTACAAGAATATAACTACTATAATACTGCTCCTATGTACAAGAATATAACTACTATAATACTGCCCTCTATGTACAAGAATATAACTACTATAATACTACTCCCTATGTACAAGAATATAACTACTATAATACTACCTCCTGTGTACAAGAATATAACTACTATAATACTACTCCTATGTACAAGAATATAACTACTATAATACTGCTCCTATGTACAAGAATATAACTACTATAATACTGCTCCTATGTACAAGAATATAAATAACTACTATAATACTGCTCCTATGTACAAGAATATAACTACTATAATACTGCTCCTATGTACAAGAATATAACTACTATAATACTGCTCCTATGTACAAGAATATAACTACTATAATACTGCTCCTATGTACAAGAATATAACTACTATAATACTGCTCCTATGTACAAGAATATAACTACTATAATACTGCCCCTATGTACAAGAATATAACTACTATAATACTGCTCCTATGTACAAGAATATAACTACTATAATACTGCCTCCTATGTACAAGAATATAACTACTATAATACTGCCCCTATGTACAAGAATATAACTACTATAATACTGCTCCTATGTACAAGAATATAACTACTATAATACTACGCCTCTATGTACAAGAATATAACTACTATAATACTGTCGCCCCTATGTACAAGAATATAACTACTATAATACTGCTCCTATGTACAAGAATATAACTACTATAATACTGCCACCTATATACAAGAATATAACTACTATAATACTGCTCCTATGTACAAGAATATAACTACTATAATACTGCCACCTATATACAAGAATATAACTACTATAATACTGCCTCCTATGTACAAGAACATAACTACTATAATACTGCCCCCTATGTACAAGAATATAACTACTATAATACTGCCACCTATGTACAAGAATATAACTACTATAATACTGCTCCTATGTACAAGAATATAACTACTATAATACTGCTCCCTATGTACAAGAATATAACTACTATAATACTGCTCCTATGTACAAGAATATAACTACTATAATACTGCTTCTATGTACAAGAATATAACTACTATAATACTGCTCCTATGTACAAGAATATAACTACTATAATACTGCCTCCTATGTACAAGAATATAACTACTATAATACTGCCCCTATATACAAGAATATAACTACTATAATACTGCTCCTATGTACAAGAATATAACTACTATAATACTACCCTCTATGTACAAGAATATAACTACTATAATACTACCCTCTATGTACAAGAATATAACTACTATAATACTGTCCCCTATGTACAAGAATATAACTACTATAATACTACCCTCTATGTACAAGAATATAACTACTATAATACTGCTCCTATGTACAAGAATATAACTACTATAATACTGCCCCTATATACAAGAATATAACTACTATAATACTGCTCCTATGTACAAGAATATAACTACTATAATACTACCCTCTATGTACAAGAATATAACTACTATAATACTGCCTCCTATGTACAAGAATATAACTACTATAATACTGCTCCTATGTACAAGAATATAACTACTATAATACTGCCTCCTATGTACAAGAATATAACTACTATAATACTGCCCTCTATGTACAAGAATATAACTACTATAATACTACCCCCTGTGTACAAGAATATAACTACTATAATACTGCTCCTATGTACAAGAATATAACTACTATAATACTGCTCCTAAGTACAAGAATATAACTACTATAATACTGCTCCTATGTACAAGAATATAACTACTATAATACTACCCCATGTGTACAAGAATATAACTACTATAATACTGCTCCTATGTACAAGAATATAACTACTATAATACTGCTCCTATGTACAAGAATATAACTACTATAATACTACCCTCTATGTACAAGAATATAACTACTATAATACTACCCTCTATGTACAAGAATATAACTACTATAATACTGTCCCCTATGTACAAGAATATAACTACTATAATACTGCCCCTATATACAAGAATATAACTACTATAATACTGCCCCTATGTACAAGAATATAACTACTATAATACTACCTCCTATGTACAAGAACATAACTACTATAATACTGCCCTCTATGTACAAGAATATAACTACTATAATACTGCCACCTATGTACAAGAATATAACTACTATAATACTGCCTCTTGTAGAATATACAGTCACTACTATAATGCTGTATATATAGTGAGCTCCACCCACAACTGAATTCTAGAAATCATGAATGGAAATAGTAGAAGTGATATCAGGTGAGCAGTTGAGGTCTTATATAGCGGAAACAAACAGTACACGTCTTCCTTGTGAATCTGTCACTAGTCCGGGTTCCGACCTCTGCTGTGACTTATGTAACTGCTGTGATGTTTCCTGTCACTTCTGCGCGGTCCCATTATATAATTGACACTTCGCACTGGATGTGGCCAACGACATTCCTACAGGGGGCTGCGCCGGTGACAGGAGATTTACGGCGTCTGTTGCGGCTTCTTCTTCCTTCAGTAGAACATTTATGTAACTTCAGCAGATAAGCTGGAACTTATAATGAAGAGGAGATTATAAGAAGTGAACGTTATTACAGAGAATATCTATGAGGCAACACTTTACAGTATCACAAACCGCAGGAAACCTCCATCCACGGAGGGTCGGTTATACAACACAGGCCGCGTGTCATTCCCAGCCTTCCCTACATCCGGTTAGAGTGCAAGCTCTGAGGACCAGGTGTAGACACAATGTTGATGCCATTTAGCAAGGGATTTTTGAACTATAAAAATCCTCCAAAATGTGAGGTTGATGGACATCCCTGGCCAAAATAGTTGTAGGGTGTTCCCATCACACCTCTGGAGCTCAGAATCCGTATGAACCCGCAAATATTAGAGGTGGTTGAGGATGCACGTTTCCTTCTCCACTGAAGTCTACAGGAGTTATGGAGATGTCCATGTCTCCTCCTAGTTTTGGTTAGATAACTAAGTAACCCTCATTTTCCAAAAAGATGGGGGCCTCAAAGAGGATTGGTTAATGTATTACCCTTATATTGAGTGTCATGGCTGCCACTAGAAAATACTGCTCAAGGCACAACAGAACAGCTGGCTTGGACAGAGTAGGGTGGTGGAGACCCCAGCGACAAAAGTTGGGCATTTAAGCCCTACCTAATGGGAATGCCCATGGGAACATCAATTTTAGAACCCAGTTTTCGTGGTTGTCCAGGCAAAATCAAGACTTCTGGAATATATGCGTGTCCCTTTTGCCCTCCCTGTATTTCAGCCCTTCCGACATTGCATTGAGGCTCATCAGAAAATATTGGTGAGGTCCATAAGATGGGAGCCCACCAACGTGCAACCTGATTCCGAGGATTCCTACAGAAGAAAAAGTGATCAAATGTCACAGTTTTACCTATAGCACCTACTTTCCCACAATGGTTTGGGTCAAGGCAACCCAACTGGACATCGGTTCCTGTAGGTATTGTAGTCCAGTTTTGTGGATAACCTTAGCTAATGGGGAACAAGACCAGAAATAAGAAGGTCAATTTCAGAAGTTCATTTAGATAAGGTGTGGGTGGCTGTGCACTCCTGGCATCTGTTAGGACGCACTGCTGCAGTGGCTGAATGGCTAAGATGGCGCAAAAATTCATTGGGGCTAATATCTTACACAGCATGGAGTGAAGTAGCCTCGGATCTCAGGAGACATTGATTTCAAAGTCATGGTGTTGAGCGGAAACCAGTCGGTCTTCCAAAATAGTGACTAAATGTCTCCAGTCATTGGCGGCACATTCAGGTTCATTGCCAACCACCATGGACCATCCTAGGTCTTAACAGAGACCCTCTCTTACCATTGCATGCTACTTACCATCAGGGCTGTGTAGGCAGAATCATAGCATCGGGGCCAGTTTTGGGTTGAGTTGGTAAAAAACTTATTGACTCAGCCTCTAGCTTCAAAATCAAATTATTATTAAATATCATATTATACTATTACTGATATTATCAGATGTTATCTGAGGCTCTTGTTTGGACTCTTTTGTTCTAGGGGCATTGAAGTCTCTTTTTTGTGATTTGTTGTATTTATGTACTGAGTTTGGCTCTAGTTCTGTATGTGTGTAGTGAGCTTGGTTCTTGTACTGTATACACACGTGGACAAAATTGTTGGTCCCCCTCGTTTAATGAAAGAAAAACCCCACAATGGTCACAGAAATAACTTGAATCTGACAAAAGTAATAATATATAAAAATTCTATGAAAATGAACAAATGAAAGTCAGACATTGCTTTCCAACCAGGCTTCAACAGAATTTTTTAAAAAAGAAAAACTCATGAAACAAGCCTGGACAGAAATGATGGTTCCCTTAACTTAATATTTAGTTGCACAACCTTTTGAGGCAATCCCTGCAATCAAACGATTCCTGTAACTGTCAATGAGACTTCTGCACCTCTCAGCAGGGATTTTGGCCACTCCTCATGAGCAAACTGCTCCAGTTGTCTCGGGTTTGAAGGGTGCCTTTTCCAGACGGCATGTTTCAGCTCCTTCCAATCCAAAGGATTTAGGTCAGGGCTCATAGAAGGCCACTTCAGAATAGTCCAATGGTTTCCTCTTATCCATTCTTGGGTGGTTTTAGCTGTGTGTTTTGGGTCATTATCCTGTTGCAAGACCCATGACCTGCGACTGAGACCAAGCTTTCTGACACTGGGCAGCACATTTCTCTCTAGATTCCCTTGATAGTCTTGAGATTTCATTGTACCCTGCACAGATTCAAGACACCCTGTGCCAGATGCAGCAAAGCAGCCCCAGAACATAACAGAGCCTCCTGCATGTGTCACAGTAGGGACAGTGTTCTTTACAAGATAGGCTTCATTTTTACATCTGTGAACATAGAGCTGATGTGCCTTGCCAAAAATTTCAATCTTTGTCTCATCTGTCCATAGGACATTCTTCCAGAAGCTTTGTGGCTTGTCAACATGTAGTTTGTCAAATTCCAGTCTGTCAGATTCAAGTTATTTCTGTGACCATTGTGGGTTTTTCTTTCATTAAACGAGGGATACCAACAATTTTGTCCACATGTGTATGTACTGACCTTGATTCTGTTGCCATGTTATGTTATGAGATTGATTCTTGTGCTACTTTCACATGATGAGTTTGGTTCTGGTATTGTATATATGTACTGAGCTTGGTTCTGGATATATATATTGAACTTGGTTCTTGTTCTGTATATATGTACTGACCTTGGTTCTGGTGCCATATTGTGTTATGAGATTGCTTCTTGTGCTACTTTCACATGATGAGTTTGGTTCTGGTGGTGTCGTTTTTCATAAGCTTGGTTCTGGTACCATGCTATATTATGAGATTGATTCTTGTGCTACTTTCACTTGATCAGTTTGGTTCTGATGTTGTAGTTATTTTATGTGCATGGTTCTGGTGCCATATTAGGTTATGAGATTGCTTCTTGTGCTACTTTCACATTATGAGCTTGGATCTTGTACAGTAGTTATTTCATAAGCTTGGTTCTGGTGTCATGTTGTGTTATGAGATTGCTTCTTGTGCTACTTTCACATGATGAGCTTGGTTCTGGTGCTGTATTTATTTGACAAGCATGGTTCTGGTACCATGTTATGTTATGAGCTTGGTTTTTGTTCTGTATATATGTACTGACCTTGGTTCTGGTGCCATGTTGTGTTATGAGCTTGGTTTTTGTTCTGTATATATGTACTGAGCTTGGTTCTGGTGCCATGTTATGAGATTGCTTCTTGTTCTGTATATATGTACTGACCTCAGTTCTGGTGCCATGTTATGTTATGAGCTTGGTTTTTGTTCTGTATATATGTACTGACCTCGGTTCTGGTGCCATGTTGTGTTATGAGCTTGTTTTTTGTTCTGTATATATGTACTGACCTTGGTTCTGGTGCCATGTTATGAGATTGCTTCTTGTTCTGTATATATGTACTGACCTCGGTTCTGGTGCCATGTTGTGTTATGAGCTTGGTTTTTGTTCTGTATATATGTACTGAGCTTGGTTCTGGTGCCATGTTATGAGATTGCTTCTTGTTCTGTATATATGTACTGACCTCGGTTCTGGTGCCATGTTATGTTATGAGCTTGGTTTTTGTTCTGTATATATGTACTGACCTCGGTTCTGGTGCCATGTTGTGTTATGAGCTTGGTTTTTGTTCTGTATATATGTACTGACCTTGGTTCTGGTGCCATGTTATGAGATTGCTTCTTGTTCTGTATATATGTACTGACCTCGGTTCTGGTGCCATGTTATGTTATGAGCTTGGTTTTGTTCTGTATATATGTACTGACCTTGGTTCTGGTGCCATGTTGTGTTATGAGCTTGTTTTTGTTCTGTATATATGTACTGACCTTGGTTCTGGTGCCATGTTATGAGATTGCTTCTTGTTCTGTATATATGTACTGACCTTGGTTCTGGTGCCATGTTATGTTATGAGATTGCTTCTTGTACTACTTTAACATGATGAGCTTGGATCTGGTGCTGTAGTTATTTGACAAGCATAGTTCTGGTACCATGTTATGTTATGTTATGAGCTTGGTTCTTGTTCTGTATATATGTACTGACCTTGGTTCTGGTGCCATGTTATGTTATGAGATTGCTTCTTGTACTACTTTCACATGATCTGGTGCTGTAGTTATTTTATGACCGTGGTTCGTCGTTTTGGTGCTGTATTTACATGGCAACTGGCACAGGCCACCATGTTGGATAACCCCCCATGCCAAATTCTTGTGTGTACTCCTGCATGCAGGTCCTATGCAATGTATTGTATACATGAAGGATCTCATATAGGGTATATAGATCCTATAGACTATATGCATACCAAATTCTATTTAGTGCATGTAGAGATCCTATACATTATACATAGATCCTATATAGCATATATGTATCCCATAGAGGGTATACAGTACATAACTGATCCTGTCTAATGAAATAGATCCTATAGCGTATTTATCAATCCTATACCTATAGATATCTTGCAATATTTATAAATTCTGTATGTTCAGTTCCCATATGGTACGTAAAGAGTCAGAACTTAAAGCTCCTGGGCCGAAGGGAAATATCTGCCCTTACGTACCATGCACCATTTATAATATTAATGCCTATTTTTTTGGCCAAGGGGCTCTTGTACCCCCTATAGCTTTATCTCTGGATACATACAATACATAACACATTGTATAGGTGAAGGTGTGGCCCCAGATAAAGCTTTTAACCAGACTCAGGTCCCGAAAAGAGTGCCCCATGACCTAAAACTTGCATTGCACCATTGCAGTCGAAGCAATACAGCAATGTTACACGCCCTACAAGATTGACACTTTAATGTCCTGAAATGCTCTGTGTTGCTGTGGCCTTTATGATGTATCTATTGTTAATATAATGGAATGTACATTATACACAGACATGTGCCAGGAGTTGGTGCAGGCAGTGTCAGATGCCACCGAGATGATAGGGTGTGGCAGATACATAAGGAGAGGATACACAGAGGCATCATGCACAGCTGGTACCCAGGGCAGCTCGGGTCTAGTGTCCTGTTTGTAAACAAGTCCTGGTGTCAACAAAATGAGAATGGAACTAAATTGTATAAATTCTGTTCTACGCCTGGAACAATGGGGATTTTTTTTTCTGCACTGCTCACTGTCAGGCTGACCTTGTAGAGACAGCAGCTGATGTTACATACACACTGCATGATGAAACCAGCTGCAATAGAGGCCACCTACATGGGTGGAATCAGACTGCCATCTGCTGGCCAGGACAGGAACTTCACCAGTATCTATGTCACCAGTAATAGATGAGTGTCATTACTATTACACCAGAACGTCCCGTCTTCTGTTCTATTCTCTCTAACATGCACCGACCATTGGTGATTAATGGGGCTGAGCTGCAATACCAGACACAGACTATGGACTAGAGGGGCGCTGTTTCTGAGTGGGGGTAGGGGGATTAATTTTTTTTATTTTTTTAAATCCTGGATAACCAGACTTCCTCCATTGACGATGCCGTCACTAAATATACAGTAGGATAGATAGATAGATAGATAGATAGATAGATAGATAGATAGATAGATAGATAGATAGATAGAGTGGTTTGCAAAAGTATTCATACCCCTTGAACTTTGTCACATTTTGTCACAACCACAAACTTAAATGTATTTTATTGAGATTTTCAGTGATAATCAACACAAAGTAACAGATAATTGTGAAGTGGAAGGAAAATGATACAAGGTTGTCACAATTCTAATCAAATAAAAATCTGAAAAGTGTGACGTGCAAAAGTCTTCAGCCCCCCTATAGTAATACTTTGTAGCGCCGCCTTTCCCTGCAGTTCCAGCTGCGAGTCTTTTGGGCTCGGTCTCTACCAGCTTTGCACATCTAGAGATGAGATTTCTGCCCCTTCTTCTTCTTCTTTGCAGCCAGATTGGATGGAGCGTCTGTGATCAGTAATTCTCATGTCTTGCCACAGATGCTCAATGGGATTTAGGTCTGGACTGTGACTGGGCCATTCTAACCCCGGAATATTCTGTCATCTAAACCATTCCCTGAGCTCGGGCCGGAGGTTTAGGGTCATTGTCTTGCTGGAATCTCCTTCCCAGTCTCAAGTCTTTTGCAGCCTCCAGTCTCAGGTTTTCTTCCAGGATTGGCCTGTATTTAGCTCCCTCCATCTTCCCATCCCCTCTGAGCAGCTTCCCTGTCCCCCCAGCATGATGCTGCCCCCTATGTGTCACAGTGGGGATGACGGTGTGTTCAGGGGGATGAGCAGGGTTACTTTTCCGCCACACATAGCCCTTTGCATTTAGGCCATAAAGTTCCCCTTTGGTCTCCTCTGACCAGAGCACCTTCTTCCACATGTTTGCTGTGTCCCCTATATGACTTGTGGCAAACTGCAAACGTCACTTCTTATGTCTTTCTTACAACAATGGTTTCCTTCTTGCCGCTCTTCCATAAAGGCCAGATTTGTGGAGTGTGCAGTGACTTCTAGTTGTCCTGTGGACAGATTCTCCCTGTATCTGAGCTGTGGCTTTCTGCAGCTCCTCCAGAGTGACCATCGGCCTCTTGGCTGCTTCTCTGACCAGCGCTCTCCTTGCTCGATCTGTTAGTTTAGGTGGACGGCCATGTCTTGGTAGGTTTGCAGTTGTAGAATATTTTTGCCATTTTTGGATAATGGTTTGAGCAGTGCTTCTTGGGATGCTCAAAGCTTGGGATGTGTTTTTATAACCTAACCATGCTTTAAACTTCTCCACAACTTCATCTCTGACCTGTCTGGTGAGTTCCTTGGTCTTCATGATGCTGTTTGTTCACTAGTGTTCTCTAACAAACCAATGAGGCCTTCACAGAATAGGTGTATTTATACTGAGACTAAATTACACACAGCTGGACTCTAGTAACTAAGTGACTTCTGAAGGCAATTGTGCGGACTGGATTTTATTTAGGGGTATCAGAGTACAGGGGGCTCAAGACTTTTGTAAGTCATATTTTCCAGATTTTTATTTGATTAAAATTTTGAAAACCTTCTATCATTTTTGTTCCACTTCACAATTATCTGCTACTTTGTGTTATCACTGAAAATCTCAATAAAATACATTTAAGTTTGTGGTTGTAAGGTGACAAAATGTGAAAAAGTTTAAGGGGTGTGAATTATTTTGCAAGGCTCTGTAGATAGATAGATAGATAGATAGATAGATAGATAGATAGATAACAGTGGTTAGCTCTTTAGCCTTACAGCACTGGGGTCCTAGGTTTGAGTTTGACCAAGGAGAACGTCTGCAAGGAGTTTGTTTGTTATTCCCCGTGTTTGCGTTGTAGGTAGATACAATAATTAGATAAACAGATACAATAGATAGATAAAGATATATAAAAAAGAGTGATAGTTTAGATAGATAGATAGATAGATAGATATGATGATAGATAGATAGGATAGATAGATAGATAGATAGATAGATAGAAAAGAAGAAAGTCCACAGCAGCACCAGGATAATGGCGGGTGCTCAGCCCAGAGCCTCTGACACTAGCTCCACGTATATATCCAAGGAAAAAGGCAGCACTCCAGTAGGTTCAAGAAAAAATGGTGAAGTTTATTCCATGTGTAGGCAACGTTTCAGCTCTAGTGAGCCTTTGCCAAGCTTGGATAGATAGATAGATAGATAGATAGATAGATAGATAGATAGATAGATAGATAGATATCAGATACATTGGGTACGGAAAGTATTCAGACCCCTTTACATTTTTCACTTTGTTTCATTGCAGCCATTTGCTAAAAGCAAAAAGGTTCATTTTATTCCTCATTAATGTACACTCAGCTCCCCATCTTGATAGAAAAAAACAGAAATGTAGATATTTTTGCTAATTTATTAAAAAAGAAAACCTGCAATCTCCCATGGCCATAAGTATTCAGAGCCTTTGCTCAGTACTGAGTAGAAGCCGCTTCCTTGTGAGCTAGTACAGCCAGGAGTCTTCTTGGGATTGATGCAACAAGTTTCTCACATCTGGATTTGGGGATCCTCGGCCATTCTTCCTGGCAGATCCTCTCCAGTTCCGTCAGGTTGGATGGTGAACGTTGGTGGAGCCATTTTCAGGTCTCTCCAGAGATGCTCAGTTGGGTTGAGGTCCGGGCTCTGGCTGGGCCAGTCAGGAATGGTCACAGAGTTGTTCTGAAGCCGCTCCTTTGTTATTTTAGCTTGTGCTTAGGGTCATTGTCTTGTTGGAAGGTGAACCTTCGGCCCAGTCTGAGGTCCAGAGCACTCTGGAGAGGTTTTCTTCCAGGATATCTCTGTACTTGGCCACATTCATCTTTCCTTCAATTACAACCAGTCGTCCTGTCCCCCATAGCATGATGCTGCCACCGCCATGTCTCACTGTTGGGATTGTATTGGGCAGGTGATGAGCAGGGCCTGGTTTTCTCCACACTTACTGCTTAGAATTAGCGCCAAAAAGTCCAATCTTCGTCTCATCAGACCAGAGAATCTTATTTCTCATAGTCTGGGAGTCCTTCATGTGTTTTTTTGGCAAACTCTATGCGGCTTTCCTATGTCTTGCACTGAGGAGAAGCTTCCTTCGGGCCGCTCTGCCATAAAGCCCCCGACTGGTGGAGGGCTGCAGTGATAGTGACTTTGTGGAACTTTCTCCCGTCTCCCTCCTGCATCTCTGGAGCTCGGCCACAGTGATCTTTGGGTTCTTCTTTACCTCTCTCACCAAGGCTCTTCTCCCACCATTGCTCAGTTTGGCTGGACAGCCAGGTCTAGGAAGAGTTCTGGTCGTCCCAGACTTCTTCCATGTAAGGATTATGGAGGCCGCTGTGCTCTTAGGAACCTTGAGTGCTGCAGAAATTCTTTTGTAACCTTGGCCAGATCTGTGCCTTGCCACAGTTCTGTCTCTGAGCTCCTTGGGCAGTTCCTTTGACCTGATGATTCTCATTTGCTCTGACATGCCCTGTGAGCTGTGAGGTCTTATATAGACAGGTGTGCGCCTTTCCTAATCAAGTCCAATCAGTTTAATTAAACACAGCTGGACTCCAATGAAGGAGTAGAACCATCTCAAGGAGGATCAGAAGGAAATGGACAGCAAGTGAGTTATATATGAGAGTCACAGCAAAGGCTCTGAATACTTATGGCCATGGGAGAATTCAGTTTTTTCTTTTTTAAGAAATTTGCAAAAATATCTACATTTCTGTTTTTTTTCTGTCAAGCTGGGGAGCTGAGTGTACATTAATGAGAAATAAAAGGAACTTTTTTGCTTTTAGAAAATGGCTGCAATGAAACAAAGAGTGAAAAATTTAAAGGGGTCTGAAGACTTTCCGTACCCACTGTATATAGATAGATATGAGATAGATAGATAGATATGAGATAAATAGATATGAGATAGATAGATAGATAGATAGATAGATAGATAGATAGATAGAAGTCAGCAGTGACAGCGTCCGGGTTCTTTATAGTGAATGAAGGTTTCTGCTTCCTCCCTCATATTGTTTGGGGTGGAGGTCAGCCCCCTACCATTCAGGTATTTATGGCCTATCCTGAGGGCAACCTTGGATAAATAAGCCTGGACAACCCCTTTAAGTGAGCCTTAAGGGAATGTTCACATGGTGAAATTTGACACTGAAGTTAAGGTGGATTCCACCTCAAAATCAACACAAAATTCTGCCTGAAGCATTGCACTGATTCCAATGGGAGGCAGATGCCGATTTTTTTCAGCTAGCAGAGATGATAAGCCTCACGCTCCATCCTCAGGTGGATTCTACCTGATAACTCTCATTGCAGTGAGTGGGAGGCGGAAAATTCTGCCTGGCAGGTGCAAAATTTGACACAAAATTTGGGTAAGCGAAAAAATTCAGTAGAGATGAGCGAAGTATTCAAAAATTCGATTCGGCAACTTCGCCGAATTTTCCAATACAATTCTATTCGATCTGAATTAAATCGCGGCGACTCGCGTTAAAAAAAAACAGCTATTTATTGGCTGCAGAGAGCCGGGGTGGGCGGCACCCCTTGGATGCCGCAGTCATATTTGACCGCGGCATCCAAGGTGTTATAACCCCCGATCGGTTATGGAGCAGGGTGTTGTCAGTTACAGCTAACACCCTGCACCATAACCGATCGGGGGATTTAACACCTTGGATGCCACGGTCAAACATGCCGTGTGTGCTTGCGAGGGGTTAAAGGGCTGTGACATCACAGGGCTGGCTGCTGATTGGCTGCACACATGGCATTGTGGGTGATCCCGTGTTCCCAGAGTTCCTTGCCCCATGTCCTACCATGGGCAGCCATTTTGAGCTAAATGCAATTCATTACCACAAAGTGTGAGGAAATTCGGATTCAATGCGAATCGAATATTACCTGAAATTCGGATCGAATTCCACTTCGTCAGCTTCGATTCGCTCATCTCTAAAATTCAGCTTCAAATTTGTGAAGCTGATTTTTTTAGCTAGGAAAAATTCCATCATGTGAACATCCCCTAAAGGGTTTGTATGTGATGAGATTAAAGGGTCTGCTTTACTTATAGAACGCCCATTGTCCACTGACCTTTTGTGTTTTTGCATCATACAAAGCAAATGGGTTGAGCTGCAATACCAGGCACAGCCTATGGACAAGGTGGCGCTGTTTCTGATAATAAAGCAGCCCCTTCTTCTAATCTCCAGTTATCTTCTATATCTTATATATATATATATATATATATAATCCCACATACAGAGGAGCAGAGCTCAGGCGCCTTACTTACCACTGCCCGCTGTACAGGTGGAGGCACCACACAGGCTCTGCAGGTGTCATCTACAACCCCAGCGGTTTTCCAAGCATTTTTACAACCCAAAGTGTATTATTAGATCTTCGATTGATATCCAAAAACAGCTGCAGATTTACATATTCACCCGAGCCTGAAATAAATGTATGCAGCGGGGAATGCCAGCTGTGCCCAGATGCCAAGGCCGGGTAGTGGGGGGTGCAGCCCCTCCGTCACTGCAATAGAAATGTCTATGGAGAGCAGATAATAAACTGCATAATAGTGTAAGATACAGTATAGAGGGGAGGCAGAGATGGACATAGATAGATAGGAGATAGATAGATAGATAGATAGATAGATAGATAGATAGATAGATAGATATGAGATAGATAGATAGATAGATAGATAGATATGAGATAGATATGAGATAGATAGATATAGAGATAGATAGATAGATAGATAGATAGATAGATAGATAGATAGATAGATAGATAGATAGATAGATAGATAGATAGATAGATATGATAGATAGATAGATAGATAGATAGATAGATAGATAGATAGATAGATAGATAGATAGATAGATAGATAGATAGATAGATAGATAGATAGATAAGATAGATAGATAGATAGATAGATAGATAGATAGATAGATAGATAGATAGATAGATATGAGATAGATAGATAGATAGATAGATAGATAGATAGATAGATAGGAGATAGATAGATAGATAGATAGATAGATATAGAGATAGATAGATAGATAGATAGATAGATAGATAGATAGATAGATAGATAGATAGATAGATAGATATGAGATAGATAGATAGAGATAGATAGATAGATAGATATGAGATAGATAGATAGATAGATTTGAGATAGATAGATAATTGAGATAGATAGATAGATATGAGATAGATAGATAGATAGATATGAGATAGATAGATAGATATGAGATAGATAGATAGATATGAGATAGATAGATATGAGATAGATAGATAGATGAGATAGATAGATAGATATGAGATAGATAGATAGATAGATAGATAGATAGATAGATAGATAGATAGATAGATAGATAGATATGAGATAGATAGATAAGATAGATAGATATGAGATAGATAGATAGATAGATAGATAGATAGATAGATATGAGATAGATAGATAGATAGATAGATAGATAGATAGAAGATAGATAGATAGATAGATAGATAGATATGAGATAGATAGATAGATAGATAGATGAGATAGATAGATAGATAGATATGAGATAGATAGATAGATAAGAGATATATAGATAGATAGGTAGGTAGATAGATATGAGATAGATAGATAGATAGATATGAGATAGATATGAGATCGATAGATAGATAGATAGATATAGAGATAGATAGATAGATATGAGATAGATACATAGATATTAGATAGATAGATAGATAGATAGATATGAGATAGATAGATAGATAGATAGATAGGAGATAGATATGAGATAGATAGATAGATAGATAGATATGGATAGATAGATAGTTAGATAGATAGATACGTGTTACATGGATAAATATGGGATACACATATACTGTATGTGTGTCAGATTAGATAGCTAGACAGATAGATATGATAAACCAAAAAACAGGCAGCACTCTAGAGACTTAAAGGGGTATTCCCATGAACATAATCACATCTATATTTGTAGATAAGTAAAAGTTAAACATTTTTGCAAATATAAGTAGTTAAAAATTCTGCAGAGTTTTAAAGATTTTCTCTAACTATCTTAGTGCTGACAGTCTGTTTTCCTGATCGGTTGCCAATGGATACGACCCCGAATGCAGAAACTTTCTATAGCCTGGGACTTGTCAGGGACCCAGCCATGATTTTCTTATTGTAGCTGGGTTATCAGGCAGGGGCACTACATGTATCAGAATATATCCCGGCCACAATAAGGAAGTCATGACTGATTTTCTGAGCTTAGAAAGTTCCTGCATTCATGGTCGTGTCCATTGGCAACCGATCAAGACAACAACTTGTGACCGCAAGATACTTAGAGAAAATCTTTAAAACTCTGCAAAATGTTTAATTACTTATATTTGCAAAAATGATTAACTTTTAACTATCTACAAATTTAAAAATCGTTATGTTCCTGGGAATACCCCTTTAAGTGAAACAAGTGGAAGGGTTTATTGCCCCATGCAACGTTTCAGCTCTATTGACAGCCTGTATCAAGCCGGTGGCTCAGGGGTTGGCGTTGTTACCCTGCAGCGCTGGAGTTCTGGGTTCAAATGTGAGGACAACATCTGTAAGGAGTTTGTATGATCTCCCCGTTTGCGTGGGTGTCCTTCAGTTTCCTCCCACACGCCAAAGACATCTTGATAGGGCCTGTAGATGCGGAGCCCTATATGGGACAATGTCTGTACAGCGCTGCGGAATATGATGGCGATATATAAGCAAGTGAAATAAATCCATAACGCATTGCTATATCACCATGAATTGTGCCTCGCCAACTTAGCTCTGCTACATCTCTATATGATTGTTATATACTCTAATTATATAAAGGATATTCTGTGATATACGGAGACCCGTTCTTCAGCATATGCGCGGTCAGATGTAGCAGAGCTGAATATGTCATTTTGCCACTTCCCCTGCACATTACTCACTGGAATAGCAGAATGCATTAGGTTTATAAATGTCACCATAACTTTTGTGAAATGACAAGCTCTGCTCTGCTCCATCTGCATGAACTCTCCAGCCTTGTCCGGTGGAGAAAGGTTAATGAATGGATTCCAGAGCTGAAATCACTGGGCGATGTGGCTGTGTGTCCTGTCGTGCACGCTGCTGCATTCTTCTCTGCCTGGGAGGACACAATATGGGGCCACTGCAGAAGGAGTCGGGGATTACACAGCGCTCTGCAGCTGTCTGAGGCCTGAGAGGAGCCTCTTACATCGCAGCCAAGTGCTGGTTGTACATTCCTGCCTGCACATAGCGTGACTGCTCCTGACTGTGACCATACATAGCCTGGACGTATATGCTGTATGGGACGGGGCCTTCCTGCCTTACACATTTATGGGATGTCATGTGGCTCAATACAAGGACTCCGACAATGGACTGTGATACTCGTACAGAGTACGCAGCACAAGAATGCAGTCAGATATTACTAGCCCTCCACTGACCTCCATCCTATAATTATCTCAAGGAACAAACACCACTATGGCCTCCGTCTACATCAGGACTCTACTACTGTTAAATGTACTATCCAAACTAACAAAGGTCACTGCCTCCACCAAAGCCACCACAATCCTCTCCTGCTGCCATCACTATTTCCATAATTCAGTGGGCTACAGCGTGTCCTTACCGCACAATATCTAATTCAAAACAGTCATCTCTAACATTATCAAGTCACTGCCCCCTACAAGATCAACACACTATTCTCCTACTGCAGTCAGATATCCCTACACTGATCCTTTACGTATCTCATGGTTCAAGCAACAAAATTGCTTCCCCCCTCATTATGACTCTGCCCTTGTTAAATGTATTATCCAGACTAACACAGGTGGACAGGTCACTGCCTCCCACAAAGCCACCACAATCCCCCGCTGTTATCATTTCCATAATTTAATTGGCAGCAAGGTGTTCTAACTCCATTGCACCTGATGCATTCATAGCAATCATCCCTAACATTACCAAATGGGTTTGACCAGTCACTTCCCCCAAACAAGATCAACACACTCCTCTCCTACTTCAGTCCCCTAACGCTGACCCCCAAAGCCTCACTTTCACATATCTCAATGATCAAGCAATAAAATTGCTTCCATCCTTATCATGACTCTGCTCTTGATAAATTTGCTATCTAGACTAACAAGCTAGACAGGTCACTGCCTCCCGCAAAGCCACCACAATATTCTCCTGCTGCTGTCACCATTCCCATAATTTGATTGGGAATGGTGTTCTAAAATCCATCCACTTCACAACATTGCATCTGATGCATTCAAAGCTGTCATCCCTAACATGACCTAATGGGTTAACCGGTCACTGCCCCCAACAAGATCAACACACTCTTCACACACTGCAGTGAGATGTTATCCTTACACTGACCTCCAAACCAGTGGGATTCCACCTTCACAGATAAAATTGCTTGCACCCTCATCATAACTAGGGTAGAAGTCATCATTAAATACCTGGTGGTCTAGGGTACAGGACAGTATTGTACCTGGTGGTCTAGGGTACAGGACAGTATTGTACCTGGTGGTCTAGGGTCGGACAGTATTGTACCTGGTGGTCTGGGTACAGGACAGTATTGTATCTGATTGTCTAGGATACAGGACGGTATTGTACCTGGTGATCTAGGGTACAGGAGGGTATTGTACCTGGTGGTCTAGGGTACAGGAGGGTATTGTACCTGGTGGTCTAGGGTACAGGAGGGTATTGACCTGGTGGTCTGGGACAGGAGGTATTGTACCTGTGGTCTGGATACGGACGGTATTGTACCTGGTGGTCAGGGTGGGCGTTTGTCCTGGTGGTCAGGGTACGGATGTATGTCCTGGTTTGGGGGCGGGGGGGTATTGTCCTGGTGGTCTAGGGTACGGGGGTATTGTACCTGTGGTCTGGGTACGGTGTTTGTCCTGTGGTCTGGTACGGACGTTTGTCCTGCTGGTCTGGTTGGGCGGTATTGTACCTGCTGGTCTGGGTGGGCGGTATTGTACCTGGTGGTCTAGGGTACAGGATGGTATTGTACCTGATGGTCTAGGATACAGGACGGTATTGTACCTGCTGGTCTAGGTTAGGGACGGTATTGTACCTGCTGGTCTAGGGTAGAGGACGGTATTGTACCTGGTGGTCTAGGGTAGAGGACAGTATTGTACCTGGTGGTCTAGGGTACAGGATAGTATAGTACCTGGATTTAGGGTACAGGAGGGTATTGTACCTGGTGGTCTAGGGTACAGGAGGGTATTGTACCTAGTGGTCTAGGGTACAGGATAGTATTGTACCTGATGGTCTAGGATACAGGACAGTATTGTACCTGCTGGTCTAGGTTAGAGGACGGTATTGGTAGGGTGAGGCTTGTCTGGTGGTCTAGGGTACGAGGATAGTATTGTACCTGGTGGTCTAGGGTACAGGACGGTATTGTACCTGCTGGTCTAGGTTAGAGGACGGTATTGTACCTGCTGGTCTAGGGTGGGGACGGTTTGTACCTGGTGGTCTAGGGTACAGGAGGGTATTGTACCTGGTGATCTAGGGTACAGGAGGGTATTGTACCCGGTGGTCTAGTGGTTTGTTCTCCTTTGCTATTGATATGGGGGGGGTAACTTAACTTTAGAATCTGACTCCTACCAATAACATTGAAGATATTTTTCTTGCCCACACATGCATCAAATGACAAGCCGGAGTCCAAGGCAGGCATTAGAAAAATGAAAGCTGACTTTTATTATTTTAACAGCCATCCATTTGACATAAACATGCATACGTAATTCTGTTACGCACACATCACATTATCTTATGTTAGTCATCAAAGATTAGACGTACAACATACATCCTTACAAAAAGGAGTCAAAATGCAACCTAAAAACATTTCTTTTCTAATTCAAAAATTCATTGTGCTGGGTACCAATATTTTTTATTTTTTTTTACAACAATTAATTTTAACATCTCTGCTCATATTTTTTTTTTCTTGGCTGCACATGGAAAAAAAAAAAAAAAAAAAACGTAATAGAAACAAATTCTCGTATTTTTTTATATATAATTTTTTTTTTTTTTTTCGACAGCAGAAATAGGCAGTTCCGCCATGCAGTTTAAGCAATATTAAATATTAGTTTTATTTTTCCGGGAAGGGAAAAAAAATAAAAGTTTAAAAATATTAAGTTCAAGTCACAGAATTTTTTTTTTTCCCCAACTCGGAGAGGAAAAATAAAATAAAATTAAAAAAAAAAAAAAACCTAATGCAATGCATAAATAGCTGCCACTGAAACGGCCATTTTGAAAAATTTTTTACACTGCCTTCCCAAGGTGTGAACCCCATAGATTTTGGCACGAAAAAAAAAACAAAAACAAAAAAAAAAAAAAAAGACGTCAGAGCTTACTTAAAAACAAGAACACGGTTTTTAAAAAAGGAAGGGGGAGTGATAGAGATCTGGAGGGGGCGGGGAGGAAAAACGGAGAGGGGAGGGGGGGAAGCTGGACAGAAATGGTCATTGCAATCACTAAAATCCTGTAAGTCTCAGTCATTGCAGAATACTGTCTTGTGTCCACAGCAGATATGCACCCGACACCTCCGTTATTGCAGCATTGCCTTGGTTTGCTTCGAGGTAGTCTCATCATTCAAATGTTTCGTTGTGTACCTGGAACAACATATTACGGTTTAGCTGAGTCTTCCTGTATTATACTCCAGAGCTGCACTCACTATTCTGCTGCTGCAGTCACTGTGTACATACATTACATTACTTATCCTGTACTGATCCTGAGTTACATCCTGTATTATACTCCAGAGCTGCGCTCACTATTCTGCTGGTACAGTCACTGTGTACATACATTACATTACTTATCCTGTACTGATCCTGAGTTACCTCCTGTATTATACTCCAGAGCTGCGCTCACTATTCTGCTGGTACAGTCACTGTGTACATACATTACATTACTTATCCTGTACTGATCCTGAGTTACATCTTGTATTATACTCCAGAGCTGCGCTCACTATTCTGCTGGTGCAGTCACTGTGTACATACATTACATTACTTATCCTGTACTGATCCTGAGTTACATCCTGTATTATACTCCAGAGCTGCGCTCACTATTCTGCTGCTGCAGTCACTGTGTACATACATTACATTACTTATCCTGTACTGATCCTGTATTATACTCCAGAGCTGCGCTCACTATTCTGCTGGTGCAGTCACTGTGTACATACATTACATTACTTATCCTGTACTGATCCTGAGTTACATCCTGTATTATACTCCAGAGCTGCACTCACTATTCTGCTGGTGCAGTCACTGTGTACATACATTACATTACTTATCCTGTACTGATCCTGAGTTACATCCTGTATTATACTCCAGAGCTGCACTCACTATTCTGCTGGTACAGTCACTGTGTACATACATTACATTACTTATCCTGTACTGATCCTGAGTTACATCCTGTATTATACTCCAGAGCTGCGCTCACTATTCTGCTGGTACAGTCACTGTGTACATACATTACATTACTTATCCTGTACTGATCCTGAGTTACATCCTGTATTATACTCCAGAGCTGCGCTCACTATTCTGCTGGTGCAGTCACTGTGTACATACATTACATTACTTATCCTGTACTGATCCTGAGTTACATCCTGTATTATACACCAGAGCTGCGCTCACTATTCTGCTGGTGCAGTCACTGTGTACATACATTACATTACTTATCCTGTACTGATCCTGAGTTACATCCTGTATTATACTCCAGAGCTGCGCTCACTATTCTGCTGGTGCAGTCACTGTGTACATACATTACATTACTTATCCTGTACTGATCCTGTATTATACTCCAGAGCTGCGCTCACTATTCTGCTGGTGCAGTCACTGTGTACATACATTACATTACTTATCCTGTACTGGTCCTGAGTTACATCCTGTGTTATACTCCAGAGCTGCACTCACTATTCTGCTGGTGCAGTCACTGTGTACATTACATTACATTACTTATCCTGTACTGATCCTGAGTTACATCCTGTATTATGCTCCAGAGCTGCGCTCACTATTCTGCTGGTGCAGTCACTGTGTACATACATTACATTACTTATCCTGTACTGATCCTGTGTTATACTCCAGAGCTGCGCTCACTATTCTGCTGGTGCAGTCACTGTGTACATACATTACATTACTTATCCTGTACTGATCCTGAGTTACATACTTGTATTATACTCCAGAGCTGCACTCACTATTCTGCTGGTGCAGTCACTGTGTACATACATTACATTACTTATCCTGTACTGATCCTGAGTTACATCCTGTATTATACTCCAGAGCTGCACTCACTATTCTGCTGGTACAGTCACTGTGTACATACATTACATTACTTATCCTGTACTGATCCTGAGTTACATCCTGTATTATACTCCAGAGCTGCGCTCACTATTCTGCTGGTGCAGTCACTGTGTACATACATTACATTACTTATCCTGTACTGATCCTGAGTTACATCCTGTATTATACTCCAGAGCTGCGCTCACTATTCTGCTGGTGCAGTCACTGTGTACATACATTACATTACTTATCCTGTACTGATCCTGGTTACATCCTGTATTATACTCCAGAGCTGCGCTCACTATTCTGCTGGTGCAGTCACTGTGTACATACATTACATTACTTATCCTGTACTGATCCTGAGTTACATCCTGTATTATACTCCAGGCTGCGCTCACTATTCTGCTGGTGCGTCACTGTGTACATACATTACATTACTTATCCTGTACTGATCCTGGTTACATCCTGTATTATACTCCAGAGCTGCGCTCACTATTCTGCTGGTGCAGTCACTGTGTACATACATTACATTACTTATCCTGTACTGATCCTGAGTTACATCCTGTATTATACTCCAGAGCTGCACTCACTATTCTGCTGGTACAGTCACTGTGTACATACATTACATTACTTATCCTGTACTGATCCTGAGTTACATCCTGTATTATACTCCAGAGCTGCACTCACTATTCTGCTGGTGCAGTCACTGTGTACATACATTACATTACTTATCCTGTACTGATCCTGAGTTACATCCTGTATTATACTCCAGAGCTGCGCTCACTATTCTGCTGGTGCAGTTACTGTGTACATACATTACATTACTTATCCTGTACTGATCC
Source organism: Leptodactylus fallax (assembly GCA_947044405.1). Classification (NCBI taxonomy): domain Eukaryota; kingdom Metazoa; phylum Chordata; class Amphibia; order Anura; family Leptodactylidae; genus Leptodactylus; species Leptodactylus fallax. The sequence goes on along the minus strand of CAMRHE010000798.1, from coordinate 346,356 downwards.
TGAGTTACATCCTGTATTATACCCCAGAGCTGCACTCACTATTCTGCTGGTGCAGTCACTGTGTACATACATTACATTACTTATCCTGTACTGATCCTGAGTTACATCCTGTATTATACTCCAGAGCTGCACTCACTATTCTGCTGGTGCAGTCACTGTGTACATACATTACATTACTTATCCTGTACTGATCCTGAGTTACATCCTGTATTATACTCCAGAGCTGCGCTCACTATTCTGCTGGTGCAGTCACTGTGTACATACATTACATTACTTATCCTGTACTGATCCTGAGTTACATCCTGTATTATACTCCAGAGCTGCACTCACTATTCTGCTGGTGCAGTCACTGTGTACATACATTACATTACTTATCCTGTACTGATCTTGAGTTACATCCTGTGTTATACTCCAGAGCTGCGCTCACTATTCTGCTGGTACAGTCACTGTGTACACACATTACATTACATATCCTGAGATATATCCTGTTTCTGTAAAGCTGAATGCTGGCCATTTTTGTAGTAAGCTCCTCAGCTCCCTCTAGTGGTGGCTTCATATAATTTAATGCTCCATCTATTCAGGACACGTATAAGATAATTGGAGCCCTTATAGATATAAGGATATATTTAGACATCAGTCAGTACAGAATGTTGGCCCTTGTGAAGTTGCTCTTTAGGATAAGGAAACTTGATAATATATACATTAAATGGTTAAAGCGGTTTCCACGGGCCGGTAATACTGCGGGTGACAAGCTGTAAATAAACCTTTGCGCACAGTCTGTTCTCTTGCATGCCCCATTGCCTCTCAGCTCTCCAGTAAGCAGATGCTTCACATCAAGAGCAGAGGTGGTCTTGGGAAAAGAGACAGCGAGGAGACTGCAGCGACTCCCACAGAACTGGAGGAAATGAGACGTCATGGGCGGCTGGCCCTATAACTCAGACATCGCCATATATTACACCTGAAAACTATGGAAATCACTGACCACATCGTGAGTGGTCACTGCAGCGGAGAGCGTACCTGAGAGCGTTTAGGAGACCTTCTACACTGTTGGGGGGCTGTTCTTTGAGGACCTTGATGCAGCCTTTCATCTGAAACCATAAAAGCACAGCCGGGTCAATAAAATCGCCCTAATAATACCTGTAACTTATAAGGGGCATACCCTTCAAAAAGCTTAGAAAGAGGGGCTTCATTTATTTGTTTTTTTCGCTCAGAAACAGCGCCACTCCTATCCATGGTTGTGTCTGGTATTGCAGCGTAGCCTCACTGACTTGAATGCTGCAGTACCAGCTCATGGACAAGAGGGGCACTATTTCGGGGGAGACCCATTTTACAAAATTCTCATCTGTAGTTTTCAAGAAATAACAATACTGGAGAGGTGTAGTTCCGTTCCTCAGTTGTTCCTCCTGGAATTTTTTTTAAATAACTGGGCATTACCAGTTAGGGGTGTGTCCCTACAGAGTCTGATATTGTCTAATCAGCATTTACAGTGCCAGACTGTATAGAGACACACCCCTTTGACAATGGGAATGGTATCACCTAGTTATCGATTTATTTATAAATGGTCAGGAGGAATAACGGAGGAACATCACAATGCAGAGTTTGGGTTGACCACCTCAGTGAAGTCCTCCAAATATTAATAAGACTGAGATTACAGTTTACGGAAAGGTGGTCACCCAGCTTTCCCAGACCCACATGAAAATCAATGTCATGCTCCTCCCATTCATCAACATACACTGCTTTGCCGAGAGCATTCCTTTAAAGGGGTTGTCCAGGACTGTGATAAAGGTCTATAAGGGTACTGGCACATGGTCAGGATTTTTAATGCAGGTGTGAATGAATTATAAAGAGGTGAAACCTTTTTTTCAATCCCCTCCTGTCCTAATATAACTAAGCCATTGGATGAACCAGATCTCACTGAAGAGCTCATGAGCTGGTCAGGTGATCCCTCTCAGCCAATCAGATAAGGGGACGTTCTGAAGCTCCACCTCTGAGGAGCTTGTCTTGCTATAGAGACTCACAAATTCATGTTTCTGGGGTTTCTCAGCTGATAACAGGGAGCAATAGACTGTATTTAACAAATGGAGAGAAGATAAGACTATAGTTTTCAGGGGTAGGTGAGGAGTTCAGGCCTTGAGCATGAACCACTGGAGGTGAAGATAGAAGACGAGGTGAAAGCTTTTTTCTAGGACAACGTAAAAGTGATATACAAAAAATTGCTGTCCTGGATTTCTCGCCATCAAACCTTCTCTTTCAGATCAGCTCTTGTTAAAAAGGCCTTTTTAAGCCGTGGTCATGGTGGGGTGACCCCGAGCTGGCAGTCTGAGTGCCCGCCACTGCGCCAGCTTACTCTGTCATTTTTGATCAGGTCTCCTGACACCAGCGAGTCTTTGAGAACTTTCCTGCTGACTGTGTGTTGTGCTAATGGAGTACTGTGCGCGGACTGCTGGTGCTAATGGACTTCCCGAGTCTGGAGAAGACGCTCTCCTCTTTAATATTCAAAGAGAACAAACGTACATCAATCTTTGACGTTTTGGCGAAGGCTCCCACGGGATGCACATGGTCGTACAGGATGATCACTCCCACCATCACTCTCAGACAAAAGGACACGGTCTCCTCGTTTGTAAACCGACTCCTGTACTCCCTGTAGTGAGAAATAAGATGAAATATACGGTTTACTGTAATGTACATAATGCAAGTGACTAAGGTAATCTATACAGTACAGGTTCCTAGCATCAAAAGGAATGGTGCAGGTCACTGGGCTGAACAAGAAAGGTTGATACAACTACTCTGTCCCCTCCCGCACACTGACTTCCTGCTCTGTATCTATTAGCTGAATCTACAGCCCACCCCCTACATGGACTCAATACTGAAAATACAGACAGCTTTCTGCTTTTAGTGGTTTTCTCCTGTATTTGGACCAGAAAGCAGAAACCATTACCAGAAATGAGCTGAGATCCCCTTTTTTCAGTGCACTGCAGCTATTGGCTAATATCTGCACACAGACTTCCTGCTCTGCTGCTATTGGCTAATATCTGCACACAGACTTCCTGCTCTGCTGCTATTGGCTAATATCTGCACACAGACTTCCTGCTCTGCTGCTATTGGCTAATATCTGCACACAGACCTCCTGCTCTGCTGCTATTGGCTAATATCTGCACACAGACTTCCTGCTCTGCTGCTATTGGCTAATTCTGCACCTCACAAACTTCCTGCTGTGCATCTATTGGCTGCTCTGCTGCTAGTGGCTAATTCTGCACCACACAGACTTCCTGCTCTGCTGCTATTGGCTAATTCTGCACCACACAGACTTCCTGCTCTGCTGCTATTGGCTAATTCTGCACCACACAGACTTCCTGCTCTACTGCTAGTGGCTAATTCTGCACCACACAGACTTCCTGCTCTGCTGCTATTGGCTAATTCTGCACCACACAGACTTCCTGCTCTGCTGCTATTGGCTAATTCTGCACCACACAGACTTCCTGCTCTGCTGCTATTGGCTAATTCTGCACCACACAGACTTCCTGCTCTACTGCTAGTGGCTAATTCTGCACCACACAGACTTCCTGCTCTGCTGCTATTGGCTAATTCTGCACCACACAGACTTCCTGCTCTGCTGCTATTGGCTAATTCTGCACCACACAGACTTCCTGCTCTACTGCTAGTGGCTAATTCTGCACCACACAGACTTCCTGCTCTGCTGCTATTGGCTAATTCTGCACCACACAGACTTCCTGCTCTGCTGCTATTGGCTAATTCTGCACCACACAGACTTCCTGCTCTGCTGCTATTGGCTAATTCTGCACCACACAGACTTCCTGCTCTACTGCTGTGGCTAATTCTGCACCACACAGACTTCCTGCTCTGCTGCTATTGGCTAATTCTGCACCACACAGACTTCCTGCTCTGCTGCTATTGGCTAATTCTGCACCACACAGACTTCCTGCTCTGCTGCTATTGGCTAATTCTGCACCACACAGACTTCCTGCTCTGCTGCTATTGGCTAATTCTGCACCACACAGACTTCCTGCTCTGCTGCTATTGGCTAATTCTGCACCACACAGACTTCCTGCTCTGCTGCTATTGGCTAATTCTGCCCACACAGACTTCCTGCTCTGCTGCTATGGCTAATTCTGCACCACATAGACTTCCTGCTCTGCTGCTATTGGCTAATACTGCACCACACAGACTTCCTGCTCTGCTGCTATTGGCTAATTCTGCACCACACAGACTTCCTGCTCTGCTGCTATTGGCTAATACTGCACCACACAGACTTCCTGTTCTACCCTTCTGCCACACACACTCAATAGACAATACTGATAAATACAGAGAGCTCTCTGCCCCATATCATCCACATAAACAACTACCAAAGCTAGAGCACAGATTGCTCAGTAGTACCTGTATAATGTGCAAAGTGTATGCAGCTTCAGCCAATATCTGCAGAGCATTATTATTAATAATTCCAGCAGGGGAATGAATTAAAGGGGTTTTCCGAGAATTTAAAAAAAAAAAAAAAGTGGCTAGAGTTGGGTAAAATAAAAACAGAAATGATACCTACCACAGGTGCTTGGATCAGGTGGCGTCTCACATTTCCTCTAGTCTTTGGACTGTTCGGGCTGGAAGTGCAGGGGCTCAGGTGCCCATCACTGGCCTAAGCAGTCACATGCTGGGTAGGGGTGATCAGCAGTGACATCACTAGTACCCAACATGTGACCGCTGAGCCCAGGGATTGCCAGCAGCAGTCACCTACTTCCAGTCTAAGCAGTCTTCAGACTTGGGGGAAGACAGGGAATGCACCATGTGGACCAAGCACCAGGAATAAGCAATTTAAAAAAAAACAAAAAAACTCTGACCTAACCCACCCAGTTATTTTTTCTATTATCTAGAAAACCCCTTTAAGACAGTCATAGGAAACGCCCAAGTGGCAAACTGGCGATAATAAGACATAAAGACATGGGCTGTCCTTAAGAGACAACCCCTTTAACACTGATGTACAGTACCGGGAGTTGTAGGTAGTGTGACTGTTATACATCTACAGTTTTAAAGGGACCATCCAGGAATGGGGACAAAATTTTTCCCAAAAACAGCAGCACTTGTGTCTGGTATTGCAACTCGACTCCATTGTAATATCAGACACAATCCATAAGCTCCGCTCAGGTACAGTGTGTACTGGAGTTTACACATGTCAGAAGTTTTAGTCTCCCCGAAACGCAGTACAATGATAATATACCTGCACCCGATTCTTCACTTATAATACCGCTAACTGTAATAAATGGAACAAAATACAGTAAATGTACAAAGACTAGGAACTTACGGAGTTTCCAGCATTACCCGACACACACTGGCCATGGTGCTTAAACAATCAGTGGTATTTTCTATAGGTAAGTTCTTGTTCTATAGAAGCAGAAAAAAAAAAAAAAAAACACACAATGAAACCAATGCAAAAACACTCAAAAACTGTTCATATAACCTCTAAAATGGAGGGGGTGTAATGCTCTGGACCCCCATCAACATGCCATAGCAAAGTCCAGCACCTGGAGGACTCAACATGTCCCTGTATTACATGGTCAGCCATTGATTTGTATACAAGGCATGTAATACCACATTTCACCAGTAGTGGCCACTGCAAGAGCAAAAAGCAGCTGTAAAGAGCTTATGTGGTCGATCACTGCTGCAGCTTTAATCTATTTCACCGCTCTCTTACCTCCGATACAAACTTTGTTGTGGCGTCACTTAAGGTTTTCAGCATGGGCGTGGCCTCAGCGTAGAATAAAGACATTCTATTGGCCAGTTCATTATTTACTTCGTTTTCTCCCTCTGCCTATAAACAGACGTATACAAGAGGATTAACCACAAGGTATATGGCAGATATTCATCCCTTTACCCCACATGAGGTAAGGCGCACACATGGCCCTCACATCTATTATTCAATACTGAGCAATGAATAACAAGTGGTTAGATGTGAGAGCGGCGCCCGCTCTGGGGGACCGAAAGGTCATTATCGGAGCCATCTGGTCACCTAATGAATAATATGTGGAGCTGTAAATCGCTGAAACGTCACAAATGGAGAAGATGCAACTTTCCACAAAACTGCAAGTTGGTTATCAGCAAGTGTAGATACGACCTTAAGAAGGAGAAATTTTAGATTTCTGTATTATTTTGATTTAGTTTTTTTTCCCCTAACATTTACACAAAAACGATATAAAATATGAAGAATTGGAACGGAGGAGAATACTCTCGATAACTCAAAGGGGATATACCCCATGGGATCTGCAATAAATGTCATGGGCCTCATGTACCAAGCAGAAGTGTGTACACAGAGGCCGCACGCCCATACATCTATGGAGCACAGGATGGGCGTTTTTGTACTCCGAAGCGGTTTTGTGCACATCCTAAAAGAACACTCATTTGGCATATGCCAAGTTATGGGGCACTACAGATAACGTCTGTGTATGCGCTGGCAGCTGGTGCATAAGCCGGATGTATTGCAATAAGCTAGTAACCAAGTGTGAACAGAACCTTACAGAGAAAAGTTAAATGTGCCAAAAAACACGTGGATGTGTTCTAATGTCCTATAGACTTCTATGGACGGCATATGACATCGCTTTGCAGCCAAGAGGCCGTACACAGCCACAGTCAGGAGCATGAGGTCTTTCACAGATAGCAAAATGTACATAAAACCACTTGTGTTCTTTGCATCTACCAAAGGTGAACTGCGCAATTTCTTACCGGGACATTGTTAATTCTCATACGGCTCAAAGTTCTTCTGTAATAGCTGAAATCATTCTGTATAGCAGGATTTGTCATCTGGAGAGCAAAAAAAAAAAAATGTAAATCAGCTTTTATATGATATCCTGAGGTCCATTATAACTGATGTGAATGGACATTGTGTAATGCTGAATATCACCTGTGGTGGCGCAGCAGGGAAATTATACACTTTCTGCCATCCTCACAGATTACAGCTGATCACAGGGATCCCAGCAGGAAGACACTCTATGATCAGCTTATTGTAAAGCGTTCCGTCAAACATTCTGAAATGTGCTCAGATATATCTAAATTCCAGGACATTAGGGGTTTAGTGGGGACCAGGCTGGGAGGGCCTGATAAAGGTTAGGGTTTTTTGTCTTTTTGGACCATTTCCAGCCTAGAAGTAAATTTTTATGGTGTTGGACAACCTCTTTAGCTGTGTGACAGCAGGGTCAGACTACACAGGCTTTGTTTGTAGTCTGTAACCATGGCAACACAAAGATCTGCTTAAATATTTTATACCTAAACAGAGATTATTTATTAAGACTATTTGCAAATTTTTTATCATAGATCTATTAGAACAATAATAATAATAATAAAATTAGTTGCACAGGTGGACGTGTCTGTTATAGGAGTTGTCCGAGTGAGCTGAGAGACTGAGGCCTGGGAGATTTTCTTCTTGCATCAGCTAAAAATATTAAATATCAGATATTTTACCTTAAGCTCATCGAAGCGGAGAGTGAAGTGAAGGATTTCGGCAAACTGTTTGGCAAGAGCCTGCTCTCGCTCCAGGTGCTGCGTTGGGGAGTAGGGAGTGCTAGTGAGTGCCCCGAGGAGTCCACGCAATGCCGCTTCTGAAGACAAGAGTAATAAAAATCTATAAGACGCTAGACAAACTTCTAAGTCATAGATATAAAAGCACAACATATCAAAGTAATGATCTCCTAAATCAAACCCCATGCTGGTAACCGTGTCCACGGGCCCCCCACTATGCCTCGTAGAGGGGTCCCAAGCAGAAGCCTCTATATAAAGTCCACATGCCCTAATAGGGTATGCCCTATATGTCCTAATAGGTTATATGGACAGAGGCTGCCATTAGTATCCCAGTGAATATGTGCAGGGAAATAATGAAGGGCCCAAAGTCTTGTGACTGATGGGGCTCCCGGCAGTGTGACCCCGACTGACGAGAAAGTGATGACATATCCTACGTCTATGTTACAAGACCCCTACAACTGAGGCTTTCTGTAAGGTTAGCTTCATGTGACCATGTTTAGATTATAAAACATGGCAGCTGAGCGCTGGGGGTGTCAACCATCGGACCCGCAGCAGTCAGCTGACCGCAGGGCCGGCTGTCTTTAGAGAAGAGGTGGTCTTCATCAGGTCCTACTAAATATCCAGTAAGAGGGAAAACAAGGACACAACATGGTGTGTAACGGTGGGGTCTTACCTAGCCTTTGTGAGAATTCATAAAACTTTTTTTAGCTTGCCGACTAGAGGGACGACGGCTCCCCAGGCCTTCTCTTGTAATTTTTCATCAGTAGCATGTTGTATTGCCTGCAGAAAAAGAAACCAAATGGCTAAGTAATAATAATACGATAAAAAAAACGCCATCGCAACCAAGCGGCTCCGCAATCTTGAAGCGCGGGAGCCATTCGGAGGTTGGGGGGAAGGGGTGTGAAAGCAACAGAAATCCCCGGGTGCCGCTGTCACATCTGACTACAGCGCCTGAGGATTAAGAGTGTAAATTATGGTGGACATCGGGAAAATCGAATTAGACGATTCTATTAAAAATTAATCGCCCAACTCTGCCTATAACATCACATGTGGGGACGGAGACAATACAGCAATGCTGTGTGCAAAGCTATAGACGGCTGTAATAGTATGGCTAGGACACACAGGATAGTTGTGGATGGAGATAGAGTCCACGTACTGTAACTGGCTTTGAATGGGGAGCAGGAAAGGGTTAATATTAGAGGCTTTGAATGGGTTTAAGGGTGTCTCAGACCCCATGTGTATTGGATACTGATGACCTATCCATAGAATAGGTAATCAGCATCTTATTAGTGGGGGGTCCGACACTTAAAGGAATTGTGCAGGACTAGAAAATATGGCCGTCACTTCTCGAAGTGACATCACGTCCATTACCCACATGACAATGCTACAGCTCAGTCCCATTGAAACGAATGAGACTGAATTGCACCATAACCATGTGACCAACGGATGTGATGTCACTTCCTGAGAAACAGAAATCAGCCATGTCCTCTAATCCTGCACAACCCCTTTAATTAGGAGCAGAGCTGCTTAAAGTGATTTGCACTTTTGATGGTGATCCCATCCGTTCCCATACGAGCACAACTTGGTGACGGTTTAAGGATAGATAACTTACCTCTCGGATCTCCAGACCTGCTCCTCGGTACGACTGTAAATCATCCAGGATTCCTTCTGCGTCCTTTAATACTACATTCACCTGATTATAAATATCTTTCTCGGATTCTGTAGGTTGAGCATCTAGATGGCATGAAATCATAAGGACTGTTAACAAGGATGTCACCATAGAAGACAACAGCGGGAGACAAAAGGGAGACAGAAGAAGCAAGCAACTCTGACCCTGCTTACATGGGGACTTAGGTCACACAGAGGAAGCGAGCAGTAGGGACACTTATTATAGAAATGCTATATAGGTAATGTATTAAAGGGGTTGTCCACATTGTACTAGCAGCATAACAAGCCAGGTACTCAAATGACATGCCGGGACCCGAGCAGCAGACTCACGTTACAATGTCTAGTGGCGGCTTTAGGTACTGCAGCACAGTCCAACAGACTTCAATGAGACTGTGTATGGGGAGCCATGCTGCTCTGGAACAGCTGATCTGCGGGGGGTTTGATAGGTGATAACCCCTTTAACAGAGCAGGGTTTAATAAAAGAGACACTCCACTACTGCAGCAGAGAGATCAGAACAGAGAGATTCAAGGCGGACAACCCCTTTAATTTGCGAGGATAGGTCTATAAAATCTCATGAGGTTAGCACTGTCACTATATTATTATGGCCACTTAAAGGATATGTCCACTTTTGCAGCCCATTTTTAAAGGTCGAATACAATCAAATGAAAAAAAAAAGCAAATCTGCAAATAGAAGTTAAAAATTGCTTATGGATTTTCTGTCTACAGGTGCTCTGCAGATCTATGCATCTCCATGGTAACAGACAACTCTGTGTAGTCAGACGCTGAAGTTATACTCCCTTTCATTTGCCCCCTACTTATTGCTAACACACGACTGCAGGAAGCTGCAGACAAATAGAAGGGAGTATAAAGGCAGGATCAGACTGCACAGGGCTTCTTTGTGGTCTGTTACCACGGAGACGGAGAAGTCTGCTTAGGAGCTGCAGACACCAAACGGTAGGAAATTTTCAATGCTTTATTGCATTAGACCTAAAATGGTTGCAAAAGGAGCTTTAAATAAAACTGCATGGAGTCATTTTAGAGTTGTCCATTTGTGCTGACCAGTGAAGACTGCTAGACTACATATGCTTTAATATTTTAAAGAGAGTCTATCATTATAAAACACACTTTTAAGCCAATGGCACGTTTGAATAGGATTTAAAAAGGCCGTTCTTCTCCGACCTTTCCTTGTTTTCTTCTCCCAGCTGATTCCAAGATAACTCGTTTCTTCATGTATGTAAATGAGCACCACGGAGCACCCGGGGCGTTCCTCCTCTGCTGTGAGCACCCACCTCGTCATCGCTTTTTACCGCCCCTTCGTCCGTTGCGGTGACTCCCCTCTTGGTCTTCTCTGTATCTTCTTTCTTCTAACTTCTCGTACACAGCACTGTACGGCAGCGAATTCTCGCACATGCGCAATTGGCTCTGCCACTTCGGGTTCGGGCAGAGCCGACTGCGCATGACGGGCCACCATTTTGTGGTGGTCTGTCACAAGAGTGTACAGCGCTGCGTACGAGCACTTAGAAGAAAGAAGATACAGAGAAGACCAAGAGGGGAGTCACCACAACAGACGAAGGGGCGGTGAAAAGCGATGACGTGGTGGGTGCTCGCAGCAGAGGAGGAACGCCCCGGGTACTCCGTGAGGATCATTACCAGAACGGAAGAAAGGGATCTTAGAATCGTCTGGGAGAAGAAAACAAGGAAAGGTAGGAGAAGAATAGTCTTTTTAAAGGCCATTCCAACGTGCCATTAGCTTAAAAGTGTTTTTTCTAATGATAGACTCCCTTTAAAGAGGACCTTTCACCACATGCACCAGCTCCAACTCTATACATCCTTCAGTAGGTTCCCTTTCAGTGATTCCGGCACAGTTGGATTTTGTTCTCTAGCCCCCACCATTCCTGAACAATCATTTCTGTTAGTTTCAGCACTATTATGGTCTCTGCTGTCAGATGGGCAGTTCCTGTCTTCCTGCCCCATCCCAGAACCGCCCACCTGACAGTAGAACGTATAATGGCGCAGCAACTAACAGAAATGATTACTCAGGAACGGTGGGGGCTAGAGAACAAAATTCAACTGTGCCGGAATCAATGAAAGGGAACCTACTAAAGTATGCAGAGTTGGTGGAGGTGGTGAAAGGTTCCCTTTAAAGTTGGGTGTCCCCTATGCCTGCCATGTTTATTCCTGAGTCTTTCACATAGCCCAGGTCAGTTTTGGACAATGAACTGGCTAGAGGGGATATATATTATTTGGCCATTGGTGACTTTAGCTTTTTCGTGGGTTTGTTGGTCGACCATCAAACCCACTGGACAAAAAGATTAGCATCTACTCATGAGCGCCCCCTATGGCCAGTCTCTAGTTACTACAAATTTTGAAATCTTTTCTAATCCTATATATAAACAATGTATTAATGTCTCATGAAATGACTTTCGATAATGATACTACCCATATCTCACACAGATATACCCCTAGGGTAATAACACATGGGAAATCACTTTTACATGGAGAATCCTCCCAGATAAACATCCATGGTGAGCAATGGGATGGCTATGTGGATGAGCCTGGCTATGGGCTATGCTCGTGTACATGTCACTATTACGGTGATGACACTTGTACATGACCAGTGATAATAACCCGGTGACGTGTGAGAATTGCAGGTCCTTTGTGTTCACAGATGTAAAAGGCTTAATAGACATTGGTTAGAATTGAGAGGTAAACACTTGAAGGCATGAGGGGGAAATTTTGTAAGCTGCAGAAGACTGCTGTGTAAATGACACAGAAGCGGGTAAGATGGTACAGTAAGTAGCCATTGGTAGATCAGCCCACGTCATGCACCGTACAATGCACAGGACACAGTCAGTATGTTAGATCAGTCACATCATCAAGACTTGTTTTTACCCCCCGCATAGAATAACCTGCACACATGGAAAGCTCAGGAACTTTACTCCAATCACATGCAGAGCTGCAGCCACAATGCAGGATATTCTCACTGTCACCCCATGCTAGCATGCTTTTATTGTTACAAGCTTGTATCAGGCAAAGGTCTAAAAGTAATATTAAAAAATAAATAAAAATTGCATCATGGGGTAGCAACTAAAATGTCAGTGCAGATTGTGTAAGCAGCATGCAGATACAACATGACTCTGTACCTTTACATACTGCATACACAGTAAGTTCACTAGCATAAAATGTTCTAGTTTTGCAGACTACAGGCTGCCATATGAGTTTCTACTGCTCTATATGCAGAATACAGGCTGCCATAAGCGTGTCTACTACTCTATATGCAAAATACAGGCTGCCATAAGCTTGTCTGCTGCTCTATATGCAGAATACAGGCTGCCATACGAGTGTCTACTACTCTATATGCAGAATACAGGCTGCCATAAGCATGTCTGCTGCTCTATATGCATTATAAAGGATGCCATAAGCATGCCTTCTGCTGTATATGCAGAATACAGGCTGCCATACGAGTGTCTATTACTCTATATGCAGAATACAGGCTGCCATAAGCATGTATGCTGTTCTATATGCAGAATACAGGCTGCCATACGAGTGTCTACTACTCTATATGCAGAATACAGGCTGCCATAAGCATGTCTGCTGTTCTATATGCAGAGTACAGGCTGCTATACGAGTGTCTGCTGCTCTATATACAGAATATAGGCTGCCATAAGCATTCCTGCTGCTCTGTATGCAGAATACAGGCTGCAGTAAGCATGTCTGCTGCTCTATATACAGAATAAGTACTGCCATATATACATGTGTGCCACTCTGTATGTAGAATAAGGCTTGCCATTAATGTTTTCCTGCTGCCATAATAATGTCTCCGCTCTATATGCCGAATGTAGACTGCCATAAACATGTCTGCTGCTCTGTTTGCAGACTTTAGGCTGCAATAAACATTTTTTCTGCATAGAATAGAGCTTTCTGCCCTGTATACAAAGCATCAAAAAAACTGCTGGATCGATTTTATATGTTGATGCAGACACTGAGCGAACAAGTCTTGATTTTCGACCATCTAAAATAAATGCGCAATGCCACAATCCCGTAAGAAATAATGGAAACAAAAAATCCAAATCTAATAAAATACACAAAGAAAAGAGCGAGACGTGCGGGGGTGGAGGTGGCGTCGGGCAGTGCTCGCACATTACTCAGTACATCAATGCATTGCAGGTGGATAACACATATGACAAGACAAGGCAACAAGCAAAGAGGCTTCCAAAGTTTTTACCTGGAATCCAAATGTACAAAATCAGGCAGATATAATCTGTGCAACTGAATGAGATTGTTCTCTGTTATCAGCCATATCAGGCCGGGGAAAAGGCTGACTCCATCTATCTTAATGGGACGTGCACAAAATGCCTTCCCTCAAAGTCACGACTTCATACAAAGCATTTAGATGTAGCAGAGCTGAATTTGTCTCGTGTTGCTTTATAATATCATGCAATGCTACTTAAAGGGATTTCCCTGAGATTAGGGCAATTTTTAGTAAACCCCCTGCCCTACTAGTGACCTTCTGATATGAGCACTGGGCAATGGCCTGATGTCATGTGACCAGGCCGGGTAATCATGGACTAACCCTGAGGACGCAATGTCGTAAACCGTCTTAAAGGGGTTCTTTGGATTTCTGAATCTTAGCTCACTGGGAGACAGTTATGAAAATTACGGCAAAAGAAAAATGGAGGTAAAACTAAGGAAGCCCAGAAAACAAAGAATATGTAAAGTGCAGAACTCAAACCATAGACTATACACATACTGTACCATAAAGTGCTGCAGCACCCTCTATAGGTATTAGGAGGTAACTGCAGTCATACAGGACACCGGACATTAACACACAACATACATGACATAGACTTGGTGCCTGCGGGACCAGAGAAATCTTCCACTTACAGTACGGCTATATATTAGGTTTGCAACATGTGGCTCTTCAGCAGTTGTGAAACTACAACTCCCAGCATGCTGTGAAAGGTGCAGACTGTCATGGAATACTGAGAGTTACAGTCTCACAAAGCTGGAGAGATGCAGGCTGCTGGAGCAAATAGAATTTCACCAGTGTGGTAACAAAATCAGGTTTATATTGTACTTATATATTAATATATGTAAATTTATTATATACTTTGGTGCTAATAACTAGAATGTGCTGAAACACTGTAACAGACCATGATACTGCGCTCACTATTCTGCTGGTGCAGTCACTGTGTACATACATTACATTACTTATCCTGTACTGATCCTGAGTTACATCCTGTATTATACTCCAGAGCTGCACTCACTATTCTGCTGGTACAGTCACTGTGTACATACATTACATTACTTATCCTGTACTGATCCTGAGTTACATCCTGTATTATACTCCAGGGCTGCACTCACTATTCTGCTGGTACAGTCACTGTGTACATACATTACATTACTTATCCTGTACTGATCCTGAGTTACATCCTGTATTATACTCCAGGGCTGCGCTCACTATTCTGCTGGTACAGTCACTGTGTACATACATTACATTACTTATCCTGTACTGATCCTGAGTTACATCCTGTATTATACTCCAGAGCTGCGCTCACTATTCTGCTGGTGCAGTCACTGTGTACATACATTACATTACTTATCCTGTACTGATCCTGAGTTACATCCTGTATTATATACCCCTTTCTGGTGAGGTGTAATCTTTCCTGTCTGATCCTGAGTTACATCCTGTATTATACTCCAGAGCTGCGCTCACTATTCTGCTGGTACAGTCACTGTGTACATACATTACATTACTTATCCTGTACTGATCCTGAGTTACATCCTGTATTATACTCCAGAGCTGCACTCACTATTCTGCTGGTACAGTCACTGTGTACATACATTACTTATCCTGTACTTCCTGGTTACATCCTGTTTTCTCCTCACTATTCTGCTGGTGCAGTCACTGTGTACATACATTACATTACTTATCCTGTACTGATCCTGAGTTACATCCTGTATTATACTCCAGAGCTGCACTCACTATTCTGCTGGTGCAGTCACTGTGTACATACATTACATTACTTATCCTGTACTGATCCTGAGTTACATCCTGTATTATACTCCAGAGCTGCACTCACTATTCTGCTGGTACAGTCACTGTGTACATACATTACATTACTTATCCTGTACTGATCCTGAGTTACATCCTGTATTATACTCCAGAGCTGCACTCACTATTCTGCTGGTACAGTCACTGTGTACATACATTACATTACTTATCCTGTACTGATCCTGAGTTACATCCTGTATTATACTCCAGAGCTGCGCTCACCCACTATTCTGCTGGTACAGTCACTGTGTACATACATTACATTACTTATCCTGCTGTCCTGAGTTACATCCTGTATTATCTCCAGAGCTGCAGGCTCACTATTCTGCTGGTGCAGTCACTGTGTACATACATTACATTACTTATCCTGTACTGATCCTGAGTTACATCCTGTGTTATACTCCAGAGCTGCGCTCACTATTCTGCTGGTGCAGTCACTGTGTACATACATTACATTACTTATCCTGTACTGATCCTGAGTTACATCCTGTATTATACTCCAGAGCTGCACTCACTATTCTGCTGGTGCAGTCACTGTGTACATACATTACATTACTTATCCTGTACTGATCCTGAGTTACATCCTGTGTTATACTCCAGAGCTGCGCTCACTATTCTGCTGGTACAGTCACTGTGTACATACATTACATTACTTATCCTGAGTTACATCCTGTGTTATACCCAGAGCTGCACTCACTATCTGCTGGTGCAGTCACTGTGTACATACATTACATTACTTATCCTGTACTGATCCTGAGTTACATCCTGTATTATACTCCAGAGCTGCGCTCACTATTCTGCTGGTGCAGTCACTGTGTACATACATTACATTACTTATCCTGTACTGATCCTGAGTTACATCCTGTATTATACTCCAGAGCTGCACTCACTATTCTGCTGGTGCAGTCACTGTGTACATACATTACATTACTTATCCTGTACTGATCCTGAGTTACATCCTGTATTATACTCCAGAGCTGCGCTCACTATTCTGCTGGTGCAGTCACTGTGTACATACATTACATTACTTATCCTGTACTGATCCTGAGTTACATCCTGTATTTATACTCCAGAGCTGCACTCACTATTCTGCTGGTACAGTCACTGTGTACATACATTACATTACTTATCCTGTACTGATCCTGAGTTACATCCTGTATTATACTCCAGAGCTGCACTCACTATTCTGCTGGTACAGTCACTGTGTACATACATTACATTACTTATCCTGTACTGATCCTGAGTTACATCCTGTATTATACTCCAGAGCTGCGCTCACTATTCTGCTGGTACAGTCACTGTGTACATACATTACATTACTTATCCTGTACTGATCCTGAGTTACATCCTGTATTATACTCCAGAGCTGAACCCCTATGTGGGCCTGTGTGTATATACATAGTTTGTACCATACCATATGGGTATATAATTTTGAGTCTTAGCCAGTGGAAGATTTCATGGTCTCCATGAACCAGATGAACGAGCAGTAGCAGACAGACGCTGAGTGCGGACAGACAGACGCAGTCTACGGCAGGCAGAGAGAAGTAGATATATAAAATCATATTCTCACTTTCAAAATCAAGGAAAAAAATTTGGCCCTTGCTCAAGATCTGTGCATGTCAAAACTTTAAGAAGGTTCCCCATGTTAAGATACCTGTCGAGACAAGAATGAGAAAAGACAAAGCATGTCTTTATCAGACAGAACACCCTATATACACAAGGAGAAAATAAATACATAAGTGGAGGACAAAGCTCGGCACACATGGCCGTCCACTCCCTGGAGAACCTGAGGACATGGAGGACATCACAGAGATTTTCACCGATTAGTTCCTTGACACGTCAACAGTGGTGCCGAGCAATGGTCCTCTAATCTCGACCACGTTGGGTAACAAAGTAAGGGCATCGTGAATCATAAAGGGTTAATATTGGACTAACTTATTATTGCCCCATATGGGTATGGACACGATGCCAAGATGCATCAATGGTGGTCTGAAGACCGCAGGGTTGGGAAGAGATTAGCTGCAGCGCACAGACATCACTGTTGACTATGTGTTCCCCATTGCCTGGCACAGTGCCCACATTCATACAGAAGGGTGCTGATCACAAAGGACCCTCAATAGCGTTGAAAAAAATGAACAAAAATAAGGAAATAAACCAAGGGTCGGCAAGCGATGGCGATGGAGATGTTACCACCAACTTCAACATGGGTTGGCATCATTTGGAAAGCCATGAGGTTGCCTATTCTTGGTGTTCGGGATGATGAGGATGTCCTCTTTGATAGCAACGTCATGCAACCTCTTATTTTTGAGGTTTTCTGCCCAACGACAGTTCCCTCTGCCTTGGGTGGTGAGAATGAGCGACCCGCATGGGTTACCAGCAGCAGCTGTGGAGGGAGCGTCTGCCAGACTTACTTTCAAAATCCAAGAAAAAATGAGCGGCATTGTGGTCTAAGTCTCTGGTTAGCACCTTAATGAGATTACCCATGCCAGCCAAACCTAAAAATAAAGAACGGCAGTGTCATTCATTTCCAGTAAAAGAGGGACATGAAAGCCGGCGTCAGTTACAGCTTCCTCTCTCTTGTGGTTTCCTATGTGTGTGCACATGGATGGAGCGGAAGATGGGGCTTGTCGTTCTCTGCAGTGAGTCCTTGCTAATGGTGTTCTCAGGAAAGAAAAAAGTGGAGTTATTACACAAGAGGTGATTCACGGGTGACACGGGGGCGGCAGAATTCACAATTACCTTCATAGATCTGGAGGTCTGAGCTCATAAGATGTAACAAAGCCAAGAAAAATACAAGACATTACATAACAATCCAAAAAGTTCACAATGACAAAAAGATACAAAACTACTATGAGGAGATAGGTCAAAGATATTGATTGGTGGTGGTCCGACAGCTTCAGTCCGCCTATGTATGCACCACGTGTCCTCACTTGGAAGACCACCAAGATTTGGAACCCGTCGACAGAAAATGGGAATAGAACCAGCCAAAATTCTGACTGACTTGGGATTACGAGAGTTGAACACCCATAAATCAATGTTTTTTGACCTATTCCACAGTGGTCTGCAACAGAGAGCTGCCCCTCCACTGATTCTGGCGCAGTTGGAATTTTTCTCTAGCCCCCACCGTTCCGGAGCAGTCAGTGCTATTAGTTTTGTTGTCTGATATGATCACTAGACTCCCTAATGGCAAGTGGGTGGTGTCAGACAGGAGCAGATAAGGGGTCGTTATACTGAGCTCTGACATGGTCTGCCTCTGATTGGAGCTCTGGGTCATGCCCCCTTGTCTGCTCCTGTCTGACACCACCCACTTGCCATTAGGGAGTCTAGTTAGCATATCAGGAGTGGAAACTAACTGTAATGATTGCTCGGGAATGGTGGGGGCTAGAGAAAAAATTCCAACTGCAACTGAGTCAGCGGAACGCAAGCTGGTGGAGGTGGTGAAAGGTGCTCTAAACGTTATACTGGTTACATAGCTAATCCAGCAGTACAGGAACCATTAATAGGGTAATTAACAATGCAGGTGTCCCACTCATCCCAAATGTTCACAGATTCCAATTGGTACAACACTGATATATTTAACACCCTGAAGTGCAGTAGTCTGTAGATGCAAACCCAGAAAATTTATCATACATTTTAAGTGTCTTTTCTAAATTGATAATTTTTCAGTTGGGTTATTTTAGATATGTGGAAACCATCAGCAAGCTGCCATGGACTGATCTATTATTTGTATTCTGTAGCAATGCCACGCCTTTCTTTAGCAAGACTGAAAAGTCTGGCTCTCATCACACTGCCCTCTAACAGATATGTACCCAGAGCAGCCTGCCCGCTAACAGGTGAGAATCCAGTGCAGCCTGCCCACTAATAGACGAGAATCCAGTGCAGCCTGCCCGCTAACAGACGAGAATCCAGTGCAGCCTGCCCACTAATAGACGAGAATCCAGTGCAGCCTGCCCGCTAACAGACGAGAATCCAGTGCAGCCTGCCCACTAACAGATGAGAACCCAGGGCAGCCTGCCCACTAACAGACGAGAATCCAGTGCAGCCTGCCCGCTAACAGACGAGAATCCAGTGCAGCCTGCCCACTAACAGATGAGAACCCAGTGCAGCCTGCCCACTAATAGACGAGAATCCAGTGCAGCCTGCCCGCTAACAGACGAGAATCCAGTGCAGCCTGCCCACTAACAGATGAGAACCCAGGGCAGCCTGCCCGCTAACAGACGAGAATCCAGTGCAGCCTGCCCACTAACAGATGAGAACCCAGGGCAGCCTGCCCGCTTACACAGTGTACTCATAATCCAGCCTTCCTATTAACACAAATACCACTAACATGAGCGCAGCCTGCCCACTAACATGAGCGCAGACTAACACGAGCGCAGCCTGCCCACTAACACGAGCGCAGCCTGCCCACTAACACGAGCGCAGCCTGCCCAGTAACACGAGCGCAGCCTGCCCACTAACATGAGCGCAGCCTGCCCACTAACATGAGCGCAGACTAACACGAGCGCAGCCTGCCCACTAACACGAGCGCAGCCTGCCCACTAACACGAGCGCAGCCTGCCCACTAACAGGCGAGCGCAGCCTGCCCACTAACACGAGCGCAGCCTGCCCACTAACATGAGCGCAGCCTGCCCACTAGCGCACTCCTGGCTGATTTATTCCCATCTGTGAATCCAGCACCAGACAGTAAATAGTTAATTGCCCTCTAAAAAGAGTAAGAAAAGGTCTACAGGCTAAAAATATGAGCGCTGTGAGAACGCAGTCACATGTACTCTGTACTGTTATACCACCTGCATTCCCCCCAATATTCACACTCCTTGTATATTAGGACACCTGGCGGAGCGCCCGCCTGATAACATCTCCCATCAATACAAGGCGGCTGTGTGGTTATAAGAATGGGTTAATAGGTCAATGAGCTATACGTGCGCCTGCCACCATGTGACTGGCGGGGGTACACTGCCGAGCACATGCAAACTGTAGCTTTATGTAACCAGAAAACCACTGCATTAGCAAAAAGTCTCTAGGGTGCTGTTCACACCGCAGTCATGGCCTTAGTTCTTGACTGTTATGACCGATCCCTTTGAGGTTTGGCTTCCAAGTGAACCCTGTGTGGGCAGGCTCTGGACAGAACCAGTCTTCTGCCCCCTCTGGCAGCTGACAACATAGTCTCTTCTTCTCGGTTATACCGCCACCTACTGCAGAGGCTGTGCTCCTTCCCTGACCAGCAGGACCAACACCTATTCCTATTGCCTTCCCTGCAATGACCACAATGACTGAGCATGTGCGACCACCAGAGATAAGCTCATTAGATGGACATGTGCACTGTTATCCTCTTAGTCACAAGGTGGCAGCATACTATGTAAGCAAATGGATATAGTATTTACTGGAGGGACCGTCCTTTTAACTGTATGACTGTGTATAGGAAAGGAGGGGATTTGCAACTATGTATCAAGACAAAACAATCAAATGCCATATTTAAAGGGGATTTCCAGGACTTTGATGAACTATCCTTAAGAGAAGTAATCAATATGTGATGGGTGGGAGTCTGACTCACTGGGCCTCCGCCGATCAGGAGGTTGAAAAGGCGGCCTCTACACACAATACATATTGTACATAGTGTAGTGGCGATGCTTGGTATTACAGCTCAGTCCCATTCACTCGAATGAGACTGAGCTGCTGCTGTACTATGTGACCAATGAACGTGATGTCATCGGCACAGAGAAGAGGTCACGGCACTCATGAGCCCACCAATCACATATTGATGACTTAACCTAAGGACAGTCCATTAATACGTAAATCCCAGAAAAGTGACCCAGAGGCTGACAATCCACTCAGACCTGATACTTCTCACCGCTGAGAGTTTGCTACAATTGCATCCAGTCTGGACAATCCTCTGAGTCAAATACATCAGTATGACCAATCTCTGTGGTAGCCTGATCATTTGTTACAATGTATCAGCGAAGTTAAAACATATCAGCCTGGAATCCAGGGCAATTTCGTTTACAGAGTATTGTCTAGACTGTATGTAATTGTAGCAAACCCTCAGCTGTCAGAAGTCTTAGAACTTTACAGGTTTTCAGCTTTTAGATGGAAACCAGAATGATTCCATTCACTGACAGCAAGCATTGTTTTCCTCCGCAAGGATAAACTGGGCAGTAACGGAGTAGCAGAGCCGAGTTTGTTGATGCAGCAGAACTTATCTGCTCATTTCATACAACCTGCATTTCCCCGGACTAATAATTTTAAAGGGTTTGTTCTTAGAATTTTGCATTGCATTTGTCCTCTGTTATTCCTCCTGGAAATTTATAAATGAACTGATAAACAGGTGTTGCTATTCCTCTTGTCAAAGGGATGTCTGACTCTCAGCATCGATTGCATAATGTCAGACTTTGCAAGGACACCCCTCCAACCAAACGGGTAACAATTTCCAGGAGGGATAATGGAGGAACCGCCTAGTAAAAGATAGTTCAGAACTGTTAAGTCGTAGGGAAGTATTTGCTGGAAATATCAGGAGAATTAAGAGATTCTCTTTATACGGCTTTCCCAGGCTTATTATCCTCGGGATCAACTAAGGATCGGCAGGGGTCCGACACCTGGGACCCCACTGATCAGCTGCTCAAAGAGATCGCAGAGCTTGGGTAAACTTTGCAATCTCTTCACAGAAAACCAAGCACAGCGCTGTATAGGGTATAATGGCTGTGCTTGGTCTTGCAGCTCAGTCCCTTTGCTTAAAGGACTGAGCTGCAAACAGGCCATGTGACCGATGAACATGAGGTCACATGGTCTGTGAGCAGAAACCGCTCACCTCGTCACTTCAAACTGCTGATCCAGGGGGTCTTGGTCGTCAGACCCCTCTGTCCCTATCCTAAGCGGGTTGCGTTACAAGCCTGGAACCCCTTGTTGATCTTCTCGTGTGCCCCATCTTTCCCAGTTCTGAAGACAAAACTATCCAGTACGTTTGGGGGTCATTTGTAACAAGGCGGGAGTCTAGTAGGTCACCATAATCTCTGGGTTGGGTAGGGTGCGGGCTCTGGCGGCCATATTGGTTATGACAAAGCTTTCGGGAACTCCTTGACAAGATCCATTTTCTTTTTAAGGGGAAATGCTCTTTGAGTGGGGCCGACTATCAGGCCCTGGATGTGTGGCTGCCCCGGTCGGAGGGTCGTTCCTAACAATACTCCTCATCATCTGTTCTTGCGCTGCATCAAGGTCGGGGAGGCGCACGGGGTTGTGGGCGCGCCCGCCCGGCAAGGACACAATGATAAACTTGACCTACTTCTATGGAGTAAGACATACGGACTGCCACATCCGATTAGGATCACGCTCCTCGCCGCAGCCTTATGGGGATGGATGATGACGGGCTCCGTGTCAGGACCGGACAGGCGGAAAGCAGATACACGAGCCGAAAACAAGCCTTGCACGCATGCCCTTCATACTGCCAACATCCCAGTGTGACACTGGGGGGTACGCGGGGCCGGCCGCGGACTGGGCTGGGGTTCTCTGCGCTGGGGTAAGACGGCCTGCAGTCAACTGTGCGTGAAATATCATAAGACAGGACGCTGAATCCTAATGGCTGGGGGCACCAGAGGTGCGGGGCACAAGGGGTTAACCAGAGGCTGCAGCAGGAGGAGAAAAACAGGGCTGACTGCTTGAAGAAACAGCGCCACACCTGACCACAGGCTGTCTCTGGTACTGCAGCTTGGCTTGATTAAAGCGAATAGATCTGCAATACCACACACAACCTGTGGACAGGAGTGGCGCTGTTTTACGGAGAAAGCAGCCATGCTTTATAATCCTGCACAACTCCTTTGAAGATTGGTGACCTGAAGGGCGTTTATGGGGGTACAGGGGGGCTACTACTCACTACTACTTACCAAAAGGCGGGCACAGTAGAATCGTCCAATGGTAAGAGGCATCAGGGGCCCCCAATAGACGAGTGCAGCAGGGACTCCCAAACCCTTAAAGGGGTAGTACACGATTTAAGAAGTTTTCTAGGACTCAAATATCAGATGAATGAGGTGGTCTGACACCCGGGACCCCCACTGATCACCGCAGCAGAGGTGCTGCAGCCTTTTTACTGCTTACCAAGGACACTGCCACACATCGCATACTGGCTGTGCTTGGTACTGCAGATCAGCCCCATTCACTTGAATGCAAATGAGCCGCAGACCACATGACCAATGAATGTGAGCCAAGCGGGAGAGGCGCTAAGAATATTTAAGTCCTAGGAAAAAACATGGCGGCTTTCTTGCAAAAACAAGAAAATCCGCCAATAGGTTGTGCATGGTATTGCAGGAGAACCCCATTCACTTCCACAGAGCTGAGCTGCAATACCAGGCTCAACCTGTGGACAGGTGTGGCGCTGTTTTTGTGAGAAATCAGATCAAATATATATATTTTTTATTAATCCTTTACTGGTCTAGTAAGGCAGAAACCTAGAAGAAGTTTTCCAGAGCCTATATACTGATGATGTGTGATCGGTGGGGGGTCCAACACTCACGAGCACTGCGGCCTATTCCCTGTCCCAATTATGTGAAGTTCATCAGTCACATGCTACAGCAGCTCAGTCCCATTCAAGTGAATGGAGCTGAGCTGCAATACCAAGCACAGCCACTAGGATATGTAAGTAGTGAAGAAGATGTAGCGCTCACCCAAACCTCTTCATCCGGCTGATCTGTAAGGGTCCTTGGTGTTGGACCCACACTAATAACAAGCCGATGACCTATCCTAAGAACAGGCCAATCCTCAGTCCCAGATAACCCCTCTAATAGTCAGATCAGATTCCGGCAGACCCTGCACATTTTCGCTTTATATTGAGTATAAAGGTGTAAAAACGATTGGGTTGAAGAAATCCCAAAACGAGGGCCGGCTGGAGCCCCCCGCCCAAGTCACCTGTGTGGTGGAGGAACACTGACATCTAGTGGCGAGTCTGGAGAAGACGCTACAGGTAGATTCCAAAGATAAACTGCACAAAAATGGTACATTTCTGCACTTTCAGTGAAAATACAAAAAAAATAAAAAATCTCGGTTTACTGGATGACGGGGGTATGATTATTATTTTGCAGTTTTCCATAGTAACTGAGGCATCTACAAGAGTCACCGGGGAAAAACAACCCCCATTTGTGGCAAGGCAGAGCTGATCTGCAATGCCCGGGGGAAAGGTCCTACAGCGGCAGCTTCTGCTCCTGTTAGATTGCAGAAGGTTTATACCCACAATGTACATGTATAAGGGGCACGGGATTAAAGCCCACAGGAGCTGGGTCATTATTGGGCTAAATGAACACCAGGAACTTGGACACATCTCCGCTCTCTAGTGAGCCCCGCTATGGACCCCCTCCAGTTTGCTTATCGGCCGGGCATTGGGGTAGATGATGCCATCATCCACCTTCTGCACAGGGCTCTGTCTCACCTGGAGAAACCAGGGAACACAGTGAGAATAATGTTCTTTTACCTCTCCAGTGCTTTTAACACCATACAGCCCAGGTTACTGAGGGACAAGCTGGGCCTTGCTGGAGTGGACCACCACCTCTCCAACTGGATCCTAGACTACCTCACAAATCGACCTCAATACGTGAGAGCCCAAGACTGTGTGTCAGGTACCATGATCTGTAATACGGGGGGCACCTCAGGGTACGGTTCTCGCCCCTTTCCTCTTCACACTGTACACTGCAGATTTTAGGTGCAACTCATCCAGCTGCTACCTACAGAAGTATTCTGACGACTCTGCAATAGTGGGCCTCATCACAGATGATGATGACAAGGAGTACAGAGAACTGAACCGGGATTTTGTGGACTGGTGCCACCAGAACCACCTGAAGATTAACGCGGGGAAGACCAAGGAGATGGTGGTGGACTTCCGTAAAGACAGATGCCCTCCTAAACCAGTGGACATCCTGGGGACGGGCATCGAGATTGTGAACACCTATAAGTACCTGGGTTTGCTCCTTAATAATAAGCTGGACTGGGCAGATCATATGGAGGCCCTGTACAGGAAGGGCCACAGCAGGCTCTCCTGCTGGAAGCTGGAGCCTTGGAATCCGGGGGGCACTTCTTAGGACTTTCTTCAACTCGGTAGTGGCATCAGCCATCTTCTTTGGAGTGGCCTGCTGGGGGAGCAGTATATCAACCAGGGACAGAAATAAACTTGACAAGCTGATTAGAAGGGCCAGCTCTGTCCTGGGGAGCCCACTGGACCCAGTGCAGGTGGTGGGTGACAGAAGGATACTGTCCGTGGTGAGCTCCATGCAGAAGAAGAGGTCCCATCCCATGCATGAGACTGTGATCGCGCTGGGCAGTACTGTCAGTGACCGACTGCTCCACCCTAGGTGTGAGAAGGAGCGCTATCGGAAGTCTTTCCTCCCCACCGCGGTCAGGCTGTACAACCAACACCGACCTAAGCGGAGATCATTACACACAGAGAACTGAAATATCTCTCTGCCTGTTATATCCCCCCCCCCCCCCCGCTACTTCCTATCTGTCTGTCGGCTATCAATGTAATGCCTCTCACCTTGGAACATTCCTGTACATGTTGTATTTGTATCTGCTTATCTTTGCTGCTGTAACACACTGAATTTCCCCATTGTGGGACTATTAAAGGACTATTATTATTATTATTATTTATAAATAATAAGTGTCAGAAAACAGGGAGGGGGGAGCAGACGATCATGGACTCCTATAGGGCAGCAGTGGCGGGGGTCCCAAAGCCTGGAGCGCTCACTTATATGTCTAGTCTGTCTAACTAGTAGATTATCAAATGAATTATCTTATGGCAGGTCATGCACATACAGACCACCAGGTGGCAGCGACATTACTGGCCGCACCCACAACATGACCCGGTCAGCTGGGGTCACAACCACATATCCCATAGTCCCAGGGGTCAGTATTTGCCAGCAGGGAGGGCAGCTGCCCAGCATCGCAGTATATGTGGCCTTTAACCCCTTCCCACCGCAGGCATTTTTCAATTTTCGTTTCTGACTCCCCGCCTTCCAAACCCCATAACTGTTTTATTTTTCCATGCACAGAGCCATAGGAGGACTTAATGTTTGCGGGACAGACTGTACTTCATAATGGTGCGAGGAAGCTGGAAAGAAATGGGGTGGAATTGGAGAAAAACTGCGTTACTGTGTTCTTATGGGTTTGTTTGTACGGCGTTCACTGTGCAGCCAAAATGGCGTCACCTGTATTCTGTGGGTCAAAACAATTCTGGAGATACCAAATTCATATAGTTTTTTTTTTTTTTGTTTTTTTTTAAATAACACTTTTATATTTCCGTGTACGGGGATGAAAAGATCCCAGAGTACAATAATTGTTCATGGGTGGTCCACAATGGGGCATAATACTATATGAAGGGGCTACTATGGGGCATAATACTGTGTGCAGGGGCCACTATGGGACATAATACTGTGTGCAGGGGCCTTTATGGGACATAATACTGTGTGCAGGGGCCTTTATGGGACATAATACTGTGTGCAGGGGACTCTATGGGACATGATACTGTGTGCAGGGGCCACTATGGGGCATGATACTGTGTGCAGGGGCCACTATGGGACATAATACTGTGTGCAGGGGCCACTATGGGACATAATACTGTGTGCAGGGGCCACTATGGGGCATAATACTGTGTACAGGGGCCACTATGCTGCATAATACTGTGTGCAGGGGCCTTTATGGGACATAATACTGTGTGCAGGGGCCTTTATGGGACATAATACTGTGTGCAGGGGCCACTGTGGAACATAATAGTGTGCACAGGAAAGAGGTTTTTTTTTTTTGTTTTTTTTGGGGGGGGGGGGCATGTCAAATGTTCGCCTTGGGGCCCAGCCATTCTTAGTTACGCCACTGTACTATTACGGTGGAAGTCGGGAAAGGGTTAAAGAGGACCTTTCACCACCTCCATCAATTTATGTTTTCAGCACCTGTTAATAGCCGCCCCTCCACTGATTCCGGCACAGTTGAAATTTTCTCTCTAGCCCCCCCCCCCCCCGTTCCTGATTAACAAGTGCAGTTAGTTTTGGTGCCTGATGTTTATTTAAGCTCTGTAGTGTCAGGTGGGAGGTGTCAGGCAGAGGGCACGACTCAGATATCCAATCAGAGGCAGCCAATGTCAGAGCAGCTCAAAATCACACCACCTTGCCTTCTCCCGCCCTCCTGACAGTATATCAAGCGCCAAACTTACAGTACTGATTGCTCAGGAACCTCGCCCCAGCCGTACTTTGCTAGAACGCATCCTATACAGTGGTCACATAATCTCACCACCTCTGTGTCCGCTGTCAGTAAATGGGAACATTTTACTTAGATTCAGAGTCTGAAAACTTGTACAGAGCTAAAGATTCTCACAGCTTATGTATGAGCGTATGTTACTATTGTATCCAGTCTAGCAATTCTCTGGGAGACTGATACATTGTTGCAAACCATCAGGACAGGAGGGATTTGTGCCGCTGATGCAAGCTTCACACTAGCACCGGGCTCTCCATCGCTCGGGTTCACTGGAGACCTAATAGATGGAGAGACGGACTGCTACAACAGCAGCTACATACACAGCCTGGCGGACACCACTGACTATAACAGGGTATAACAGTCTCCGCCATTTAAAAACTGAAAGCGGCGAAGAAAAAAAAGGGCATTACTTATCCTGAGTTACATCCTGTATTATACTCCAGAGCTGCACTCACTATTCTGCTGGTACAGTCACTGTGTACATACATTACATTACTTATCCTGTACTGATCCTGAGTTACATCCTGTATTATACTCCAGAGCTGCACTCACTATTCTGCTGGTACAGTCACTGTGTACATAGATTACATTACTTATCCTGTACTGATCCTGAGTTACATCCTGTATTATACTCCAGAGCTGCACTCACTATTCTGCTGGTGCACTCACTGTGTACATACATTACATTACTTATCCTGTACTGATCCTGAGTTACATCCTGTATTATACTCCAGAGCTGCGCTCACTATTCTGCTGGTGCAGTCACTGTGTACATACATTACATTACTTATCCTGTACTGATCCTGAGTTACATCCTGTATTATACTCCAGAGCTGCACTCACTATTCTGCTGGTGCGGTCACTGTGTACATACATTACATTACTTATCCTGTACTGATCCTGAGTTACATCCTGTATTATACTCCAGAGCTGCGCTCACTATTCTGCTGGTACAGTCACTGTGTACATACATTACATTACTTATCCTGTACTGATACTGAGTTACATCCTGTATTATACCCCAGAGCTGCACTCACTATTCTGCTGGTACAGTCACTGTGTACATACATTACATTACTTATCCTGTACTGATCCTGAGTTACATCCTGTATTATACTCCAGAGCCGCGCTCACTATTCTGCTGGTGCAGTCACTGTGTACATACATTACATTACTTATCCTGTACTGTCCTGAGTTACATCCTGTATTATACTCCAGAGCTGCGCTCACTATTCTGCTGGTGCAGTCACTGTGTACATACATTACTTATCCTGTACTGATCCTGAGTTACATCCTGTATTATCTCCAGAGCTGCACTCACTATTCTGCTGGTGCAGTCACTGTGTACATACATTACATTACTTATCCTGTACTGATCCTGAGTTACATCCTGTATTATACTCCAGAGCTGCGCTCACTATTCTGCTGGTGCAGTCACTGTGTACATACATTACATTACTTATCCTGTACTGATCCTGAGTTACATCCTGTATTATACTCCAGAGCTGCGCTCACTATTCTGCTGGTACAGTCACTGTGTACATACATTACATTACTTATCCTGTACTGATCCTGAGTTATATCCTGTATTATACTCCAGAGCTGCGCTCACTATTCTGCTGGTGCAGTCACTGTGTACATACATTACATTACTTATCCTGTACTGATCCTGAGTTACATCCTGTATTATACTCCAGAGCTGCACTCACTATTCTGCTGGTGCAGTCACTGTGTACATACATTACATTACTTATCCTGTACTGATCCTGAGTTACATCCTGTATTATACTCCAGAGCTGCACTCACTATTCTGCTGGTGCAGTCACTGTGTACATACATTACATTACTTATCCTGTACTGATCCTGAGTTACATCCTGTATTATACTCCAGAGCTGCGCTCACTATTCTGCTGGTTTACAGTGACTGGAGTTTCCCTGTAGACTCATTGTGTATATAAAGTATATAATGGCGGACATACTACTCATACATTAAATGTATCTACAGTACAGACCAAAAGTTTGGACACACCTTCTCATTCCAAGAGTTTTCTGTATTTTCATGACTATAAAAATTGTAGATTCACACTGAAGGCATCAAAACTATGTTAATTAACACATGTGGAATTATATACTTAACAAAAAAGTGTGAAACAACTGAAAATCTGTCTTATATTCTAGGTTCTTCAAAGTAGCCACCTTTTGCTTTGATTACTGCTTTGCACACTCTTGGCATTCTCTTGATGAGCTTCAAGAGGTAGTCACCTGAAATGGTTTTCACTTCACAGGTGTGCCCTGTCAGGTTTAATAAGTGGGATTTCTTGCCTTATAAATGGGGTTGGGACCATCAGTTGTGTTGTTCAGAAGTCAGGTGGATACACAGCTGATAGTCCTACTGAATGGAGTGTTAGAATTTGTATTATGGTAAGAAAAAAGCAGCTAAGTAAAGAAAAACGAGTGGCCATCATTACTTTAAGAAATGAAGGTCAGTCAGTCCGAAAAATTGGGAAAACTTTGAAAGTGTCCCCAAGTGCAGTGGCCAAAACCATCAAGCGCTACAAAGAAACTGGCTCACATGAGGACCGCCCCAGGAAAGGAAGACCAAGAGTCACCTCTGCTGCGGAGGATAAGTTCATCCGAGTCACCAGCCTCAGAAATGGCAGGTTAACAGCAGCTCAGATTAGAGACCAGGTCAATGCCACACAGAGTTCTAGCAGCAGACACATCTCTACAACAACTGTTAAGAGGAGACTGTGTGCAGCAGGCCTTCATGGTAAAATAGCTGCTAGGAAACCACTGCTAAGGACAGGCAACAAGCACAAGAGACTTGTTTGGGCTAAAGAACACAAGGAATGGACATTAGACCTGTGGAAATCTGGGCTTTTGTCTGATGAGTCCAAATTTGAGATCTTTGGTTCCAACCACCGTGTCTTTGTGCGACGCAGAAAAGGTGGAGGAATGGACCCTACATGCCTGGTTCCCACCGTGAAGCATGGAGGAGGAGGTGTGATGGTGTGGGGGTGCTTTGCTGGTGACACTGTTGGGGATTTAATCAAAATTGAAGGAATACTGAACCAGCATGGTTACCACAGCATCTTGCAGCGGCATGCTATTCCATCCGGTTTGTGTTTAGTTGGACCATCATTTATTTTCAACAGGACAATGACCCCAAACACACCTCCAGACTGTGTAAGGGCTATTTGACCAAGAAGGAGAGTGATGGGGTGCTACGCCAGATGACCTGGCCTCCACAGTCACCAGACCTGAACCCAATTCAGATGGTTTGGGGTGAGCTGGACCGCAGAGTGAAGGCAAAAGGGCCAACAAGTGCTAAGCATCTCTGGGAACTCCTTCAAGACTGTTGGAAGACCATTTCAGGTGACTACCTCTTGAAGCTCATCAAGAGAATGCCAAGAGTGTGCAAAGCAGTAATCAAAGCAAAAGGTGGCTACTTTGAAGAACCTAGAATATAAGACATATTTTCAGTTGTTTCACACTTTTTTGTTAAGTATATAATTCCACATGTGTTAATTCATAGTTTTGATGCCTTCAGTGTGAATCTACAATTTTTATAGTCATGAAAATACAGAAAACTCTTGGAATGAGAAGGTGTGTCCAAACTTTTGGTCTGTACTGTATATATATATATATTTATGACACATATATACACTGGTCGGCATTACAATATAAATATAGCTATGTCGCTCACCTACGCCCAGTGTTGTAGTTGATATTTCGGCTCCCAACCTGCAAAACACAGAATATTACATTTTAGTTAATACAGACAAACATGAGTGAAGCATCAAATGAGGGTGGGGGGAGGGAGATATAATCTGGTCATGGTCTGCAATAGTGACCATATTGACATGTTTACACCCTCACAGGACTCCACCTCTCAGACACTACATTTGTCACACGACACGCTGCGACAACAGCGACAAAATCCAACCGCGCACAACTGTATCTCGCACGTCAAAGTCACATGGAACCTCGCTCGCTCCAACAGACATCCATCGTGCTGCATGTGGCAGCAACTCACACACGGCAAAAAAAAATTGTAGATGCATAGATATCGCAACTAAGTCAAATTCTCACTCTGGGGGCAGCCGGAGGGGGACATTATACTGTGGGGGCAGCTGGAGGGGGACATTATAATGTGGGAAAATACCATGTTAGAGAGTTTGTAGGGGTCTTATACTGCAGCTCCAACCCCCTTTCATTGGCCATGTGACCATGGAAGTGAGGTCACTGGCCTGAGACGAGGAAGTGGAGCTCGATATCACAGTCCTGGACCACCCACATAATTGCTGAGTTTTCCCCCTACCATGCGCACATTTCTGTACCTTGTAGTAATCACAAATGACCACAAGGTGGCAGCAGAGCTCCACAGGAGTGCAGAAGGGCCCTGTACCATGGATACAGCAGTGATGAAACCCCTTTATTAGCAGCCGGACTCCCAGCTCGCCTTCACAGTATCACACAATAGGCTTAGATACACAGTTCACCTGCACAGTATCACCCAGGACAGGCTGAGATACAGGCTCACCTACACAGTATCACACAATAGGCTTAGATACAGCTTAGAAACACAGTATCACACAGAACAGGCTTAGCTACAGCTCAGCTGCCCTGTATCACACAGGACAGGCTTAGATACATGGCTTAGCTGCACTGTATCACACAATAGGCTTAGATACACGGCTCACCTGCACAGTATCACAGGACAGGCTTAGATACAGAGCTCACCTGCACAGTATCACCCAGGACAAGCTTAGATACACAGCTCACCTGCACAGTATCGCACAGCAAGCTTAGATACATAGCTCACCTGCACAGTATCACACAATAGGCTCACGCATGCGGCCACCAATAATTGCTCTTTTATACCGTATAACAGTACAGGTCTGGTCAGCCATATGTGGGTTGGATTTTGGCTGCATGCGGGTGTCACACCGTGAGCCTGCACCATAAGATGGCAGGACAGGTCATCAGTTATGGAGCTTGGACACCAGGTAGCCAAATGCGGCTATAAAACCGCAGTGTAAACCTATTGGATTTTTCTGCAGCGTTTTTCATTGTTTCTGCTGCGCTTATCTCTGATTTTTCTTCCCTTATTAAATCTATAAGGATAACGCTCGCGTTTCTGTAGCTCGTTTCCGCCACGTGGGGCCTTATAGCCTCATAATTCAGGCAAATATACCTAAAAATAGTGAATCTGTAAGGCGCAGACGTCCCTGCCCTGGCCTGACCTGCGTTGCTCCCCCCCGCCCTATTTTCGTAAAAAGTGGCGAGCAGGGCGTAGAAGGAACAATGTGGTGCATCTTTGGGGCCAAAAGAGGGGTCGAGCGCCAACTC
Organism: Leptodactylus fallax; assembly: GCA_947044405.1. Lineage (NCBI taxonomy): Eukaryota > Metazoa > Chordata > Amphibia > Anura > Leptodactylidae > Leptodactylus > Leptodactylus fallax. The sequence goes on along the minus strand of CAMRHE010000798.1, from coordinate 313,549 downwards.
TATGGCCCGATTAAAGCGGCACAGAAGGGTCACTAAATTCCACACAAAAAATATTAAAAAGTAGATTTTTAGACAGTAAGTGTCCCCACTTCTGGCCAAAAAATAAAGATGGTGGCCAGGACTGCGCACTGGAGAGCAGATTGTGGGGTGACCCCAGTCATTTACTTATCCTACATACAGACACAGACGGAGGAGACGCTGCAGCCGCTGACACGTCCCGGTGGACAAGTCCCTTCACGCCGTTCTCTGTACGCGGCCCGACTTGTGCAGAGGGACAGCTGAGCAAATATTTACCCGTAGATGAGAGACTCCTCAAGTACTTCCGAGAATCTCCCCGTCAGCAGACGCCGAGGTGCGGCAGCGCAATGGTGAAGACCTGAAATGAAGCAGAGCCCACAAAGCGTCAGTCATCGGGATCAAAGCAGAAGCCTCACAATATAAAAATCCAAAACCCCCCCCCCCCCAAATAGGAAAACACAGCACTCAAAGGGTTAACTGCATACAGCGGTTTCTGGGAAAGCTGAGTGACGACTGGTATAGCTCTGCTTTCCTAGTCACTTATAGGCCAAGTGATCCAACAAGAGAGATGGGTAGGATACCAGGGCTTAGAAAGCTGGGTGACCACCAATATGGCTGCTAACAGTTGTCACTCAGCTTTCCCAGTCACCTGAATGACAAATATGCTTATTTATGAGACAATACACAAACAGATATGCCTTTCAGGAATATAGAAAGCCTGGGTGACCACCAATATGGCTGCTAATATAGCTATCACAATAGATGACACTCAGCTTTTCCAGTCACCTGAATGGCAAATGTGATTATTTATGACAATTCAGGAGAGGAGAAAGCATCATATCTAGGCTCATCTGCCATTCACAAATACAGGGTGACCATCAGCTAGACCTCTACCGATAAGTCATTTATCCCTTAATGTGCTATAACTGGAATACCCCTTTAAGGCCTGGCTTACAGGACAAGTCCTGCTGCGGCTCCATTAGGTCCCCTGTAGGTCTTGGCATAGCCATCAATGAAAAATGTATATGACAGAATATACAGTGTATAGTACAGTGCTGGCCAAAAGTATTGGCACCCCTGCAATTCTGTCAGATAATACTCAATTTCTTCCAGAAAATGATTGCAATCACAAATGCTTTGGTAATAATATCTTCATTTATTTTGCTTGCAATGAAAAAACACAAAAGAGAATGAAAAAAAAAGTCAAATCATTGATCATTTTACACAAAACTCCAAAAATGGGCCGGACAAAAGTATTGGCACCCTCAGCCTAATACTTGGTAGCACAACCTTTAGACAAAATAACTGCGAACAACCGCTTCCGGTAACCATCAATGAGTTTCTTCCAATGCTCTGCTGGAATTTCTCCAGGTCCCTGAGATGTGAAGGGCGCCTTCTCCAAACTGCCATTGTGAGATCTCTCCACAGGTGTTCTATGGGATTCAGGTCTGGACTCATTGCTGCCACTTTACAAGTCTCCAGTGCTTTCTCTCAAACCATTTTCTAGTGCTTTTTGAAGTGTGTTTTGGGTCATTGTCCTGCTGGAAGACCCATGACCTCTGAGGGAGACCCAGCTTTCTCACACTGGGCCCTACATTATGCTGCAGACTTCATAATGCCATGCACACGGTCAAGCAGTCCAGTGCCGGAGGCAGCAAAGCAACCCCAAAACATCAGGGAACCTCCGCCATGTTTGACTGTAGGGACCGTGTTCTTTTCTTTGAAGGCCTCTTTTTTTTTCCTGTAAACTCTATGTTGATGCCTTTTCCCAAAAAGCTCTACTTTTGTCTCATCTGACCAGAGAACATTCTTCCAAAAAGTTTTTGGCTTTCTCAGGTAAGTTTTGGCAAATCCAGCTTTTTATGTCTCTGGGTCAGAAGTGGGGTCTTCCTGGGTATCCTACCATAGAGTCCCTTTTCATTCAGACGCTGACGGATAGTACGGGTTGACACTGTTGTACCCTCGGACTGCAGGGCAGCTAGAACTTGTTTGGATGTTAGTCGAGGTTCTTTAGCCACCATCCGCACAATCTTTCGTTGAAATCTCTCGTCAATTTTTCTTTTCCGTCCACACCTAGGGAGGTTAGCCACAGTGCCATGGGCTTTACACTTCTTGACACTGCGCACGGCAGACACAGGAACATTCAGGTCTTTGGAGATGGACTTGTAGCCTTGAGATTGCTCATGCTTCCTCACAATTTTGCTTCTCAAGTCCTCAGACAGTTCTTTGGTCTTCTTTCTTTTCTCCATGCTCAATGTGGTACACACAAGGACACAGGACAGAGGTTGAGTCAACTTTAATCCATTTCAACTGGCTGCAAGTGTGATTTAGTTATTGCCACCACCTGTTATGTGCCACAGGTAAGTAACAGGTGCTGTTAATTACACAAATTAGAGAAGCATCACCTGATTTTTCCAATAGGCCAATTTAAATAGATTTATTCCAGCTTTGTGTATCTTTTCTGGGAATTTTTTTGCTTCCATTTTGTCCACCCCCTTTTTATATACGTTTATCGTTCTGTGTATGGCAGTATATCCAGTATATATGGCTTTTCTGACAATAATCTTTTCGTGTATATATGGTATTTCCATGTGTAGTTGACAGTATTATATGGATATATTGTGTATATGTGGGGGTGGGTATATGGTACCAAATGCATATGGCGTATATAAGTATATATAGTGTATATGCAATCATTTGGTGGCTGGGCGTTCTGGTATATACTATGTATATGGAAGTTTATGGTATATATAGTGTATATGACAGTATATCTGGTATGTAGCATGTGTGAATATATATGCTATATATAGTGTATATGATAGTATATAGGTATGTAGCATGTATATGCAGTATATCTGGTATATATCATATGTTGGCGTTTCGGTATATATTGTGTATCGACTGTATTTCTGGTGTAGGTATAACAGTATATATGGTATATATCATGTGTATGGCAGTATATACGGTATATATTGTGTATCTGACAGTATATCTGGTATGTAGCATGTGTATGACAGTATATCTGGTGTGTAGCATGTGTATATGGCAGTATGTATACGGTATATATCATGTGTATCTGACAGTATATCTGGTGTGTGCTGTGTTGCGTATATCTGGTATATATCATTGTTTGGCAGTATTGGTGTATATATAGTTTACAGTACAGTATATCTGGTATGTAGCATGTGTATGACAGTATATATGGTATATATAGTGTATATGATAGTATATAGGTATGTAGCATGTGTATGACAGTATATCTGGTATATATCATATGTATATGGCAGTATACACGGTATATATTGTGTATCTGACAGTATATCTGGTATGTGCATGTGTATGCGTATATCTGGTATAATATGTATATGGCATGTATATACGGTATATATTGTGTATCTGACAGTATATCTGGTATTGCTGTGTTGCAGTATATCTGGTATATATCATATGTATATGGCAGTATATATGGTGTATATATAGTTTATATGACAGTATATCTGGTATGTAGCATGTGTATGACAGTATATATGGTATATATAGTGTATATGATAGTATATAGGTATGTAGCATGTGTATGACAGTATATCTGGTATATATCATATGTATATGGCAGTATACACGGTACATATAGTGTATATGACAGTATATCTGGTATGTAGCATGTGTATGACAGTATATCTGGTATATATATATGTATATGGCAGTATATACGGTATATATTGTGTATCTGACAGTATATCTGGTATGTAGCATGTGTATGACAGTATATGACTAGCTGACAGCATCAGCAGAAAACCTGGCCTGAGGACACAGAAATCTGAGTAACAATCCCAGTTATGAAGTAGAACCAGTTCCTGTCTCGGTGTGGCCTCCCCCTCCCCACTATTCTACCTGCAGGGGCCATTTATCTGTTACTCTAAGCACCGACAGGAGTAACAGTAGAGGGACATGTATGTACTGGAGAAGAAATAACACAGATCCTCCCTCCAGGTACCCTAGTCCGACACCAAGACTACATCACTGCGGCTCAGGCGACAGGCGGAGCCCCTAATTTAGACTAGCTATGGGTGGGGTCTTCCATATCCGTTATAGTCAGACATTGCCAGGCAAAACGATGCTGCATGCAAAAATCTGGTGCCCGGCGCAGGGGGCGCCCATCCTCATAGTACACAATGGGCTCAGTCCTGGTAACAGTCTTCATCCGGTATTTCACTACCACGGTGGTGGGAAAGTGCTGGATATATGTGACCCCAGCTATATACACTGTAGTCGATAATATCACTGTATACAGTAAGCTCTAGAGCTCCCCCTAGTGGTGGGTGCAGGAAGTCACAATGTTTTTATTAAGGGGGTATTCCGGAATTTAGAAATCGATGACCTAGCGCGTTATCAATATTAGTTTGGTGGGGGGTCTGAAATATAAGCCACAGGAACTAAGTGCATGGAGGAGGAAGCAGACAGCTCCGTACACCGAGAAGTGGCCATTCCTGGTTACTGCAGCTCAGCTCATATTCAGACATCTGATTGGAAGCCAAGATTGTACCCTGTTCTGGTCAGGGCACCCTGTATATAGTATACTGCAAGGGTTTCCTATAGGTGACTGTTTTTGTACAGCGCCATAGATCATGATGGCGATATAGAAATAATAATAACCCTTTTCAATGCTCTATGTCACGTCACGGACTTCTAATCTACAGACCGGACTCTACAGGCCTCACTTAGCAAAGATAATAGTAAGACTGTCCACAGTAACCAATCGGAGCCCAACTTTTATGTTTCCGCAGCTATCTTTATTGCCTATAGCAACCAATCAGAGCTCGGCTTTCATTTCTGCAGTGTCTATGTTGCCTATAGCAACTACTCAGAGCTCAGCCTTTATCTTTACTGCCTATGGCAACCAATCAGAGCCCAGCTTCTATTTCTCCAGATGTCACTGCTGCTTGTAGTAGCCAATCAGAGCTCAACTCTCATTTCTCCTGTTGTCTTTGTTGCCCATAGCAACCAATCAGCGCTGAGCTTTCATTTTCCCACGGATGATTTTGTTACCTATAGCAACTGGAAAAATGAAAGCTGAATTCTGATTGGTTGCTATAGGCAACAAAGACACCAGGAGAAATGAAAGCTGAGCTCTGATTGGTTGCTATGGGCAACAGTTTTACAGTTTTGATAAATGGGGTCCTAATGAGTCCATAAATCCTGTCATCTGTACAAGCTGCAGTGTGAACAGAGCCATAATGGAATTGTACAGTACTAGAAAAACATGGCAGTCGTTCAAAAAAACAGCGCCCCGTCACTCCACAGGTCGCATGTGGTATTTTCTTACCACAGACCAGTGCCTCATACAAGCTCAAATAAAAGTGACACAGTTAGAGGTCACATGGCTGTCAGTTTCCAGGGGCAACCAGCAGAATTTTGAAGGCTGCTCCAGAGGTGAATATTACAATCCAGACTGACACAATAACTAAAGCCATGTACTAATAGTCAGAAATGATGATCTTAGTCACAATACACATTAGAAAGTCATATCGCAGCACGCCGTAGTGGTCTGTGAATGGCGCGGCATGCTGGGAGGAGTAGTACCCACACAACAGGTTGCGTAAACATTCTCAGTCTCACGCTCCTTTGTGGAGACTTCCTTATTCTGAGGCTTTATATATCGTGTAATCACAGAAAAGGGAAGCCTCGTATAATGGGGAAGCTCTCGCACAACGCCTTCCCATAAACGCCGTGGAATTAACCCACGCTGCAGCCTGTACGCCGCTCTGTGTGTATGCAGAGCATTGGATCGCCAGCGCTGTCGGCAACAGAAGGGTTACCAGAATCTGCATTCACACACGACTATGCAAATAACACGGCGGGTACGGTGATGTAAGGCCGAAGAATAGAACAAGACTAAATGTCTACTTCCAGTAGAAGCGGGGGAAGCGGACGGACATCAAGTATAATGGGGAACGGCAAAATGCCACTTAGGCCGCATTCACACTGCCATAATGCGACCATGTTATTGCTGCATATCTAGTCTAAAGACACAAACTAGCAGCATCACTGGGATCTATGTATGGTAAAAAACCCAGTCAGGATAGGATTTACAGCTGTAATACAGAACGGATCATACAGACCTATTACAGCTGTGTGAACATGGCCTTAGGTTTCCGATTAACCAACTTGATTTTGGGCACGAGAGTTATTTTGGTTTGCTTATTACAGTATTCATGAGGTTCTACTTGCAGTTTCATTCAGACCAAACAAATCTGAACCGGAACTTCCATTACTATACTTTGGGGTCTCTTCAGACCCTTAGAGTAGAATTGGCAGAGATGAGTAAATATAACAAATCAGTGTTACTCACCGCTCCTGGGCTCCGGCGCAGATTCCCGTCCTCTTTGGGCCTCTTCCGGCCTTCTGAATGACATCAGCAGTAACATGGGTCATGCGGCATCATGACACAGACGACATGATGTCATATGACCCGCTGAGGCCCAATCTTTGACGTCATTCATGAGGCCCAAAGAGAACAGGGAACTGAACTGGAGGTCAGGGGAGGTGAGTAACACTTTTTCTTAGGTTTACTCACCTCTCTTCAGACCCCAGAGTATAATAATAGCAATTCCGTCTCTGACATATTTGGTCCGCAAGGCAAACCTATTTGTGAGGCAAATCTCACAAGGTTCGCCAAATGAATACTCCCATGCACCATAACACATGAGTACTGGAGGTGGGAGAGGCAAGTAAAAAAGGGCGTGGCCTAAAATAATTGTTCATTAATCGTGATTACACATTTATCTCCCACCCTATAGATTCATGTAGTTGTGTTATTACATACGAGGTGACACGACAGTCGTGAAAAACCCAAGCCTGCTAGATTTTTGGTCGCAGGTCATGTACAACTTTGGAACCATAGGGGTTTTCCAGGTTTATCAATGGATGACCTATCCTTAGATCACCCGGGATCTAACACCTGAGATCCCCACTGATCAGCTCTTCACATTCAGGTGATAACACCAAGCACAGTGCCACACATTTGTATAATAGTAGTGCTAGGTATTGCAGCTCAGCCCCATTCACAGCAAACAGGTCATGTGACCAAAGAACCTGGCATGGTCCCCAGGGGTGCCAGACGGGTCATCAATTAACATAGTCTGCAAAATTCTGACAAATTCGACGTCAAAATCCGACATGTGAACCAGCCCTAAGTAGCCTGAAAATTGGACACAATTTTTGGTTAGGTGACCAAAGTCACCCCCAGCCTCACCTAACCTATCGGAGGGTCCCCACTCTCCTGGGGCCCTAGACGGGGACCCCCTAACTATTAGAAATTCCTGTTCTATCCAATACCAAAACACAAGGAGTCTGCACCTGGTCTTTGAAACCATAAAAACTATACTTCCCATGATGTTGAGACTGCCGCCAGACAGTTTCGCGGAGTGATGTTGAGCCATGTGTTTGGCGTCGGAGCTCTGAACTTCACTTAGGCCGCGAACGCCAACGTTCCCCACGGAGAAAGTTCTTGGACGTTCTCCCAATACGACTACTGTGCACACGAGCAAGCGCTAATGGGAAACCGACAAGAAATCTTCACTTAATATTACAAAGACCGGAGCCTGTTGTGAGGCTACAAGTCATGGTGAATTTAAAGGGGCAGTAAACAAATATTTAAAATGTTTTTTTTTTCCTCCTTATGTAAACAAAGAATATTCATTGTACAATAAAACATTCCCACAATCCATTAGGCTTCATTTATCAATATGGTTGTTTTTTCATAAATCTTCCCCGAGGTTTAATTCTTCTCCATTTTCAAGATCTCTGCTTGCTGTCAGTGACAAACATATCCATATTTAAATACTGAAAACCTATACAGGTCTAATACGTCTCACAGCTGAGGGTCTGTAACATGTATACCCAGCCTAAATACATCACTGTTTGCTACACTAGGTCAGTAAAGGTCCGTCACCCATTTTAAATGGGGGGGGGGGGGAGGGTATTCCATTCCGTTCCAACATCATGGATACAATCGTCTAAACAGAGTATCGGACCCCCATCGGAGCAGCCTCGACCTGCACACTTGGTCGTGTGCATTAGGCCTTAGAGTATGTTCACGCAGAATTTGGTGAGGAATTTTAGGCAAACCGCACCTGTGGAACCCGCAGCAGAAAAACGAAGCTGAGCCTTGACATCCTGACGCAGTTTTGCACGCGTGTTTATAATGGGGATAAGGGATAACCAAGTGTGAGACATTGTGACACGGTTTTCGCATTGATGCGGACGCAGAAACCGCGGCAAGATCGAGCAGGACTGAGAAAGGAAGCAGGAGTCACCGCGGAGGCAGATTCGGGAGGGATTTTGGAGACCTCAAATCATGGGAACAAGCCCTAAAATGAATTGCACCACAAATTAAAGTCATCCCCTATCTGCACGTCAGATTAATGGGGCCTGACTCCTGGGACCTCCACCATCTCAAAAATGGATGCCCAAGTCCCTATTTGGATGTTGTACATACTCACTACCAATCCCATAGTACTGAATGGAGCGTGGGCAGCAATGTGCGACCACCCCATATTAGAAAATTCCAGAACTATTCATTATACAATGATTACGCTTCGCTATTTATTAGCCTCATATGGCGGCAACATCAAAGAGCGACAGATCCTTCAATGTATCCCCGCAGTTTAACCCCTTCAGTGGTTGATGTGTTTTTCTTTTTCAATAGTCGTTTTTCATGCAAAAAGGGTTAAATTTAAAAAAAAAAAAAAATTTAATTAAAAAAATTTTAAATTAAAATCATCCCGCCCTGGGAATGGAGAGTGTTTCCAATTGGCTGTCCCCGATTAGTCAGCGCGGGTCTCTGGTGTTTAATTAGTAGAGCCCTTGGGGGCGTTCAGCCCGACTTCAAGGAGCTGGAAGCTCGTCAGTGATGTAAAATTAAATAAGCGCATTCATTAATGTCTTCCCTTTCATGCCTTTGGACCGTTCAGGGGGGAAATCTCCAAATTTAGCGCTCATGGGGTCAGGCTGTGCCCGGGTCACTGGGCAGGTCCACCGCCAGATCTGAACGTTTAATGGAGGTCGCTGAGGGGTTTGTGCTTTATGTCGGCAGCTACAAGATGACGGCAGACACTCACTGAGGACGTGAATGGAGAGCAGTAAATTCCGGCGCACACAACATAAAGCCGAGGGCTACGAGGAGGAGGAATATTAGATTAGATGAGTGAATAATTGGGCTGGTGTTATATACCGCTCGGAAAAGAGCAATTCACACAGAGACGCAACATCCTTCTACAAGTCCATATATTGTAGCTCTACTGTGCACTATGTCCTGTGTCTGACTGGAAGACAACTGGCTGCAGCAGGAGCCTCCTCCTATGTCCTGTGTCTAAAAAGGACAACTAGCTGCAGCAAAAGCCGCCTCCTCCCTCTGCCCTGTGTCTACCAATGACAACTGGCTGGAGCAAAAGCCTCCTCCTCCCTCTCCCCTGTGTCTACCAATGACAACTGGCTGCAGCAGAAGCCTCCTCCTATGGCCTGTGTCTAAAAAGGACAACTGAGCTGTCAGCAAAAGCCTCCTCCTCCCTCTGCCCTGTGTCTACCAATGACAACTGGCTGCAGCAGAACCCCCCCCCTATCTTCTGTGTTAAAAAGGACAACTGGCTGCAGCGAAGCCGCCTCCTCCCTCTGCCCTGTGTCTACCAATGACAACTGGCTGGAGCAAAAGCCGCCTCCTCCCTCTGCCCTGTGTCTACCAATGACAACTGGCTGCAGCAGAAGCTTCCTCCTATGTCCTGTGTCTAAAAAGGACAACTGGCTGCAGCAGAAGCCGCCTCCTCCCTCCTCCCTGTGTCTACCAATGACAACTGGCTGACCCAAACCCCCCCCCCCCCTCTCCCCCTGTGTCTACCAATGCACTGGCTGGGCAAAAGCCGCCTCCTCCCTCTGCCCTGTGTCTACCAATGACAACTGGCTGCAGCAGAAGCCGCCTCCTAGCCTGGCGGACTGGCTGCCAGCCGCCTCCCCCTCTGCCCTGTGTCTACCAATGAAAACTGGCTGCAGCAAAAGCCGCCTCCTAGCCCGGCCCCCGCCCCCCCCGCCCCCCCCTCTGCCCTGTGTCTACCAATGACAACTGGCTGCAGCAGAAGCCGCCTCCTCCCTCTGCCCTGTGTCTAGCAGCCTGGCCGCCGCACAACCCCCCCCCTCCCACTGCCCTGTGTCTCCAATGAAAACTGGCTGCAGCAAAAGCCTCCTCCTCCCTCTGCCCTGTGTCTACCAATGACAACTGGCTGCAGCAGAAGCCGCCTCCTCCATCTGCCCTGTGTCTACCAATGACAACTGGCTGCAGCAGAAGCCTCCTCCTTGTTTGTCCTGTTTCTAACAAAGACAACTGGCTGCAGCAAAAGCCTCTTCCTCCCCTCTGCCCCCCCCCCCCCCCCCCCCTGTGTCTACCAATGAAAACTGGCTGCAGCATAGCCTCCTCCTCCTGTTTCTACAAACACTGGCTGCAGCAAAAGCCTCCTCCTCCATCTGCCCTGTGTCTACCAATGACAACTGGCTGCAGCAGAAGCCTCCTCCTTGTTTGTCCTGTTTCTAACAAAGACAACTGGCTGCAGCAAAAGCCTCCTCCTCCCTCTGTCCTGTTTCTACCAAAGACAACTGGCTGCAGCAGAAGCCTCCTTCTCCCTCTGTCCTGTTACTAACAAAGACAACTGGTTGTAGCAAAAGCCTCCTCCTCCCTCTGCCCTGTGTCTACCAATGAAAACTGGCTGCAGCAAAAGCCGCCTCCTCCCTCTGCCCTGTGTCTACCAAAGACAACTGGCTGCAGCAGAAGCCTCCTCCTCCCTCTGTCCTGTTTCTAACAAAGACAACTGGCTGCTGCAGGCACCCCACCTAGTCCTATATCTGACTATAAGACCACTGGTTGCAGCAGGAGCCTCCCTCCTGTCCTGTCTCTGACTATAAGGCAACTGGCTGTAGCAGGCAACCCCCCCCCCCCCCAGTCCTATGCTTGACTGTAAGATCACTGGCGGCAGAAGTCTCCCGTCCATCCTTTGTCTGACTATAATACAATTGCTGCAGCAGGAGCCCCCCTCCCGTCCTGTATCTGACTATAAGGCAACTGGCTGCAGCAGGAGCCTCTCCCCCCCTACAGACCCCTCAGAGTCTGCAGTAAGAACTAGATTGTCAAGCCTCACCTCTTGGCTAAGCCACGCCCCTAACAGATTAAACTTTGTTTTATCAGCAAGATTTGTACAAGACTGTTTGCCTCAGGAGCATGCACAAAATCCTGCAGACTATGGTGGGGGACAAGACTATCTTAACACTTGTCATTCTAAGCCTTCTAATTTATGAATATAATGGTAATCTACAGTGAAGACTGACACTCAGCAACACAACAAGCTGTGGGAGCACAGAAGCCATGAATTATATCCTATGCAAGGTCTAAAAAAGCTGGGTGAGCAAGGACATGGCGGCCATCAGTGGTTATCAGCTAATGGCTTTTTTTTCCCTCTACAATTCTGGACGACGGTCTGGTCTACATGTAAACTCATTTTACGTCTCCTGGTCAGTGAAAGCATTCTAAAACTACAGTGAAGACTGACACAGCAGAGCAACAGGAGAGGTGGGATCGATATGCACAGAAGGGTGCAGACTTATCAGGCATGTCAGTTCTGTAGAAAGCTGGGTGATGCCTGAGACGTGCAGTACCTGAGTATCACAGTTGCCCCCATGCAGTTGAAACACAAACCTCAATCTTGCACAGTTTATTTATTTCTTATTCTTTATCCGGGTTCATGAATAGAATTCCAAACCTGCAGTGAAGACTGGCACATTCTCAGCAGCATAGTAGGAGAAGGAGAAAATAATTCTGTATAGCCATAGGCCATGCAGAGTCTATGAAAAGCTGAGTGATGACCCCCATGAACTTGTATTTATATAAGTCAATATAGCCAGCACTCTCCAGGAATAATGGAGGAATCATTGACGTTTGCAGACAATAGTACACAGGACTGGGGGCTGCACTTAAGACATTTCGCTTTCTATGACCAGCAAGCAGAGGATTTCTATGCAGAGCCGTGCCAAGAGAATAACGTAAGAGACAAGAATACTGGCCTGCGGACATCGGCATGCTGCGGCTCGTCTCTGACCTGCGCGCTTCTCCTCCCACCTATGTGTTCAGGGTTTTGTCAGTCGGCGTTCACCTCCAGCACAATCCTCAAACATCTGGTGCACTCAGCGCCCCACGCCGCTCACATAGTGCATGAAGGGCCCCGTATACCCTCACACGGCTCATATACTGTATGAAGGGCCCCGTATACCCTCACACGGCTCATATACTGTATGAAGGGTCCCGTATACCCTCACACGGCTCATATACTGTATGAAGGGTCCGTCCCCGTATACCCTCACACGGCTCATACACTGTATGAAGGGCCCCGTATACCCTCACACGGCTCATATACTGTATGAAGGGTCCTGTATACCCTCACACGGCTCATACACTGTATGAAGGGCCCCGTATACCCTCACACGGCTCATACACTGTATGAAGGGCCCCGTATACCCTCACATGGCTCATATACTGTATGAAGGGCCCCGTATACCCTTACATGGCTCATATACTGTATGAAGGGCCCCGTATACCCTCACATGGCTCATATACTGTATCCGGCTCTGAAGGGCCCCGTATACCCTCACACGGCTCATATACTGTATGAAGGGCCCCGTATACCCTCACACGGCTCATATACTGTATGAAGGGCCCCGTATACCCTCACACGGCTCATATACTGTATGAAGGGCCCCGTATACCCTCACACGGCTCATATCTGTTTGGGGTCCCGTCCTCCCGGCTCTTCTGTTGGGGTCGGTTCTGTTGGGCCTCCGGCTCATATACTGTATGAAGGGCCCCGTATACCCTCACACGGCTCATATACTGTATGAAGGGCCCCGTATACCCTCACACGGCTCATATACTGTATGAAGGGCCCCGTATACCCTCACATGGCTCATATACTGTATGAAGGGCCCCGTATACCCTCACACGGCTCATATACTGTATGAAGGGCCCCGTATACCCTCACACGGCTCATATACTGTATGAAGGGCCCCGTATACCCTCAGGCTCATTCTGTATGCGGCTCATATATCTGTATGAAGGGTCCCGTATACCCTACTAACGGCTCATATACTGTATGAAGGGTCCCGTATACCCTCACACGGCTCATATACTGTATGAAGGGCCCCGTATACACTCACACGGCTCATATACTGTATGAAGGGTCCCGTATACCCTCACACGGCTCATATACTGTATGGCCTATCTGTATGAAGGGCCCCGTATACCCTCACACGGCTCATATACTGTATGAAGGGTCCCGTATACCCTCACACGGCTCATATACTGTATGAAGGGCCCCGTATACCCTCACACGGCTCATATACTGTATGAAGGGTCCCGTATACCCTCACACGGCTCATATACTGTATGAAGGGCCCCGTATACCCTCACACGGCTCATATACTGTATGAAGGGCCCCGTATACCCTCACACGGCTCATATACTGTATGAAGGGCCCCGTATACCCTCACACGGCTCATATACTGTATGAAGGGCCCCGTATACCCTCACACGGCTCATATACTGTATGAAGGGCCCCGTATACCCTCACACGGCTCATATACTGTATGAAGGGTCCCGTATACCCTCACACGGCTCATATACTGTATGAAGGGTCCCGTATACCCTCACACGGCTCATATACTGTATGAAGGGCCCCGTATACCCTCACACGGCTCATATACTGTATGAAGGGCCCCGTATACCCTTACACGGCTCATATACTGTATGGGGCCCGTGTACCCTTCTGGCTCATATACTGTTGGGGCCCCGTATACCCTTACACGGCTCTTCTGTATGGGGCCCCGTTACCCTCACACGCTCTATACTGTATGGGGCCCCTATACCCTCACACGGCTCATATCTGTTGAGGGCCCCGTTACCCTCACATGCTGTATGGGGCCCCGTATACCCTCACACGGCTCATATACTGTATGAAGGGCCCCGTCGGGATACCCTACACGCCTCTATACTGTATGGGCCCGTATACCTACCACTGGCGTCCTCATCACTGTGTATGAGGGCCCCGTATACCCTTACACGGCTCATATACTGTATGGGGTCCCGTATACCCTCACACGGCTCATATACTGTATGAAGGGCCCCGTATCCCTCACACGGCTCATATACTGTATGAGGGCCCCGTTACCCTCGGCCTCCTGTATGAGGGCCCCGTTACCCTCAGCATGGCTCTGTGCGGGCCCTACCCCGGCTCATATACTGTATGGGGTCCCGTTACCCTCACACGGCTCATATACTGTCGAGGGCCCCGTACACTCACACGCCTCATATACTGTAGGAGGGGCGTCCCGTATCTTCACACGGCTCATATACTGTATGCAGGGTCCCGTATACCCTCACACGGCTCATATACTGTATGAAGGGCCCGATAACTCCACGGCTCATATACTGTATGAAGGGTCCCGTTACACCCCAGCTCATTACTGTTGAAGGGTCCCGTGTACCCCCACGGCTCATATACTGTATGAAGGGCCCCGTATACCCTCACCGCTCCTTACTGTTGCGGGTCCCGTTCTCTCCCGCTCTTCTGTTGGGGCCCCGTATCCCCCACGGCTCATATACTGTATGAAGGGCCCCGTACCCCTTACATGGCTCATATACTGTATGAAGGGTCCCGTATACCCTCACACGGCTCATATACTGTATGAAGGGCCTCGTATACCTCCACGGCTCATATCTGTATGAGGGTCCCGTTACCCTCACCCGGCTCATATACTGTATGCAGGGTCCCGTATACATCTCACACGGCTCATATACTGTATGAAGGGTCCCGTATACACTCACACAGCTCATATAATGTATAAAGGGCCCTGTATAACCTCACATAATGTATGAAGGGCCCCGTAAACGCTCACACACTGTATAAAAAGGCCCCATATACCCTCACATAGTGTATGTAGGGCCCCATATACCTTCACACCACACATATACTGCTCCCAATACTCTGTCCGGTCAAAGTGATACCAAATTCAAGCCTACAATATACATCCATAGCACTAAAACCACTAAGGAGACGTGAACGACATTATCTGGTGACTAGGGTGACTAAGGTTGAAACACCCCTTTAAGTAGATGTCTCAAGTATTTCCATTTACTGGGGAGAAGAGTCCTGGTAATTTCTCAAATTCCCTGCCCTTGGGGATGGCGCTGCCACACGGCAATGTAAACTGGGGAATGGCGCTGTCACATGTCCTTTAAGCTGGGGATGGCATTTCTGAAAGGCTCTGTACTTAGGGAACCAAAACTCCTGCATGGCCCAGAATGCCAGATGCCGCACTTCTCTGGAACTTGTACCCAATGCTGCTGTGTGGCCCCATACTAAGGAGACAGATGCTGCCCCATAGTTGAGGGATAGTGTTGCGGTAAGGCCCTTGGGAGATGGAACCACTATCATGGGGGACTTTGTAGGGATGAGGATGACTTGGGTACCAGACATGCCGGCTTACTGGAATATCGCTATTACTCAGTCTTACTAAATATTGTTATGCAAAATGTAAAAAAGACCCAATGAAATACAGTGAATTAAAATTCCAGAAGAGGAATGCGAAAAATTGAAAGGTTACGGCGTGTTCTGCCATACAGAACCATGTGAAATGGAGGAGAACTGAAGTAATTGACGTCTGCTACGGTCAGTGACTGTAACTGCAGCTGTCAGGTGGGAAGGGGCCGGCGGCAGAGAACCCACCACATGGCTAGATGGAAGACTAACTTCCAGTCACTTTCAGAGCCGGATTCATAAGCCTGATGGCCGCCAAAAGGAACCAGTCAGTATGGGACTGATACAGCATCTGCTATAAACACTACATCTCCTACAATGCCGCACAGCAGGGCATCTCAGATATAACTTATGCTATGCTGATAGAATATTAATTTAATGTGCCGTCTATAAAGGCATCTGCTCCCATCCCAGGAACAGCGTCACACTTGGTACAGTATAGACCTAAACTGCACTACTAGTCTCTGGGCACAGGTGGCACGCTTCAATCCTGCCTTTGCTGTGGAGCGACACACTGTCCCCTGCTGGTGTGATGATGTGGGGGCCATCACATAGGACAGTCGGTCACCCCTAGTAGTGATACAAGGACATTAACAATTCAGTGATATGTACAGGACATCCTGACACTGCCACATGTGCCTCTGACACGTGCTTTCTCTCATGGCAGGGCGGACAACTGGTATCAGCAGGATAACCCGCCCGCCCTCATACACAAGGGTTCCCCAGGAATGTCTCCACCAGATTACAACACTTCCTAGTCCTGCCCGGTCACCAATCCAGCATTTATAGGACCAGCCGGTCCAACCTACGCCACCAACCTATGAGTGTGCAGGATCTACAGGCCCAGCTGTAACATCTGTGGTAAATGTACTGCAGGATCCCATACAGAACCTGTATACCTCCATGTCCTGCCGTATCTCATCTTGTATCCAGGCTACAGGCCCGGCTGTAACATCTGTGGTAAATGTACTGCAGGATACCATACAGAACCTGTATACCTCCATGTCCTGCCGTATCTCATCTTGTATCCAGGCTACAGGCCCGGCTGTAACATCTGTGGTAAATGTACTGCAGGATACCATACAGAACCTGTATACCTCCATGTCCTGCCGTATCTCATCTTGTATCCAGGCTACAGGCCCGGCTGTAACATCTGTGGTAAATGTACTGCAGGATACCATACAGAACCTGTATACCTCCATGTCCTGCCGTATCTCATCTTGTATCCAGACTACAGGTCCAGCTGTAACATCTGTGGTAAATGTACTGCAGGATACCATACAGAACCTGTATACCTCCATGTCCTGCCGTATCTCATCTTGTATCCAGACTACAGGCCCAGCTGTAACATCTGTGGTAAATGTACTGCAGGATACCATACAGAACCTGTATACCTCCATGTCCTGCCGTATCTCATCTTGTATCCAGACTACAGGCCCAGCTGTAACATCTGTGGTAAATGTACTGCAGGATACCATACAGAGCCTGTATACCTCCATGTCCTGCCGTATCTCATCTTGTATCCAGACTACAGGCCCAGCTGTAACATCTGTGGTAAATGTACTGCAGGATACCATACAGAACCTGTATACCTCCATGTCCTGCCGTATCTCATCTTGTATCCAGACTACAGGCCCAGCTGTAACATCTGTGGTAAATGTACTGCCGGATACCATACAGAGCCTGTATACCTCCATGTCCTGCCGTATCTCATCTTGTATCCAGGCTACAGGTCCAGCTGTAACATCTGTGGTAAATGTACTGCAGGATACCATACACAACTTGTATACCTCCATGTCCTGCCCCAATTCTGGGGCTGTATTTTTTCTGTCAAGTCCTACTTTCTGTGGTGAAGTTCACTGAATTCAGAGTTTATTCTTGGAAAGGTTTGCCATCGCCTTAAGCCACAAGCCTTCACAATAATGCCATCCTGTGACTGGGCATATCACCAGTCCTGGCTAGAACAGAGAGCGCTGCGATCAGTAGACGGGCAGAAGCCTCTCATTCCTCCCCTCATATGACCTCTCTCCATCCAGCTCTATTAGTGGCAGTAAACACGTGGCTGACCCAATTAATTCCACGACTCATTATATACATCCCCAGATCAATACACCGCTCCCGGAACAGACGCTGGAGGCCGCAGCCTATCGATTATTAATCCCCTGCAGCATACAAAGGGTTAAACGTATCAGAGGCGCCCTATTTATGACACGCTACAAAAGACAACGGATTACTTTCTAGATGAAGTTTTCATACACTTCTGACAACCTGCATGACTGACATTACATTTTGCACAGTGGTTGTCACACAGCTTTCCCGCTCCTTCCATATACTAGTGCAAAATAACTAGGCAGATCTGCCATAAACAGGCCTTGGAAAGCTGGGTCACAAACCCATGTGGAAACTACAATGAAGGTTGTACAATTAGTCACCCAGCTTTCCCAAAGAAGGGAGCAGAAACAAGTTTAGTACATACAGGTGTAGCAGAGATGAGTCAAATACAGAAGAATCCGCGGTGTCTGACATAGCAGAGCTGAGCCTGTCATTCAACACAACTCACACACAAACTGGTGCTTTAATGGGTTGCACAACACATTCAGCTCTGCTACATCAGGATAAAATACTACATTTATATAACTGTCCTTATAATTACACTCAATCATCGATAATACCCCCCACCCTCCGCTCCTCGGTTGCACTGAGCCAATATGTCTGCGAGGGATCCAGCAATAATCCATTTACATAAGTAAAAGTAGAGCGGGCGGTCAGCAGTGATACAACCAGGCGGTGATACTGATCGCACAGCGACACCACAAACTTCCTCCTGACAACTATTATACAATGAGGAAGTGTGGGCGTTGTATTGTACATGAAATGATGGGAGATGCTTCACGCTGACGACACGCCGCACCGTATGTGGAGAGCGGCCAACACCTGCACTTGGAAAATCCAATTTCTTTCTTGGTCATACTTGTCTCATAGGTTGTAAAATGAAGGGATGGGGGGAAAAAAAAGTCTGGAAACAGTCAGCAAGCTCATGTTAACAGATCTGCTTTTAATATGTGAGAGGGAGGACATCCGATGCAGCAGGTAAAAAACTGTGACTACCCATAATGGCGTGTGGCCACTGACTACTGCAGGTAAGTAAAGCTTCAGATGCAGCAGGTGGATACGGCACTGGACACAGTATATGTCCCCACCATAATAGAGTCTTGCTGACTGGTGGTCCCATGTTCAGGACCTTCATCTCTTGGGAGAGAGGTTACAAAGAGTGTCTCTTGTTCTGGAGGACCAGCCCTGTCCTGTATTACACAGACAACCCAGTAATGTGAATGGACACTGTGTAATGCTTCATTTAACCTGTGGTGGCGCTGCAGGAAAATACAACACCTAGTGCTAGGTTTTGCTACAGATTGCAGCACGGAGACACTTTCTGGTCTAGTTATTGTCATGTGACCCTTCCAACAAGCAGGGATTGTCCAAAGCGGAGAACCCCTTTAAAGCATATATGGATTATCCTCCAGCAGATATGGCACAGGTTTCCGTCAGCGGCCACTACAGGGGAAAAACAGTATTACATGGTGGCAGTCAAGTAATACATGGACAGCTAGCAGAACCGCCTTCCCCTATGGAGTGAGGTCTATATGTTATACCCTTGTGACTCATTGGAGGACAGACCAATACCCCCATTTCTTTTTTTTACACAGTCACATGATCCTTCTCAGCGAATCTAATCAATCACTGGAGCGGTCAGGGTCCAGGCTTCAGGTAATAGATGCAGGTCGGACTATGGCAGGAACGGCAGGGTTAGACTCTGCCCAGGCTAAGGCCATAGCAGACCCTCCAAAAACCGCTGGTTTTGCTGCTGACAATTGCAATGCAACAATTCACATGTTGCTTTATGCTGCGGGTATTCTCGGCAGTGTGTGCCATTCACAGCAGGTTAGCTACCGGTAATTTCATGGCGATATCCCGCTGCGAACTCTTCATGTGTGTCCCCAGCCTTAGGGTGCTAAATAGTCGCCGTGGCAACATGACAACTCAATGCGACGCTGCATTTCCAAGAAATTGCTTGCACTCAGTAGTCTGTGACAGCGTCGCTGAAGACGGTGAACAAGCGGGCACAGATGGGGAACATAGGCACACAAGAGAGCAGGGTCTTCTAGTTTTCTTCTGCAGCTTTCTTTTCAATTCCTCTACTTGCTGTCAGAAAATAAGACGCATCATTCTCTACAACCAGAGACTGAAAACCAACACTTCTCAGTGTCACAACTGCATTCAATCTAGGCAACTATCTGTGAGCTAGAAAGCATGGACTCCTGCACTGATACACTGTAACAAAATTACCAGTAAAGGAAAGTAATTTGTTCTGCTGTTGTGTTTAGAACGGATGAAACTGTAACAAACCACCAGTTTGTTCCCATTCACTGACAGCAAGCAGAGATCTGCATAATGGTGAGAAACAAAAGGGGGCATTTATTATTCCCTCTACACCAAAATAAAAACGGCTCAGATGGGCAGAGATGTCAGACATCTTTGGTGCACAGTCCTTATTACATCAAAGACGCAGCACTTCCCCTCTTTCCGCACCATGTTTGACACTTTATATGGAAGTTGTTGAAGCCGGGGGCGATGAGGGTGGGCCGGGGCGCCTCGGCCCCACAAATTTACTATAACCTACGCCAGAAAACTGGCTTGAGTTATACCGAAAATATACACGAATCCCACCGTGTGCCAGAGCCTCTTAAGGGGGTGTTCGCACGTAGGAATTTGACTCTGAATTTGTCACACAGAAAATTTCAGCTTCAGGAATTTACAGAAGATTTTTTCTGCTTGTCAAAAACCAAAGTAGATTTGGACGCCATATTTGAAGCGGATTTTGACGCGGAATTTGAGAAGTGTGACATTGTATTTTGCCTTTACTGGGCAGGGCCAAATTCCTCGAGCGGTTTTTGACAAATTCAGCATCAAATTCCGCGCCGACAGAAAAGGTGTATTTTCTGCCTCCCATTATTTTAGTCACAATCCGACTAAAGAACAAGCAGGACGATTATTTTTCCACTAGATCAAAAACAAATCAGCTAATGCCTCCCATGGAAATGAATGAGGCAGATTTCAGGTGGAATTTGAGGCGGAAACTGCGTCAAATTCCTAGGTGTGAACAGTTCCTAATAATTCTGGAGCATCGAATGTTTAAAACTGGCTACGAAATACTAGTCTTAATAAATTCCTCCATTTATAAGAAAATTGCAGAACTTTCAATGTTTTTTGCACATTACATCAGCCCACGCCCGACTTCTCCCCCAGCAATGTGGGAAATGACAGATATTGTAAAATGACCGGTCAGGATTCACAGGGGTACGAGGCTCGGTTCCTCTTTCACAAACTCCGAAGCGAATATATAGAAAACTTTATTCAGGGCTGACACAAACATCACACCATGGTTATTCGTCCTGTATACGCTATATATAGTGGGAGCCCTATGGGGTGGGGGGGGGTCTTAAATCAGGGCGAAGATGTTCAAACTGGATCCAACAAATCCCAAAATACTAGGCCTCATTTACTACTACTATCTGTCTTTGTTACCATAGCAACCGATCACAACACGGCTTTCATTCTTTTATCATATTTTATTAAACGAAAGCTGTGCTGCGATTGGTTGCCATAGGCAACAAGGATAGCTTTGATATTGGGGCAGATTTATTTAAAACGGTCTAAAAGCAAAAATCTGTTGTCGTTTCCCATAGCAACCAATCACAGCGCAACTTTCATTTTTCAGGAGCAGAATACAAAATGAACGCTGCGCTGTGATTGGTTGCTAGGGGCAACTAAGCGAGTTTTTGCTTTAAATAAGTCTGCCCCCAGGAGGATTAAACTTTTTGGGTTGTTTTCTATTGAGGTCTATGAAAGTTATTAATGGGCCACCAAAATAAAAGTCAAACTGGCCCCTAGATGGACTAACTAAAGGGGAATCCCATCACACATACTAGTGTCCCATCTGGGCAAACAAGGGTCACCCCTTCCAGATTGGCTTTATCAGACGTTTCTTTTGGATGAGGCACAAGTCAAGGGACCCAAATTCTCTATTACGTTATACTCCAAACATTGAGTATGGAGAGAATCGCTTTAATGTTGTCCCACTTTTTACACTGAAGGGGTTGTCTAGGATTAGGAACAGCGCCACACCTGCACACAGGCTAAACCTGGTACTGCAGTTCAGTTTCATTACCCTAAATGCTTCTAGTAGCAAACATGTCTGCACAGTAAAACACCATCTTCTCCTGGTCCACATAATGAACTTAAACGGGTTTTCTGAGACTAAAGGGATCACAGTGTTCGGCTTGAATGGGACTAAAGTGCAAACAGGCCATGTGACTGGTGAACGTGACATCACATGGCCTATAAAGTGGAAATGGCGATCACCAGAGTGCCACTACCCATTCAAAGAGGGGTCGGACCCCCCCACAGTCTGTGTGACATGAAAATCCATCCTCTTATATCATCCAGGACTTCCTGCAGACACTACATGTCCCAGCTAGGAGTCCAGTGATTGCTAGGCAACCTGTATCCCACCCTGCATAATACAGAGACTCCGGAGGGTTAAACAACTCACACATTATATATATAACATTCCGGCAGTGCAGGTTGATGTCGGATCTGATAGAAAAATCCTTTTCATGGCGACTTTACCTTTCTTCAGACTTTCGTAAAATGTAATCTGCTGAAAAACATCAGTCCAATTATCACACCAGCAGCGGACGGCTCGCCTATGTACGCACATCTATATACTCATTAGTGCAGTCAGGGAGAGGCGCGATCTCGCAATATATATCGTGGGGAAGATTTATTATAGTGATTTCTGGCATAAAATATTCACAAGTCTCGGGTTTGCAGCTTTTAGGACACGAGTTGCGACAAAAACTGTCGCAGCTGGTGTTTTTACAACGCCCACTTTCTTGAAAAGAGGAAGCAGTGAGGGTGTGCAGGGGCGAGGCAAATTGTTGTAAATGATCTGCGCTACCTACGAGCGGTCATAGCATTTCAGGGCAGGCGCACAGCCTGGTGGAGGGGAGGGTGCACCACGTAAAAAAAAATGAGGCCCAGTCCCCACTGGTGCAGGGGATATAAAGACTGGCGTTAATAACACTAGTCTTCATAAATCTGCCTCTGTGTACCCAAGCTAAATAATAGACGGTGACATTCAGGGTGTCATAAGGTGGTCCCCGAATATAAGTGCAGATATTGGGGTTCTGAGACTGTGCCAAATTTATAACTTGTAGGGGCAAGTGCCTGTGCGGTGGGGGTCATGTGAAAGAAACTGTGGAGTCGCAGACACACATTAGGGGAGTAATGGGGATTTCTGAGCATTATATGCAGCCAGAAGAGGGTACAGGGGACCCCTGCTCTCATGATAGGAGGGGACCCAGTTGAGAACCTAAATCAAAATCCTGATTAATTGAAAATTTTACCTCGATTACGAATAATGTCACACCCCCTATTTATATAGTAGTTCTAGTTTTTTCCATTAATGGGTCTTCCGCACCCCAAATCAAAATCATCAGTATGTGTATGTGATCTGTAAGGGTCTAACACCTGGACCCCACAGAGATCAGTTGTTGCAGCTTCTTGCACCCGGAGGCTGTTGTAACATCTGATCTGTGCTTGGTCCGGGTGTCAGATCCCAACAGATCCCATACTAATGATCTATACTGTGGATAGATCATCAGTACGAAAGATCAATTTGGGGCCGGAAAAATACTTTAAGGAAAACTTATTTGCATATCCTTCCCCAGAATTCCTAGTGGAGTGTGTATGGCCTGTACATCTCCATACACCTGCAAAGGCAGGAGAAACAGCAGCTGTATGAGGCTTTGGTTTTTGCAGGATGAGATGTACTTTATGTAGATTTATTTCCCGTGTATGTGAGCTGAGCTGCAGTACCCCAGCCTGGCCACAACACAGAGAACGGCGATGTGCAAGTACTGCCGCCACTGGTATCAGGGCAGCTGACAGGTGGGGTGTCCGACCCTCACCGATGACCTGTCCTGCGGATGCATCCTCAATATCCATAACCCAGAAACCCCCTGAAAATAACTTTCTTCTATTCATTTAACTTTTCTTAATATAGTGGTTATTAATATTAGGTTTTTTTCATATATAATGCACTGGCACATACAGTATCTATATCTATATACCAGTAGACTAGGCCTCACATATACAACCTTAGTCACGTCCAAGTCCCTAGAATACAGAACGGGCCACAATCAACATTTTCCAATGATCCTATCAATAGATTAGACAAGACTGTTCTGCAAAAGCGGATAGGCCCTGCCCCGTACTCTGCAGTTTGTTCCTAAACCCGCTGAATCCCACTCCCCATCCGCACATGAGCTATAATAAATAGGATTGTGTGCATGTGGCCATAGGAATGAATGGGTCCATATGTTATCCAATAATACAGATGCATAATAAAGGAGAGCAGTCCAAAAATTACAGTTGTGTGCATGGGGTCCTAGCCTGTGGATTAACAGTGGACTTAAGTAGGCCATACCAATGGGGAATATGGTTAGACAGCCCTCCATGGACCCTCGCCAATCAGCCTATACTGTAGAAGGTTTGCATTGTGACCACATCCTCTCAGCAGCTTCTTTTAAATACAAGTCAATTACAGCAGTCGAAGGGTTAAAGATCTGTGATCGCCAGCTCCTCTGATCTCACCATTATCCGGGTCTCACACAATATTGCAAATCAGAGCATTTCAAGCCCCAGATTACAGGACGGGGCCGGGTTGTGGCTGCGCCGCGCAGAGGCCTGAGCCCGGTAATAATACCTTCCATTTACACGGAGCCTATCAATTAGTATGCATGGCAGCGGCTCAAAGCGAGGAAGCCGAGAAGGCCGGCATTAACTCACCAACCTGTAATTGGGTAATAATAAGGCCTGGCCAAGATTAAGTGATCTGATCGACACCACACGGCGTGTGGCCGGCCCCGGCATCTTCACAGGTTCCTTCTAACCGGCTCCAAAGAACAAAAGTATCAGATGGACACACAAATGTATCTGCAGCAATACCTCAAACCACAGGAGAGAAGCCATACATACTGCTCCTACATACAAGAATATAACTACTATAATACTGCTCCTATGTACAAGAATATAACTACTATAATACTGCCCCCTATGTACAAGAATATAACTACTATAATACTGCTCCTATGTACAAGAATATAACTACTATAATACTGCCTCCTGTGTACAAGAATATAACTACTATAATACTGCCCCCTATGTACAAGAATATAACTACTATAATACTGTTCCTATGTACAAGAATATAACTTCTATAATACTGCTCCTATGTACAAGAATATAACTACTATAATACTGCTCCTATGTACAAGAATATAACTACTATAATACTGCTCCTATGTACAAGAATATAACTACTATAATACTGCTCCTATGTACAAGAATATAACTACTATAATACTGCCCCTATGCACAAGAATATAACTACTATAATACTGCTCCTATGTACAAGAATATAACTACTATAATACTGCCCCCTATGTACAAGAATATAACTACTATAATACTGCCCCTATGTACAAGAATATAACTACTATAATACTGCCCCTATGTACAAGAATATAACTACTATAATACTGCTCCTATGTACAAGGATATAACTACTATAATACTGCCCCCTATGTACAAGAATATAACTACTATAATACTACCTCCTATGTACAAGAATATAACTACTATAATACTGCTCCTATGTACAAGAATATAACTACTATAATACTGCTCCTATGTACAAGGATATAACTACTATAATACTGCTCCTATGTACAAGAATATAACTACTATAATACTGCCCCTATGTACAAGAATATAACTACTATAATACTGTTCCTATGTACAAGAATATAACTACTATAATACTGCTCCCTATGTACAAGAATATAACTACTATAATACTGCCTCCTATGTACAAGAATATAACTACTATAATACTACCTCCTATGTACAAGAATATAACTACTATAATACTGCCCCCTATGTACAAGAATATAACTACTATAATACTACTCCTATGTACAAGAATATAACTACTATAATACTGCCCCCTATGTACAAGAATATAACTACTATAATACTACCTCCTATTTACAAGAATATAACTACTATAATACTGCTCCTATGTACAAGAATATAACTACTATAATACTGCTCCTATGTACAAGAATATAACTACTATAATACTGCTCCTATGTACAAGAATATAACTACTATAATACTGCTCCTATGTACAAGAATATAACTACTATAATACTGCTCCTATGTACAAGAATATAACTACTATAATACTGCTCCTATGTACAAGAATATAACTACTATAATACTGCCTCCTATGTACAAGAATATAACTACTATAATACTGCTGCTATGTACAAGAATATAACTACTATAATACTGCTCCTATGTACAAGAATATAACTACTATAATACTACCTCCTATTTACAAGAATATAACTACTATAATACTGCTCCTATGTACAAGAATATAACTACTATAATACTGCCTCCTATGTACAAGAATATAACTACTATAATACTACTCCTATGTACAAGAATATAACTACTATAATACTGCTCCTATGTACAAGAATATAACTACTATAATACTGCCCCCTATGTACAAGAATATAACTACTATAATACTGCCTATGTACAAGAATATAACTACTATAATACTGCTCCTATGTACAAGAATATAACTACTATAATACTGCCCCTATGTACAAGAATATAACTACTATAATACTGCCCCCTATGTACAAGAATATAACTACTATAATACTGCCCCCTATGTACAAGAATATAACTACTATAATACTGCTCCTATGTACAAGAATATAACTACTATAATACTGCCCCTATGTACAAGAATATAACTACTATAATACTGCCCCCTATGTACAAGAATATAACTACTATAATCCTTCTCCTATGTACAAGAATATAACTACTATAATACTGCCCCCTATGTACAAGAATATAACTACTATAATACTGCTCCTATGTACAAGAATATAACTACTATAATACTACCTCCTATGTACAAGAATATAACTACTATAATACTGCCCCTATGTACAAGAATATAACTGCTATAATACTGCCCCCTATGTACAAGAATATAACTACTATAATACTGCCTCCTATGTACAAGAATATAACTACTATAATACTGCCTCCTATGTACAAGAATATAACTACTATAATACTGCCTCCTATGTACAAGAATATTACTACTATAATACTGCCTCCTATGTACAAGAATATAACTACTATAATACTGCCTCCTATGTACAAGAATATAACTACTATAATACTACTCCTATGTACAAGAATATAACTACTATAATACTGCTCCTATGTACAAGAATATAACTACTATAATACTGCCCCCTATGTACAAGAATATAACTACTATAATACTGCCTATGTACAAGAATATAACTACTATAATACTGCTCCTATGTACAAGAATATAACTACTATAATACTGCCCCTATGTACAAGAATATAACTACTATAATACTGCCCCCTATGTACAAGAATATAACTACTATAATACTGCTCCTATGTACAAGAATATAACTACTATAATACTGCCCCTATGTACAAGAATATAACTACTATAATACTGCCCCCTATGTACAAGAATATAACTACTATAATCCTTCTCCTATGTACAAGAATATAACTACTATAATACTGCCCCCTATGTACAAGAATATAACTACTATAATACTGCTCCTATGTACAAGAATATAACTACTATAATACTACCTCCTATGTACAAGAATATAACTACTATAATACTGCCCCTATGTACAAGAATATAACTGCTATAATACTGCCCCCTATGTACAAGAATATAACTACTATAATACTGCCTCCTATGTACAAGAATATAACTACTATAATACTGCCTCCTATGTACAAGAATATAACTACTATAATACTGCCCCCTATGTACAAGAATATAACTACTATAATACTGCTCCTATGTACAAGAATATAACTACTATAATACTGCTCCTATGTACAAGAATATAACTACTATAATACTGCTCCTATGTACAAGAATATAACTACTATAATACTGCTCCTATGTACAAGAATATAACTACTATAATACTGCTCCTATGTACAAGAATATAACTACTATAATACTGTCCCTATGTACAAGAATATAACTACTATAATACTGCCCTATGTACAAGAATATAACTACTAGAATACTGCCTCCTATGTACAAGAATATAACTACTATAATACTGCTCCTATGTACAAGAATATAACTACTATAATACTGCTCCTATGTACAAGAATATAACTACTATAATACTGCCCCCTATGTACAAGAATATAACTACTATAATACTGCTCCTATGTACAAGAATATAACTACTATAATACTGCTCCTATGTACAAGAATATAACTACTATAATACTGCTCCTATGTACAAGAATATAACTACTATAATACTGCTCCTATGTACAAGAATATAACTACTATAATACTGCCCCTATGTACAAGAATATAACTACTATAATACTGCTCCTATGTACAAGAATATAACTACTATAATACTGCTCCTATGTACAAGAATATAACTACTATAATACTGCTCCTATGTACAAGAATATAACTACTATAATACTGCTCCTATGTACAAGAATATAACTACTATAATACTGCTCCTATGTACAAGAATATAACTACTATAATACTGTCCCTATGTACAAGAATATAACTACTATAATACTGCCTATGTACAAGAATATAACTACTATAATACTGCCTATGTACAAGAATATAACTACTATAATACTGCTCCTATGTACAAGAATATAACTACTATAATACTGCTCCTATGTACAAGAATATAACTACTATAATACTGCCCCCTATGTACAAGAATATAACTACTATAATACTGCTCCTATGTACAAGAATATAACTACTATAATACTGCTCCTATGTACAAGAATATAACTACTATAATACTGCTCCTATGTACAAGAATATAACTACTATAATACTGCTCCTATGTACCAGATGACACACGGGGAGAATGATGGTTAAGCTGGAATGGGGGGGGATGAATATCATGTTGGAGAGATGAAGAGCATGTTGGCACAGAAGGAGAGTGGTGTGTAGGCTGATACACAGGGTGAATCATGGGCAAGCTGGCACACATGGTAAAGATGATGGGTAAGGTGGCATACAAGGTAATAGATAGGCAAGCTGGTACAAAGGGGAAATGATGGGCAAGTTGAAACACAGGAAAAATGGCGAGCAAACTGGCACAGAGAGGGAATAGTGAGTAGGCTAGTACACTAAAGAAATGATGGTCTAGCTGGCAAGGGAGATAAGGGGCATGATGGCACTCAGGGGGAATGATGGGCAAAGATAGTACACGGAAAAATCATGGCTAGGCTGACACACAGGAGAGATCGCTAGGATAATCATGGCTAGGCTGGTACATAGAGGATATTATGGGTAGGCTGGCACACAGTAGAGATCATGGCTAGGCTGTAACACAAGGGATATCACGGCTAGGCTGGCACACAAGGAGATATCACGGCTAGGCTGGCACACAAGGAGATATCACGGCTAGGCTGGCACACAAGGAGATATCACGGCTAGGCTGGCACACAAGGAGATATCACGGCTAGGCTGGCACACAAGGAGATATCACGGCTAGGCTGGCACACAAGGAGATATCACGGCTAGGCTGGCACACAAGGAGATATCACGGCTAGGCTGGCACACAAGGAGATATCACGGCTAGGCTGGCACACAAGGAGATATCACGGCTAGGCTGGCACACAAGGAGATATCACGGCTAGGCTGGCACACAAGGAGATATCACGGCTAGGCTGGCACACAAGGAGATATCACGGCTAGGCTGGCACACAAGGAGATATCACGGCTAGGCTGGCACACAAGGAGATATCACGGCTAGGCTGGCACACAAGGAGATATCACGGCTAGGCTGGCACACAAGGAGAGATCACGGCTAGGCTGGCACACAAGGAGAATCACGGCTAGGCTGGCACACAAGGAGAATCACGGCTGGGCTGGCACACAAGGAGAGATCACGGCTAGGCTGGCACATAGAGGATATCATGGCTAGGCTGGCACATGGGAGAGATCACGGCTAGGCTGGCACACAAGGAGAATCACGGCTAGGCTGGCACACAAGGAGAATCACGGCTAGGCTGGCACACAAGGAGATATCACGGCTAGGCTGGCACACAAGGAGATATCACGGCTAGGCTGGCACACAAGGAGATATCACGGCTAGGCTGGCACACAAGGAGATATCACGGCTAGGCTGGCACACAAGGAGATATCACGGCTAGGCTGGCACACAAGGAGATATCACGGCTAGGCTGGCACACAAGGAGATATCACGGCTAGGCTGGCACACAAGGAGAATCACGGCTAGGCTGGCACACAAGGAGATATCACGGCTAGGCTGGCACACAAGGAGATATCACGGCTAGGCTGGCACACAAGGAGATATCACGGCTAGGCTGGCACACAAGGAGATATCACGGCTAGGCTGGCACACAAGGAGATATCACGGCTAGGCTGGCACACAAGGAGATATCACGGCTAGGCTGGCACACAAGGAGATATCACGGCTAGGCTGGCACACAAGGAGATATCACGGCTAGGCTGGCACACAAGGAGATATCACGGCTAGGCTGGCACACAAGGAGAGATCACGGCTAGGCTGGCACACAAGGAGATATCACGGCTAGGCTGGCACACAAGGAGATATCACGGCTAGGCTGGCACACAAGGAGAGATCACGGCTAGGCTGGCACACAAGGAGAATCACGGCTAGGCTGGCACACAAGGAGAATCACGGCTAGGCTGGCACACAAGGAGAGATCACGGCTAGGCTGGCACATAGAGGATATCATGGCTAGGCTGGCACATAGGAGAGATCACGGCTAGGCTGGCACACAAGGAGAATCACGGCTAGGCTGGCACACAAGGAGATATCACGGCTAGGCTGGCACACAAGGAGATATCACGGCTAGGCTGGCACACAAGGAGAGATCACGGCTAGGCTGGCACACAAGGAGAATCACGGCTAGGCTGGCACACAAGGAGAGATCACGGCTAGGCTGGCACATAGAGGATATCATGGCTAGGCTGGCACATAGGAGAGATCACGGCTAGGCTGGCACACAAGGAGAATCACGGCTAGGCTGGCACACAAGGAGAATCACGGCTAGGCTGGCACACAAGGAGATATCACGGCTAGGCTGGCACACAAGGAGATATCACGGCTAGGCTGGCACACAAGGAGATATCACGGCTAGGCTGGCACACAAGGAGATATCACGGCTAGGCTGGCACACAAGGAGATATCACGGCTAGGCTGGCACACAAGGAGAGATCACGGCTAGGCTGGCACACAAGGAGATATCACGGCTAGGCTGGCACACAAGGAGATATCACGGCTAGGCTGGCACACAAGGAGAGATCACGGCTAGGCTGGCACACAAGGAGAATCACGGCTAGGCTGGCACACAAGGAGAATCACGGCTAGGCTGGCACACAAGGAGAGATCACGGCTAGGCTGGCACATAGAGGATATCATGGCTAGGCTGGCACATAGGAGAGATCACGGCTAGGCTGGCACACAAGGGATATCACGGCTAGGCTGGCACATAGAGGATATCATGGCTAGGCTGGCACATAGGAGAGATCACGGCTAGGCTGGCACACAACGCTAATCATGGCTAGGTTGGCACACAAGGCTAATCATGGCTAGGCTGGCACATAGGAGAGATCACGGCTAGGCTGGCACACAGGAGAGATCACGGCTAGGCTGGCACACAGGAGAGACATGGCTAGGCTGGCACACAGGAGAGATCATGGCTAGGCTGGCACACAGGAGAGATCATGGCTAGGCTGGCACACAGGAGAGATCACGGATAGGCTGGCACACATGGGGCAGAGATAAGCCAGCGGCACCGATACGTGGGTGAGCGATGCCCAGGTGGCACACTGTACCAGGTCTCCCTCCTCACCTGCTGTAGCTGGGCCGGGGCACGATAGAGAAGGTCGCTCCTCGGGCCTAGAGTCCCCGCTGCCGCATCTCCATTCACTGCTTCCTCCTCATTGAAGCTCCCGGCTCTGACACACACTGCAGCAGCGGCGGGGGCGGACACCCTCACCAGCCTCCCCGCCCCCTCCTCTGCCTGCCGGGAAGAGAGGCTTCAAATGGGAGTAGCAAGATGGCGCCCGCGCTGTGACGACATCCGACTTCCGGTCGCCTTGTTATGATTGGCAAATGCTCACCTAAGCCCTGGATGGCAATTCTATAGGAGTCACTGAATTATTATTATCTCTCTCAGTACAATTATTATATATTATATAAGTATATTATATAATTAACCTCTTCATTCCAGACTTTTTTTTATGTTTTTAATATCTATAATAAACAAGGTAAAATACTATATAGAAATATATTATTTATCATGTCTGGAGTCTTCTCAGGTGTCCAGAAAAGTGTAAGATGTGTGACAGTGCCCCAAAATACCCAGCAGGAGTTGTCAACCCCTGACCCCTCGACTAAACAGACACGTTCCAGCCACTGATCTCTGTTGACACCTGGTCGGGGGTCTCAAGTAATTTAGGGGTACAGTCGGCTATATTTCGTTATTAGGAGGCCTGGCATGTGGTCTGAATTAATTTAGGGGTCGGTTCAGGGGACTGTATTTATTTAGGGGTCCAATCTGGGGACTGTATCTACTTAGTGATCTGCTAAGTGGCCCCTTCTCCAGCCCCTCACCACGTGTCTTTTTTTTTTTTGGCACCAGTTTTTTTAATGGGGTGCTCTGGTAAGATGGCCGTAACACGAGTCTCCCTGACAATTGGTAACTATGCCCTATATAGAGAAGTCTGTTTGCTCCCAGGTTGTATGTGAACTGTCATGTGGCTACTTCTACCCCAGTATTCAGTTCATTATCCTATAAAAGTGACCAGCCGCGTCATACTGAACCCAGTAACAAGGAAGAGCAGCAGAAACACTACAGGCTCAGAGAGGTTTGTGAACATATGGAAATATGGCAGAGGTTCGTGCCACTGTCCCGTTCATCTGAATGGAGCTTGCGGAAATCCATGCACCTCCTGCAAAGAAACCCTATTCATCTTTATGAAATATCAGTTTTACATTTACAGAAGTTTCTGAAACTAATGTGACGTATGTGTATATACCCTTAGTGGGGGTCTGCCTAGACTGGATGCAATTGAAACAAACCGGTCCCTTGCACTAGGTTCACACTAGCGTTCGGGTTTCCGCCCTTTAGGTCCGCATGGGGCCCCGAAAGACGGATACCCACTTAAAATGCAGTTATATGAGGAAATCACCCCATAGACTATAATGGGATCCACCGTACAGAGACTCCAACGCAGATGTGACCTAGCCTTAGGGTGGGTTCAAACTCGCGGCGGCACTCCGTCTGCCGCAAATCCGACCTAAATGTCGGAAAACTGGATAGGCACTGGATAGGGAAAGGTTTGCGACGCTTTGCTTAAAACCCCATTAACTTCTATGGGTTTTTAAAGCAATGCGCGGGTGTGCGCTTACACCCTCTGCGCCGCAAAGCCGTTTTTTTTTTCGCTGGAAACAAAGTCCTGCATGTCCGATTTTGTGTCCGACGAAAAAAAATGGCTTCTCGGCGCAGAGGGTGCAAGTGCAAACCCGCGCATTGCTTTAAAAACCCATTCAAGTGAATGGGGTTTTAAGCAAAGCGTCGCAAACCTTTCCCTATCCAGTTTTCCGACATTTAGGTCGGATTTGTGGCGGACAGAGTGCCGCCGCAAGTGTGAACCCACCCTTAACTGTAGTAAGTATTATGTCTGTACAGGTTTTCAGACTCTGCGTGATAAATTTTACCTACACTGATACACAGTAACAAATCAAGACAGGAGAAAGATTTGCGCAGCTGCTGATGTATTTATAGGGATTGTTTAGGCAAATGGGCACCATGGGAAGGGGGGAGTTATTTACTTGGGAACCCCTTTTGCGAGAGGTGTTCTGTTCAGCCCAGCTGCCAGGGAAATGCCTGGCTGTTTGCTGTGAGCAGGACTCAGGGTGATCAGCTGATCAGCCAGGGGCAATGCCTTCTTAAAGGGTTTGTCTGCTCTGAGAATTGTCTATACTGGATACAACTGTAGCAAACTCTGATCTCTGTCTTTATGGACAGTTAAACCTTTACATGCAAACAAGAAGGTTTCCCTCTACTGACAGCAATAAAGTGAGTGTGTCACCAGAGCCCAGAATATCATCCAAGTCCTACACGTTAGGGTCACCTGAATCATATACTGTTTTCCTCTTGTGAATCGCTGCCTTCATTGCTGAGATATCACTGTTTTTGTCATTATGCAAATGAGCTCTTTGGATGAAACGAAGGAGCTGCCATTGCACCAAAGGGCTCTCTTGCATATTCAAAACAGCGGTATCTCAGAAAAGGAGGCATCCATTCACAAGTGGAAAACACTGTATGATTTAGGTGACCCTAACCTATCTATCTGCAGGGCTGGGGTGATATGCTTGTTCTGGATACACTAACCTATCTATCTGCAGGGCTGGGGTGATATGCTGGTACTGGTGACACTAACCTATCTATCTGCAGGCTGGGGTGATATGCTGGTTCTGGTGATACTAACCTATCTATCTGCAGGGCTGGGGTGATATGCTGGGGTCTGGTGATACTAACCTATCTATCTGCAGGGCTGGGGTGATATACTGGGGTCTGGTGATACTAACCTATCTATCTGCAGGGCTGGGGTGATATGCTGGCTCTGGTGACACTAACCTATCTATCTGCAGGGCTGGGGTGATATGCTGGTTCTGGTGACTATAACCTATCTATCTGCAGGGCTGGGGAGATATGCTGGTTCTGGTGACACTAACCTATCTATCTTCAGGGCTGGGTTGATATGCTGGATCTGGTGACACTAACCTATCTATCTGCAGGGCTGGGGTGATATGCTGGGTCTGGTGACACTAACCTATCTATCTGCAGGGCTGGGGTGATATGCTGGTTCTGGTGACACTAACCTATCTATCTGCAGGGCTGGGGTGATATGCTGGTTCTGGTGACGCTAACTTATCTATCTGCAGGCTGGGGTGATATGCTGGTTCTGGTGATACTAACCTATCTATCTGCAGGGCTGGGGTGATATGCTGGGGTCTGGTGATACTAACCTATCTATCTGCAGGGCTGGGGTGATATACTGGGGTCTGGTGATACTAACCTATCTATCTGCAGGGCTGGGGTGATATGCTGGCTCTGGTGACTATAACCTATCTATCTGCAGGGCTGGGGAGATATGCTGGTTCTGGTGACACTAACCTATCTATCTGCAGGGCTGGGGTGATATGCTGGTTCTGGTGACTATAACCTATCTATCTGCAGGGCTGGGGAGATATGCTGGTTCTGGTGACACTAACCTATCTATCTTCAGGGCTGGGGTGATATGCTGGGTCTGGTGACACTAACCTATCTACAGGGCTGGGGTGATATGCTGGTTCTGGTGACACTAACCTATCTATCTGCAGGGCTGGGGTGATATGCTGGTTCTGGTGACACTAACCTATCTATCTGCAGGGCTGGGGTGATATTCTGGGTCTGGTGACACTAACCTATCTACAGGGCTGGGGTGATATGCTGGTTCTGGTGACACTAACCTATCTATCTGCAGGGCTGGGGTGATATTCTGGGTCTGGTGACACTAACCTATCTATCTGCAGGGCTGGGGTGATATGCTGGGTTCTGGTGACACTAACCTATCTATCTGCAGGGCTGGGGTGATATGCTGGTTCTGGTGACACTAACCTATCTATCTGCAGGGCTGGGGTGATATACTGGTTCTGGTGACACTAACCTATCTATCTACAGGGCTGGGTGATATGCTGGTTCTGGTGGCACTAACCTATCTATCTGCAGGACTCGGGCGATATGCTGGTTCTGGTGACATTAACCTATCTATCTGCAGGGCTGGGGTGATATGCTGGTTCTGGTGATACTAACCTATCTATCTGCAGGGCTGGGGTGATATGCTGGTTCTGGTGACACTAACCTATCTATCTGCAGGGCTGGGGTGATATGCTGGTTCTGGTGACACTAACCTATCTATCTGCAGGGCTGGGGCGATATGCTGGTTCTGGTGACACACTCCCTTTCAAAATGGCACAAAATGAAACACAAAGTATATAAAAAGTTGCTGAACTTTTTGTAACACAGTGGGAAAACTTTATTTACATAAAACAGGAAACCACTTTAACCCTGCAGTGTCAGGAAGTGTTGGGGACCTGGTAACCACAGTGTTTTTTACAAGTCAGAGGGACTGATAAAGCAGTTCTATAAAATGAGGACCGTATCAAACAGCTCCCCATAGCTCAGCTTCCTGGACCCCGCGAGATTGACATCGGGGATTTCAGTATATTGGTTTTAAATGTAGTCAAATATTTTTGTTTTTTTAGTTTTTAGGCTTTTATAATCTTCCAGTTTTATGGAAATCGCCCATCAGCCTAAAATGACATTATGCAAACCTATAAAACAAGAAGTAAAGAGTGAAAAAAAAAACCACCCTGTGTACTGCAGCCTTCTGCTTCCCCTGCACTTCCCTGACCTGTGAAATGTCTATATACGGTCACATGTAATATAACCAGAAAGCAGAAGATGTGTCTCTTATTAACATTCTCTGGGAGCAGCCGTCACGGCTCCGTGCTCCCCTCTCATCTATATGACAGAAGCAGCTTCCATGGAAGATGAATATCACTAATATTCCTGAGCATGGCCTCAGCTCCACATACAGCATCGGAAATGTGGATCAAACCAGAAAAAATGTATAATAAATACACAACAAACAGATACCTATTGTTAGATGGGTTGCCTTAAAGGGGGTTATCCAATGGGGTATATAATGTCAGAGGAGTCCCCCATACAGGAGCAAGAATGGAAAGAAGCTGACAAGTAGTGAGTTTCATCTCAATGGTCGCCAGAATGCATAGCCCTTGGCAAAATTTGCCAGTGCCAGATTGCCAGGGTTGTGAAGAATGAAGCCGCTTTGCAAATAGTCAAAAATCTCCCATTGTTGTGTATATACAGTTTACGTAGGCTGATGTGTTTCCATGGTAACAGACTACAAACAAATCTCGTGTGGTCTGATCCTGCACTCGCATACTCCTCCCACCAATCCCCTACATATTACTAACACACAGCTGGTAGATTTGCAAGATGTACTGCACAGATAGAAGGGAATGACTGTAGGATCAGACTACATGGGGTTTATTGTTGTCTGTTACTATGGATACGCAATGGTCTATACATTAGCTGATTGAGAGATGGGAGATTTTTAACACCCTCACGCAAAATCACGTACATGTACGTGATTAGGCGTGAGGGGGAGTATGGAGAGGGCTCAGGAGCTGAACCCTTTCAATACACGACGGATACCAGCTGTATAATACAGCCAGCACCCGGCGCTAACTTCTGCAATCGGTGCCGACACCAATCGCAGCTGTTAACACTTTAGCTGCCATGGTTAAATGCGATCGCAGCATCTAAAGTGCGCGTGAACCATGAGCGCTGCCATCTTTAACCAATCGCCACCCTCTGGAACGTCATCGGAGGGCGCGATCAGTTGCCATGACAGACGAGAGCCTAATGGAGGTTTCCAGGCTTGTCATTGCATTGGTTCTATTACATGCTGCCAATGGCAGCCAATAAATTTTACTATACATTGCAATACATTAGTATTGCAGTGTATAGTATGAGCGATCAGACCCCCTAGGGTTCAAGGTCGCTAGGCGGTCTGAAAATAAAAGTAAAAAAAATAAAAAAAAAAATTTTAAAGT
The DNA here is from genome assembly GCA_947044405.1 of Leptodactylus fallax. NCBI lineage: Eukaryota > Metazoa > Chordata > Amphibia > Anura > Leptodactylidae > Leptodactylus > Leptodactylus fallax. The sequence goes on along the minus strand of CAMRHE010000798.1, from coordinate 275,931 downwards.
ATAAAAAAAACACAAAATCTAAAAGCTCAAATCCCCCCCTCCCTTTCCCTAGATCACATATAAAAATAAATAAACAATAATAAACATAAACACTTTAGGTCTCTGGTGCCCCAAAAATGCCCGAACTATTACAATATAAAAATATTTATCCCATACAGTGAACGGTGTAGCGGGGGAAAATCAAATCAAAAAATAGTTGTTTTTTCAACTTTGCCTCCTATAAAAAATGAAATAAAAAGTGATCAAACCATCCAAACTTCCCCCAAAATTGTATCAATAAAAATGTCAACTTGTTCCTCATACAAAGACGCCGAACCCAGCTCCATACACATAAATCTAAAAAAGGTGTCACAATATGGCAACAACATTTTTTTCTCTATTTTGCAAAGTTTAAAATTTTTTAAAAGGTATCAAAATATTATAAATACTATATAAATTTGGTATCGCCGTGATCATACTGACCCGCAGAATACAGGTAACTGGTCATTTTTACAACATAGTGAACGCCATAAAATATTAAACCCATAAGAAATTGGCGCAAATGTGTTTTTTTCCAATTCCACCTCATTCTGAATTTTTTTCCAGCTTCCCAGTACACTGCATAGGATATTGAATGGTGCCATTACAAAGTACAATTTGTCCCACAAACAATAAGCCATCATGTGACTCTGTGAACTGAAAAATGAAAAAAATTATGGCTCTTAACGGAATGGGAGGAGGGAAAAATGGAAATGCGAAAACGAAAATTGGCTCAGTTCTGAAGGGGTTAATGAAAGTTGTTTTAAGTTACTACATTTGGACATTTATGGGCTTTAGAGTCAGTACAGGACAACTGTGACATAAGTGGGAAGATCAGAGACCTCCAAGCCCTAACCGAGGACCCATGTCTAGGAGATATATGAATTGGATTGTTTAGGTGGAGTTACCCTTTAAGGCAATAACCTTTGTAACTTATAGATTTGATGGATTTCTTTCCAGTATTATAAAATTGGCTATTGACCTTCAGATGACCTCTGGGAAATACGGTATGAAATATTGGAGACCAATCTATCAGTGACAGAGAACACCGCGTATATGTGCCTCGTCCTACGGGAAATTAAACAAATGTCAAAGGGTACAGTGTAAGTGGACAACATCGAGTGTAGCAAGCTATATAGGCATAGCGCTATCAAGTTCTTGTTGAAACCCCTAGCTTATATGACCTCATAGAGTTCTGAAGGTCTATGATGTGATATCTGAAACCTGTATTGCAAATTATCTTGATTAGATAAATCTTATCGTTTTGTGCCTACAGCTCCCTTGCAGACATATGTGTATACATAGTTACAGACTACAAACAAACCTTGTGTAGTCTGATGTTCCACTCATGCTTCCTTCTATCTGCTTCTACATTTTACTAACATATTTTGGGGAAGATTTACTAATCCTACCTAATATTTGCACAGCACAGCTTAGACTTAGACAGCCTAAAGGTGTATATAACCATGTGACTCATGCTGGATGATAAAACTGGTGGCTCTTTAGATATCTTTTGTAACTTTACTCCACCTATTTGCTGGATTACTTTACTCCACATTCACAGAACACATGATTGGAACATAAGCCCCGCCCATTTCCACTAAGCCACACCTCCTTCCTAAGCCACGCCCTCTAGTTGAGCAAGGTGCAAAAAATGTCTAACACAATAAATGTGAAGCAAGTGCCATTTGTTTGGCACAAATTGCACCAGAATTCCATCAAATTAGCTTCTATGTATAGATCTATGTGTCTCCATGGTTACAGACTACAAAAAAACCCTGTGTAGTCTAACCCTATATTCATATTCCATCCATTTGCCCTCTGCTTCTTACCAGTATATATATTCAGTACATCCAACCCTCAACACCTCCTGCCACATCCAACACAAGAATATCCATCGAATCCGCTCCTTCCTCACCTCTAAAACTACAAAAATGCTAGTCCACTCCCTCATAATCTCCTGCCTAGACTACTTAGACTACTTCCCCATGCTCTCGCCCCCCTCCAGTCCACCTTAAACTGTGCCGCTCGCTTAACCCACCTCTCCCCTCTGCCAATCCCTTCACTGGCTACCCATCGCCCAGCGAAAACAGTTCAAAATGTTAACGCTGACATACAAAGCCATCCACAACCTGTCCCCTCCATATATCTCCGACCTAATCTCCCGCTACCTGCCCGCAGGTAACCTCCGATCCTCCAAAGACCTCCTACTCTGCTCTACTCTTATCCACTCTTCACACAACCGTCAGCCTCTCCCCCCACCTTCTGTCTCTCTCCCTCTTCCCTCACAGATTGTAAACCCTTGTGGACAAGGCCCTCAATCCCAGTGTGCCAGTTGGTCATTGTTAATATTGTACTTGTTTTGTATATTTTGTTTACTGTATGTAAATCCTCAAATCTTTAGCACCACGGAATTATATAATAATGTACAGAGCACCATAGAATTAATATAATAATGTACAGAGCACCACGGAATTAATATAATAATGTACAGAGCACCATAGAATTAATATAATAATGTACAGAGCACCACGGAATTAATATAATAATGTACAGCACCATGGAATTAATATAATAATGTACAGAGCACCACGGAATTAATATAATAATGTACAGCACCATGGAATTAATATAATAATGTACAACACCGTGGAATTAATATAATAATGTACAGAGCACCATGGAATTAATATAATAATGTACAGCACCATGGAATTACTATAATAATGTACAGCACCATGGAATTAATATAATAATGTACAACACCATGGAATTACTATAATAATGTACAGAGCACCATGGAATTAATATAATAATGTACAGCACCATGGAATTAATATAATAATGTACAACACCATGGAATTAATATAATAATGTACAACACCATGGAATTAATATAATAATGTACAGCACCGTGGAATTACTATAATAATGTACAGCACCATGGAATTAATATAATAATTTACAGCACTGTGGAATATAATAATGTACAACACCATGGAATTAATATAATAATATACAGCACCATGGAATTAATATAATAATGTACAGCACCATGGAATTACTATAATAATGTACAGCACCATGGAATTAATATAATAATTTACAGCACCATGGAATTAATATAATAATATACAGCACTGTGGAATTAATATAATAATGTACAACACCATGGAATTTATATAATAATATACAGCACCATGGAATTAATATAATAATATACAACACCGTGGAATTAATATAATAATGTACAGCACCATGGAATTAATATAATAATGTACAGCACCTTGGAATCAATATAATAATGTACAGCACCATGGAATTACTATAATAATGTACAGCACCATGGAATTAATATAATAATTTACAGCACCATGGAATTAATATAATAATATACAGCACTGTGGAATTAATATAATAATGTACAACACCATGGAATTTATATAATAATGTACAGCACCATGGAATTAATATAATAATATACAACACCTTGGAATCAATATAATAATGTACAGCACCATGGAATTAATATAATAATGTACAACACCGTGGAATTAATATAATAATGTACAGAGCACCATGGAATTAATATAATAATGTCCAGCAACATCGAATTTATATAATAATGTACAGCACCATGGGATTAATATAATAATGTACATCACCATGGGATTAATATAATAACGTACAATATCATGAACATAATGGTGCTCTATAAATAAATAAATAGTAATCATCATCATTAAGAAGTAGGAGACAGATAGATGGAAGAGAACATGACTGCAGGATCAGACTGCACAGAGTTTGTGCATAGTCTGTAACCATGGAGAATATAGATCTGCATAGAAGCTGTAGACACAAAACGGTCAAATATATTTCAGCTTTTATTTGTAAAGTTGCTTCATTTTCATTTTCTATTCAATGGAGCAGTGAAACAAATTGGTTACAATAGAGGCCATTCCCTGTAATGAAATACAATGTAACAGTCCTCATAACTAGCAATGCGAAATGTATCTTTTCAGAAAAGTCTTACAACGTTATACCTGAATAGTATCACCGCTGTGACTGGTCCTGCAACAGATCACAATCCAGAGGCTTTACAGAGATGTCAGGATATCCCCGAGCTCAAGGCGTAAATCCAGTGTCATAAAAAGGGATCTGGAGGAACAAGAAGAGAATTACTGCACAGGCTGCAAATACACTCATCATTATAAGACTATTATAGATTGTAAGCTCTTGTGAGCAGGGCCCTCAGTCCCAGTGTGTGAATTGACTATTTCTTTGTAATGTATCTTTTTTGTCTGTACTTGAACCCTACAAATTGTACAGTGCTGCGGAATATGTTGGCGCTATATAAATAAAATGTATTATTATTATAGTACAAGGCATTATACGTACACTATATCCATGTACAGTTGTGGCCAAATATATTCAGACTGACACAAATTTTGGTTTTGCTATTTCCATATTTTTTGATCTTTTAGATGTTTCTATGGTTACTGAAATACAATTAGATGCATTTCATTTTTATTGACAAATCCATCAGGTTTAGACTCGATATTTCCAGTGTTGACCCTTATATTCAAGGCTTCTGCCATTGGCCCTGGCATGCTGGATATCAGCTTAATTCTGCTGAATCGGCCAATTTCTTGGCTTGCTGTGTTTTTGCTTGTCCACCCCCTTTTTGAGGATTGACCACTGGTTCTCAATGGGATTACGATCTAAGGAGTTTTCTGACCATGGACCCAAAAATTCAATGTATCTTCCTGAAGTTACTTCTCTCCAACAGAAACATCAAGGGCAAACTAACAGTGTAAAGTAAAGTTATAAAGTAGCTAAAGTAAGGGTAAAGTTATATTCTCTGATGAAGAAAGACCTTCAGATTGTCTGGGACATCTGGAAGAATGATTGTCGAGAGAGGAAACGGTGAGGGCTACCATGAGTCCTGTGTCATGCATCCTGAGACCACTCATGTGTGGGGTGGCTTTTCATCCAGGGGTGTGAGCTCACTCACAAATTTGCTTAAGAACACTGCATGAATAAGCAATGGTAACTAAATCCTCCAAGAACAAATTCCCCCAACCATCCAGGAGACATTGGGTGATGGACAATGCTTTTTACAGCATGATGGAGCTCCATGTCACAAGGCAAAAGTGATAATCAAGTAACTTGGCGAACAAAACATTGACATTTTCAGTCCATGGCCAGAAAACTCCTCAGATCTCAGCCCCAGTGGGTGGACAAACAAAAACACAGAAGTTGTGATATACTCCAAGAGTGTATACACTACAAGAGTGTTCCCCAGTTAGGATTTGTCCCAGGAGCTGATATCCAGGATGCCGGGGCGAATTGCAGAAGTCTGAAAAAATAAGGATCAACACTGCAAATAGTGGGGAGGATTTCTTAAGACTGGCATGCTGTATACCAGTCTTAATAAAGCCACCGACTGACGCAGGGAGCGAGTGATTTATGAAGAGGCTCCAGGGAGCAAAGTGTAAAACAGGGGTGCTGCAGAATATTATCCCTCTACGCCAGTTTGATAAATCTTATGAAATGCTTGGAATTGTACTTCAGTAACCATAGAAACATCTAGAAGATCCAAAAACACTGAAGCTGCAAAACAAAAAATTGTGTCAGACTCAAAACTTTTGGCTACATTTGTATCTAGATGATATTAGTGGGGGGCTGGGTGAAGAGAGTTTATCTATATAGTAATATCATTGAGGAGGAAGTAGCTAACTTCTTCTAGGCTTGGACCGGCCTGGACAGAACTGCAAAAAAGGAGTACATGGTGGGAACTAAGTCAGGTCAGAAATTCTGGGGTCACAAATCAGTATGTGCCATCAACTCATCAACTTATTTTTCTATTAACAGAGTCGCAAGAGGGCTTAATGTTTGCGCGGCAGATTGTACTTTCTAATGGTACCACTTAATATTCCATACAATGTCCTGGAAAGCTTAAAAAAAATTCAGAATGAGGTGGAATTGGAGAAAAACTGTTTGAATAAAGTTTGCATGATTCATATAGGATTTCTTTTTACGGCGTTCAGCCAAAATGTCACATGTGGGTCTGAGCAATTATGGCGATACCAAATTTATTTATTTATTTTTTCGTTTTAATCCCTTTAAAAAAAATCCAAAATGTGATAAAAAAAAAAAAAATATTTGGTTGCCACATTCTGACACCTATGAAGTTTTTATATTTCCATGTATGGGGAGTCGTTTCTTGCGGGGTCAGATGTACTTTTTATTTATACCATTATGGGGAATCTCTGATTTTTTATCTAAATTTTTATGCGAGGCAAAACAACAAAAAAAATTATGGTTTGGCTCTTTTGATTTTTTTGCCTGCTTTGACATTCACCAGCATTTTCCTTAAGGAGAAATAATGCCCCTTCTGACCCATTCCTTGGGCCTTTCACCCAGCCAGTCAGTACCCTGCCTTGTACTGATGGGGGCAATACCTCTGAAACAGCTGTCTGCAGGCGGGTCCCTCTTCCTTTTATGGGAGATATTCTGGTTTGGCTTTAAATCCAGATCATGACACTAGGTTTCGGGAAAACCAAGCATTGATCTCTAGGGGGCTTCCTTCCAAAAGATGGCGCTAGAGCAAGTTTTCCTTTTTCCGCCAAGGAAAACATATTTGCATATTTTTGTATAAGATTCAGAGGTTGTATATTGTCCAATGTGTATAGTAGGGAGACCCCGCTATAGGTCGGACTGCCGTCTCTGTATCTTCTATAGCTTGTTACCTAAACATCCCTAATAATGATAATCTGCTCCCCAGACCTACGCTCCGAGTGTTTATCTCATTTTCTTCGTCTCGTGCAGACGAGTTAATTGTGTCAAGGCGACAGACAGAGTGCTGCAGCTGTGCGTGGGAGCCGCCATCCAATCCCCCTGGATGCTGCGCTATAGTGCTTGGTGAATTAAGCGTCAGCAGATACTCAGGAAGCAAAATCATGTCTTGTCATATACATGAGAAATGTAAAGTCACAAACCCCAGATTAGCAGATTCCCAGATTATTCAGGATGCATTTACTTATGGACCAAGTCCGATATGTACCTGCATCTCTAGAAGCGCTCGCATCCTACGGCCTGACCTCCTGGTTTCTACTATATGGCCAAACAAGATTCAGCATGCTGGATTTTACAAGCCGGATTCTACAATCCATGTGTCTGCCACCAAAACAACTCCAGTGATTTTCAAAGATTTCTGAAACAAAACCTGCTGCATGTGAAATAATCCCTGTCTTGGTTTTGCTGATGTGTACTTGAGCACCCACCATAAGATAAGAATAAGATAAGAATAAGATAAGATAATTCTTTTATAGTCACACCATGGGGAAATTCAGTGTGTTACAGCAGCAAAGATTTGCAATACAAATACAATATATACAAAAATCTAGAGGCATTACAGTGACAGTAGGTACAGATAAAAAGGTACAGGTAAAAAAAAAGTAGTACAAGGGATACCACAACTTAAAAATCTTTCAGTTCTCTGTATGGAGTGATCTCCGCTTAGGCCGGTGTTGGTTGTACAGTCTAACCGCAGTGGGGAGGAAAGACTTCCGATAGCGCTCCTTCTCACACCTAGGGTGGAGCAGTCCAGCTTATTATTAAGGAGCAAACCCAGGTACTTATAGGTGTTCACTATCTCGATGCCCATCCCCAGGATGTCCACTGGTTTAGGAGGGCATCTGCTTTTACGGAAGTCCACCACCATCTCCTTGGTCTTCCCCGCGTTAATCTTCAGGTGGTTCCGGTGGCACCAGTCCACAAAATGCTGGTTTAGTTCTCTGTACTCCCTGTCATCATCATCTGTGATGAGACCTACTATTGCAGAGTCATCAGAATACTTCTGTAGGTAGCAGCTGGATGAGTTGCACCTAAAATCTGCAATGTACAGTGTGAAGAGGAAAGGGGCGAGAACCGTACCCTGAGGTGCCCCCGTATTACAGATCACTGTACCTGACACACAGTCTTGGGCTTTCACATACTGAGGACGGTTTGTGAGGTAGTCTAGGATCCAGTTGGAGAGGTGGTGGTCCACTCCAGCAAGGCCCAGCTTGTCTCTCAGTAACCTGGGCTGTATGGTGTTAAAACAATGAAGAAATCAAAGAACATTATTCTCACCATGTTCCCTGGTTTCTCCAAGTGAGAAAGAGCCCTGGTTTCTCCAACCCAATGCCCGGCCGATAAGCAAACTGGAGAGGGTCCATAGCCGAGCTCACTAGAGCACGGAGATGTGTGAGAACCAATCTCTCTAAGATCTTCATGAAGTGGGATGTTAATGCTACAGGTCTGTAGTCATTATGTTTCATCGGATGAGGTGTCTTTGGAACTGGTACCACACAAGATGATTTCCACAGTTGTGGTACCATTCCCAGCTCATATTGAACATATATGTAATAATAGCACACAGCTGGTCCCCGCAGGTCTTAAGTAGCCAGGCACTGATGCCATCTGGCCCTGTGGTCTTTCCCGCCTTGAACTTTCTCAGTTGCTATGACTGGCTATAAAGAGCATCTCTCACCTTGGAGGACCTATCCTGTCCTGCATTACCCAGACAACCCACTGATGCTAGGTTCACACTTGCGGCGGGCTCTCCGTCATTCAGGTCCACCAGGGGACCCAAACAATAGAGAGCCTGTCCGCTAAAACAGCAGTTACCCCAGACACTCGTGGACTCCATAGACTATAATGGAGAGAAAAGTCCTCTGTGCAGATGTGAACCTAGCCTGAATTGAATGGACAGTGTGTAATGCTAGTTTTTTTTTCCTGTGGTGGCGCTGCAGGAAAACTGAACACCATCTATGAGGTTTTTGTGCAGATGATCAATAGGGGTCCCAGCAGGGGAACACTATCTGATCAGAAGAGATCCTTCTAGAAAATAGTGATAGTGAAATAGTGAAAATGTTGCTTTGGTTTGTCTGGTAAAATGCCGCACTCCCTGACCCTCCATACTGTCAGTAGCGCCATCTACTATATTTGCCTCACACCATGATATATAACCACGAGATGGAAAGCTGAGCAACATCACTGGGTTACAGCAGTAACACTCCAAGAGATATGATTCACTTACATAGATGTGGCAGAGTTTAGTTATAAGTCATTGTACTTTAACCACCAATCGATGACACATAATGACTATAATGTATCCTGCAGTGAAAGAAAATACACCGTAACCTATCATCATAGTTGTGATCTGGTAGTAACTCATAATCTGTACAGCAGCTTATATACTGTATCTAATACTCAAGTGCTAAAGTGTAAAACACATCTCTGTCATCACAGGAAATGAAGGAACTAATGGACAATCTCCTGTCTGTCATATTCCTGCCCTATAGGTAGCATTATAGTAGTTATATTCTTGTACATAGGAGTAGTATTATAGTAGTTATATTCTTGTACATAGGAGCAGTATTATAGTAGATATATTCTTGTACATAGGAGGTAGTATTATAGTAGTTATATTCTTGTACATGGGGGAAGTATTATAGTAGTTATATTCTAGTACATAGGAGGCAGTATTATAGTAGTTATATTCTTGTACATAGGAGCAGTATTATAGTAGTTATATTCTTGTACATAGGAGCAGTATTATAGTAGTTATATTCTTGTACATAGGAGCAGTATTATAGTAGTTATATTCTTGTACATAGGAGCAGTATTATAGTAGTTATATTCTTGTACATAGGAGCAGTATTATAGTAGTTATATTCTTGTACATAGGGGCAGTATTATAGTAGTTATATTCTTGTACATAGGAGCAGTATTATAGTAGTTATATTCTTGTACATAGGAGCAGTATTATAGCAGTTATATTCTTGTACATAGGAGCAGTATTATAGTAGTTATATTCTTGTACATAGTAGTAGTATTATAGTAGTTATATTCTTGTACATAGGAGCAGTATTATAGTAGTTATATTCTTGTACATAGGAGGTAGTATTATAGTAGTTATATTCTTGTACATAGGGGCAGTATTATAGTAGTTATATTCTTGTACATAGGAGCAGTATTATAGTAGTTATATTCTTGTACATAGGAGCAGTATTATAGTAGTTATATTCTTGTACATAGGAGCAGTATTATAGTAGTTATATTCTTGTACATAGGAGCAGTATTATAGTAGTTATATTCTTGTACATAGGGGGCAGTATTATAGTAGTTATATTCTTGTACATAGGAGCAGTATTATAGTAGTTATATTCTTGTACATAGGAGTAGTATTATAGTAGTTATATTCTTGTACATAGGTGTAGTATTATAGTAGTTATATTCTTGTACATAGGAGCAGTATTATAGTAGTTATATTCTTGTACATAGGAGCAGTATTATAGTAGTTATATTCTTGTACATAGGAGCAGTATTATAGTAGTTATATTCTTGTAAATAGGAGGTAGTATTATAGTAGTTATATTCTTGTACATAGGGGCAGTATTATAGTAGTTATATTCTTGTACATAGGAGGTAGTATTATAGTAGTTATATTCTTGTACATAGGAGGTAGTATTATAGTAGTTATATTCTTGTACATAGGGGCAGTATTATAGTAGTTATATTCTTGTACATAGGAGCAGTATTATAGTAGTTATATTCTTGTACATAGGAGTAGTATTATAGTAGTTATATTCTTGTACATAGGAGCAGTATTATAGTAGTTCTATTCTTGTACATAGGGGCAGTATTATAGTAGTTATATTCTTGTACATAGGAGCAGTATTATAGTAGTTATATTCTTGTACATAGGAGCAGTATTATAGTAGTTCTATTCTTGTACATAGGGGCAGTATTATAGTAGTTATATTATTGTACATAGGAGTAGTATTATAGTAGTTATATTCTTGTACATAGGGGGCAGTATTATAGTAGTTATATTATTGTACATAGGAGTAGTATTATAGTAGTTATATTCTTGTACATAGGAGCAGTATTATAGTAGTTATATTCTTGTACATAGGAGCAGTATTATAGTAGTTATATTCTTGTACATAGGGGGCAGTATTATAGTAGTTATATTATTGTACATAGGAGTAGTATTATAGTAGTTATATTCTTGTACATAGGAGCAGTATTATAGTAGTTATATTCTTGTACATAGGAGGTAGTATTATAGTAGTTATATTCTTGTACATAGGAGCAGTATTATAGTAGTTATATTCTTGTACATAGCAGTATTATAGTAGTTATATTCTTGTACATAGGAGCAGTATTATAGTAGTTATATTCTTGTACATAGGAGGTAGTATTATAGTAGTTATATTCTTGTATATAGGAGCAGTATTATAGTAGTTATATTCTTGTACATAGGAGGTAGTATTATAGTAGTTATATTCTTGTATATAGGAACAGTATTATAGTAGTTATATTCTTGTACATAGGAGCAGTATTATAGTAGTTATATTCTTGTACACAGGAGCAGTATTATAGTAGATATATTCTTGTACATAGGGGGCAGTATTATAGTAGTTATATTCTTGTACATAGGAGCAGTATTATAGTAGTTATATTCTTGTACATAGGAGAAGTATTATAGTAGTTATATTCTTGTACATAGGGGGGCAGTATTATAGTAGTTATATTCTTGTACATAGGAGGCAGTATTATAGTAGTTATATTCTTGTACATAGGAGCAGTATTATAGTAGTTATATTCTTGTACATAGGAGCAGTATTATAGTAGTTATATTCTTGTACATAGGAGCAGTATTATAGTAGTTATATTCTTGTACATAGGAGGCAGTATTATAGTAGTTATATTCTTGTACATAGGAGCAGTATTATAGTAGTTATATTCTTGTACATAGGAGGTAGTATTATAGTAGTTATATTCTTGTACATAGGAGCAGTATTATAGTAGTTATATTCTTGTACATAGCAGTATTATAGTAGTTATATTCTTGTACATAGGAGCAGTATTATAGTAGTTATATTCTTGTACATAGGAGGTAGTATTATAGTAGTTATATTCTTGTACATAGGGGCAGTATTATAGTAGTTATATTCTTGTACATAGGAGCAGTATTATAGTAGTTATATTCTTGTACATAGGAGCAGTATTATAGTAGTTATATTCTTGTACATAGGAGCAGTATTATAGTAGTTATATTCTTGTACATAGGAGCAGTATTATAGTAGTTATATTCTTGTACATAGGGGGCAGTATTATAGTAGTTATATTCTTGTACATAGGAGCAGTATTATAGTAGTTATATTCTTGTACATAGGAGTAGTATTATAGTAGTTATATTCTTGTACATAGGTGTAGTATTATAGTAGTTATATTCTTGTACATAGGAGCAGTATTATAGTAGTTATATTCTTGTACATAGGAGCAGTATTATAGTAGTTATATTCTTGTACATAGGAGCAGTATTATAGTAGTTATATTCTTGTACATAGGAGGTAGTATTATAGTAGTTATATTCTTGTACATAGGGGCAGTATTATAGTAGTTATATTCTTGTACATAGGAGGTAGTATTATAGTAGTTATATTCTTGTACATAGGAGGTAGTATTATAGTAGTTATATTCTTGTACATAGGGGCAGTATTATAGTAGTTATATTCTTGTACATAGGAGCAGTATTATAGTAGTTATATTCTTGTACATAGGAGTAGTATTATAATAGTTATATTCTTGTACATAGGAGCAGTATTATAGTAGTTCTATTCTTGTACATAGGGGCAGTATTATAGTAGTTATATTCTTGTACATAGGAGCAGTATTATAGTAGTTATATTCTTGTACATAGGAGCAGTATTATAGTAGTTATATTCTTGTACATAGGGGCAGTATTATAGTAGTTATATTATTGTACATAGGAGTAGTATTATAGTAGTTATATTCTTGTACATAGGGGGCAGTATTATAGTAGTTATATTATTGTACATAGGAGTAGTATTATAGTAGTTATATTCTTGTACATAGGAGCAGTATTATAGTAGTTATATTCTTGTACATAGGAGGTAGTATTATAGTAGTTATATTCTTGTACATAGGAGCAGTATTATAGTAGTTATATTCTTGTACATAGCAGTATTATAGTAGTTATATTCTTGTACATAGGAGCAGTATTATAGTAGTTATATTCTTGTACATAGGAGGTAGTATTATAGTAGTTATATTCTTGTATATAGGAGCAGTATTATAGTAGTTATATTCTTGTACATAGGAGGTAGTATTATAGTAGTTATATTCTTGTATATAGGAACAGTATTATAGTAGTTATATTCTTGTACATAGGAGCAGTATTATAGTAGTTATATTCTTGTACACAGGAGCAGTATTATAGTAGATATATTCTTGTACATAGGGGGCAGTATTATAGTAGTTATATTCTTGTACATAGGAGCAGTATTATAGTAGTTATATTCTTGTACATAGGAGAAGTATTATAGTAGTTATATTCTTGTACATAGGGGGGCAGTATTATAGTAGTTATATTCTTGTACATAGGAGGCAGTATTATAGTAGTTATATTCTTGTACATAGGAGCAGTATTATAGTAGTTATATTCTTGTACATAGGAGCAGTATTATAGTAGTTATATTCTTGTACATAGGAGCAGTATTATAGTAGTTATATTCTTGTACATAGGAGGCAGTATTATAGTAGTTATATTCTTGTACATAGGAGCAGTATTATAGTAGTTATATTCTTGTACATAGGAGGTAGTATTATAGTAGTTATATTCTTGTACATAGGAGTAGTATTATAGTAGTTATATTCCTGTCCATAGGCGACTGTTAAAAATAAAAGGATGCCACAATAAATCCTTACACTATTACAGAACGATCTCTAGTTATTTCAGTCTGCAAATCTGAATCCCAGATATAATAAGTAGTTGAAGCTCAGCTTTTTCCCACAATGCTTTGAGACAGTATGGACAATCTGATACCACGGAATATTTTTTATCCCCTGGTATGAAACAATGACAGCAAGCAGAGATCATGAAAACCAAGAAGAAATATCACACTAAGTATATTGGAAAATTCTACAACTTTTCATTACACAAAGATTAATATTTTTTGGTAAAGTCTTTATATTAATATTAAATGACATAGTTAACGGTAAAGGAAGAGCCGGAGATAAGTTCTGACAAAGATCTCAGACAAAATGTTGGTGAAAGTTCGGACAAGGCCATTGATTGACTCTGCGCGGGGATCAATGTGTTTATTCAGTCCATGTACTTTGGGCGCAGCGAATATCCCTGTTTTCTGTGTGCGCTCGGCACTGAGCTGAGCCTGCAAGCTCCTTTTAATTATTCATGTACAGCTCGACTTCAATAAGCCTCCATGACCCTCTCTGCTTTCTAATGATCTCTGTGAAAATCAATTTCTCTAGTCGAGAAAAAGCCAGAGAACTGACAGGGCCCCCGATTTACTTAAAGAGGCCGTTACGTGATTCAGCGGTATTAAAGGGAACCTCCACATCTGAACATCAACATACAGCCAGTGTACATAAAGACTGATCATAGTAGAATTAATAGTTTATTTATAGGATAGATGATACATTGCTGATTGTTGGGGGTCTGACCACTGGTGGTCTTATCGCTGAGACCCCCATTGTGAGTGCAGCCGCACTGAAGGCAGTCAAAGCTCTAGTGGATGCAGATGGGCCCTCGCTGTGTTCATTTCAATGGGAGTGCTGGAGATAGCCAAATGCTATCTGATGTGGTTAGTGGGGTCTGATCGCTGAGACCTCACAGATTCTGGGAATGGGGATGTTTTACCCCCTGTTGTGAATGCAGTTATGCTAAAGGCAACCAAACCCCTGTTGGACGTTTATCAATGAGGGTTTAATTGCTGAGCCTCTCGATGACCAAAATAGGGGTGTACTTTACCCCCATTGTCAATGCAGTCATGCTGAAAACAGCCAAAATTTGTGTGAGGTTGCAGATGTGTCCCCCTCCCATTCACTTCAATGGGAGAGGCAGAGTTGCTCTTCTTCAGCTATCTCTAGAGCTCCACATTGAATTGATTGGAGGGAATTGATCCAGTTCTCAGGATCAATGGGGGTCTCAGCAGTCAGACCCCCACTGATCAGCAATTTATCCTCTAACCTATGGATAGAGGATGAATATTTTTCATGGGATAACCCCTTTACATACTAAGGAATTGAGTCATCCAGAGGCTGAAAACCTTTACAAATCGAGTAATTCTCACACTTGATACAATTGTGTCCAATGTAGACAATCCCATAAATACCCAGGACTCCAGCCTGATACATTTACCTGCACTGATACATTGTAGCAAACAGTCAACACAGGAAAGAGGTTTGTGTTGCTGCTGTATGTAGATTGTCATACTAGGTACAACTGAAACAAACCTTCAGCAGTGACGCTAGGTTCACACCTGTGTTCGGGTTTTCGTTTGCGGGGTCCGCAAAGGGACCCCTCCAAAGGAAACCTAATCCACTTAAAAAAGCGGGTACCGGTGGAAACCCACGGACCCCATAGACTATAATGAGGTCCGCCCGTTTCCGCTCACATTTTTTTAAGCAGATTCGGGGACGGAAACCCCAAACGGAGCTCAAGCACTGGTGTGAACCCAGCCTGAGATATATTAGGACAGGATGGGTTTTCAGCCTCTGGCTGTTAACAAGAATATTCACATATAGTTACAGCAAGCGGAGGCGTTGAAAAAAAAAACCTTCAAAACAAAGTATATAATGTAAATTTACATAAAACCATAAAAACGCCTTTAACCTGTATATAACATTTATACGTTTCACAATTTCTTTGCTTCTCTTGTTATAATAGTGACATCCTCTATTCACACCTAAAGCTGCATTCACAATTTTGCTGGTTTCCTATCTTTCACAACTTTGCACTTCCTTGCTGCCCTTTGCTGTTTCAGTGTCTCAATAGTATATGCTCTGTTGTGCGATCTCTTCTGGCAAAGTATACATCTCCTACAATGCAATGCAGCAGTGTGCCATATATTATGGAGGTGGAGGGCTTCTGCAATAAATGGCTCTCAATCTAGGGGTATAGGTACAGAGGTGGACATGTCAAGGTGACCCTACACCTTAGATAACTGTCAAGCAACTGCTCATTCTGACAAAATCTATTTCTCTTGCCCTCTCTACATATGCACACTTGGCTCAGCCAGGCATGCATGTGTTTTCAATGAAAAGAAAAGTTAAGCCCTGCAAGACACCTCTGGTGGCAGCATGCCCGACATCAGAGAGAGTAAGGAACTCTCCACATACATTATTATGGCTCCCATTACTAAAATATTCCTCTTGTCCCCTCTATACACATGCATGCTCAGTTTGGCTGAGTGTGCAAGTGTTGTGATGAGGAAGAGGCTAGAAAGCTGCTGCTAGACAGGAGTTTATTTACCCTCTAAACAAAAGGATCAGACTTATAGAAATCCACTAGTGTGGTCTTTCCTATTGTTGGAAGCCCCATACACATTTGGTGGTCACCCAGTCCCGCTGAGATTGGCTGGCTAAGCTAACATCAATCTAACGTGCTTGGCCATAAATAAATCCATCCATAATATGATAAAACTATTTTCCAATCATGAGCCATAGCGGTCTATAGACCTTACAAACGATACCCTACACAAGCACCAGAGTTCCTACAGCCCCAGACTATGGTGCTCGTGACCTTAGACCTAGTTGACCTTCTTCTCTCTCAAGACACCTGTCTATGAAGAGGTTTCTAGCTTGGAGCCATTCCATATGTGCCCCTTACATGTGACACGGTTCATGTCCCCTGCCTCCAAAATCAACCCCTTCCACATTTCATTCCTGTTGCGCCCATACGTCTCCACCAACAGACATAACACAAGGCACTGTAATGGTCTCCATTTGCAGCCTGCAGGAGTCCTTTGTCCTCGCAGCCGCCACATTCATTACCAGCTTAACAATGATAATATTTCTGCGTATCCTTGAATGAAATTTTTTCATAGACACTAAAACATTTTCCTTTTATATTTTTGTAATAAAACCATTCTTGTTTCACGCTGAGATCCCTTCAAAGCCTTGTGTCTGCTGCGGCAGTTCTGACATTAACATAATATCTCATCTGACGGAGTGACCTGGTTTCTAGGACAAGTATCAAGTAGAGGATTCAGGATCTTGTTCACACTGAGCTCTCCCTGAAGTGATGTATGTGGGGGAGGTAGGAAGTAAAAGGCTGGAAACAGAAGCCGATCTAGAAGCATAACAGGTTGGTAGAAGCATATAAAGTGCTGCCTGGCGTCCATAAACCCATAGATGGTCTACAAGGTCTAAAATACCCATAGAAGGTCTACAAGGTCTAAGATACCCATAGAGGGTCTACAAGGTCTAAGATACCCATAGAAGGTCTACAAGGTCTAAGATACCCATAGAGGGTCTACAAGGTCTAAAACACCCATAAAGGGTCTACAATGTGTAAAACACCCATAGAGGTCTACAAGGTCTAAAATAACCATAGAAAGTCTACAAGGTTTAAAAAGCCCATAAATGGTCTACAAGGTCTAAAATACCCATAAATGGTCTACAAGGTCTAAAATAACCATAGAAAGTCTACAAGGTTTAAAACGCCCATAAATGGTCTACAAGGTCTAAAATACCCATATAGGGTCTACAAGGTCTAAAACTTCCATAAATGGTCTAGAAGGCCTAAAATACCCGTAAATGGTCTACATGGTGTAAAAAACAACAAAGTAATAGGATCCATTGGGCTTTGAAAGGGAGCCTATTTTAAGCCAGCTGGGTCCATTAAGCTGGTGTCTGTTTTACCATGGATTTAGTGAAGGGCTGCGACTTCTGTTATGAAGGGAGGCCACGATCCATAAGTGTTCAGAAACTATATCAAACTGTGTAAAACAGTAAATGGAAAACAAGGAGGAGAGGGGAGGAAGGGGATGCAGCTGCAGCTTCTCATACTGTTTGGTATAAGGGGGATAAAGGAAGAGGAGCAGCATGGAGGAGGCATCTGATTGGCTCAGAGCACACAGCACAGCTATTACATCACACCAGGAAGAACATACCCTTCTTTAAAAAAAAAAAAAAAAAAAATCAACAAAACACCAAAGTGCTCAGGGTGACAGCGCTGATGATGGATGTCATTAGGACGTTCAGATTTGGTGACAGGTCCTCTTTACACCCAGTAGATCCCTGGTCATATACAGACTGAATCAGTTGGATATACAGTAGCCTTTGTGTAGAAAGAAATAAAAAGAAAAAACAGCGCAGAGCGCTAATAGTGTAAAACCAAAGGATGATAGATATCAGAACACTGATACAAATTGCTCACCTTGGTGGGTTGTGATCAGCTCACAACAACTTAGTAGGCATGTGGAATCAGATTATCTTCATTGGGACCTTGTGAAGCAGCTGCTAGCCTCGGAACCGTGGTATGAAGCATGTGTGGAAGAATCCAGATGCAGGTAGAAAAGAGGAGGCAGATGAGTGATGGTCCAGAATAAATGTAATGTGCACACTTGAAAAAGGGCTTGTCCCGAAACGCGTCGTGTGTTTTATTGGATTAAAGACTACATTTATTCTGGACCAGCGCTCATCTGCCTCCTATTTTTTACCTGCATCTGGATACAGTAGACTTTGTCCTATGCCAGAAGTAAGTCCAGGTCAGATTGGAGTAAGTGGGATAATACAGTAGGATACTCCAGCCACCAGATCACACATTAAGGGGGTTATCCGGGCTAAAAATATTGATTCTGTCCTAAAGATCGTTCATTAACATGTTAATCTTTGGGGGTCTAAAACCTGCCACCCCTTTGATCAGCTGTTCTTAGCAACTGATACACAAAGAATGGAGCAGGAAGCAGACAGTGCTGTTCTCTGCATAGTGGTAGAACTGAGTCACTGCAGCTTAGGTCCCATTCAAATGAATGGGAGCTGATCTGCAGTACCCAATCTGGCCACTACACAGAGAACAGTGCTATCTGCTTCCTGCTCCATTCTCTGTATATCAGCTACTGAGACCAGCTGATCAAAGGGAGTGTCAGGTACCGTCAGTACACCCTTTAGATAGGTCATTGATATTTTTAGTACAGAAAACGTTGATGTTTCCTTCACTTGGGTTTTGAAATGGACTGAAAATCTTGGAAATTTTTGGAGATTCTTCCAAGTCCAAACCATTGATGCAGAACTATTCATTCAGCAATAAATGTGCCATGTGAGAAGTAAGTGCACCCCATGTGTTACTAATCAGAGCTGGCTGTTCCACCGGTGTCATATTGGCCAAAGAGGGCGCCACAATTGCCCAATTACATACAAAAAGAGCCGAATCCTATGAAACGAGGATAGGAAGGTGATGCCGCCATATGTACTACATGATCACTGACCAAGCAGTTTGTCTTATACCTCATCTCTCATTTGGTCAGACATCTTCTCAGGTTTGGCTGCCCTTAGAAGAAGAAAATGCTTTTCTATCCAAGGAGTTTTTTAGATGACTTAACGGGAGAAATGTAAATGTTATCTTACGGCTATGGAGGACTTCAGACATGTACATTGTGCTCTCCTTTACAAGCCTTGTTAAAAGATGCAGCACAGATCTTCACTCTCCATAGATCTCGGCTCTATCGGCTCGTCCTCCTCCGGGCTTACGTTCAGGCTAAAATACTTTCCTATTGTTCCAATATACCGAGCAAGAACAAAAAAACGACATAAAAAGCAGCAAAAGCTTGTAAAGTACATCCCATGGATTCAGCGGGGATGAAATCATACGGGTATAAAGCAGAAGTGAATGCCTCCATCACAATACACAACAATATGGGGGATGTAAGAGTGTGGGCTTGTGTGAGGGCACAGGAAAGGTTATAGCGGTGTCCGGACTGGAGGGATAATGTGCCGTGTACCAGTCATTCAAAGAGCACATCCAACTAAAATCAATCAAAAAATATCAACCTTTTATCTAAAAATTCTTTTCTAGGATTCTGTATGGCCACCGGCATAGCTCCATTGTTGTTTCACCTTGTCTGACCCCAACCTGAACATAAGGCCTTAATAATGGTACACGGGGGGAGGGGGTATATAATGATTAAAGCACTGATTCCAGAGAAAGAAGGTGAAAATTGGGGTTATTTGGCTCACAGAGAAGAAGCCGGTAGGATGACCTCATCCCTATATATAATTATATCTGATTCCTAGCTTCTAGTGCCATGTTCTTCAGCTCATGGTTGTCACATCCTCCTCTAGCCCTGGTGTCAGCTGTGGTTTAAATGGGTCCCGCCACATCTCGGCCTCCTCAACTCAGTCCCTAACAGCGTGGATAATACAGAGATCTGTGCATCTCGGCCTCCTCAACTCAGTCCCTAACAGTGTGGACAATACAGAGATCTGTGCATCTCGGCCTCCTCAACTCAGTCCCTAACAGTGTGGACAATACAGAGATCTGTCTAATGAAATTCAATACCCAGGTGTCACCCAGATAAGGTGATATCTGCACCATCCAAGAATGGCAAAAACTGCATAGACGTAAGACATTGTTTTTTGCATAACGAGTTGTATTTTTAGGGGACATCATTTTGGGATACCCATAATGTTTTGATTAGCCTTATTAATGTTTTTGGGGGCCACTCCTTTAAAATGTCATTATTTTTTGGGTGTCCTATTTATGACATTCATTCGGTATTAGAAATGGCAACTTTTTCCCATTATGATTACAACTATATCATATTTATATCGGTTTAGTTATGTTACTAAACAAAACCCCTTTTAAAAAAAAATTGCTTGATATTCTGACCCATAAATTTTGAATCTAATTTAATTTCCACTGACAGTTCTCTGTGAGGGCTCAGTTTTTTGTGGGGTGCGCTGTCATTTTTATGGGTACCATTTTGAGGTGCATATAACTCTGATCATTTTTATTCCTTTTTTGAGGGGTCGGAGAAGCAACCAAAAAATTCTTGGATTTTTTTTTTTTTTTTTTTAATTATTGGCATTTACCATACAGCACCTTCCACCACATAACATATTTTGATAGATCAGACTTTTGTGTACCAGTGATACCAATTCTGTTTAGTTTTTTACATAGAAAGTCAACAACAAAAAGTTGTTGTTTTTTTTTAGTTTTAATATGAAATGTTTAAATATTTTTAGGTTTTTCAGATTTGTTTTTCCAAATTTTTTTTTTTTTTTTTTTTTTACAGTTCAAATACAAGGTAAGATCACTTGTTTGACGTGTCTGTTCTTGGATGAACATACTTTTTTGTGTCAAAGTGCAATTATGTTGCAGAGAAAAGCAACTTTTTGGAGCCCCCAGGGCACGGCCACCTCTGCCAAAAATTGTCACCACCCCCTAACATAATTGTATAGACTCAGGAGTTAGATGTCAGGATCTCAGTGCCAGTGTGTGTCAGGGACGTGATGAAGGTGCTGGCTGTTTTTGGTAAGTCATGGAATTTTTGGCATATCCTAACAGGTTTTTATTCTCCCTTATTGTGGCACTTTCCCATTTGGAATTATTTCAATAAGTCTTAGGCACAAGACTAACAGAATCTGTACAGAGAAGGCACCGGAAACTTTTCAGATGGCTTTCGGAAGAAGATGACACTTCTTTAGAATTTAGCCAAAAACAAAGGAGTGCGCATTCCGACACTCGGTATTAAAAGCACAACTGCTCTCTGTAGCATGGCCAGCCCAGCTGTTGATCAGCGTGATATACGGATCACATGGCGATAAGCTTTTGGCGCAGCAGATTCTGTTCCTCTGAATAAACAAGCGAAGTATCTAGAACAGGATGGACAAAAAAGTGGATTGTCTTTATATATAATGTATGGTGTGGTCTTTCTCGCTGGAGGGAAACCTCAAATTTTTTATGTTTTTGTAAAGTAGAGAATAAAAAATATTTAATGATTAAATATTTACTTATTATCTGACCACCAAAATTTAGTGGTCAGATAATGAGAATGATCTAGTACTGGGAAAGTAAGGTTCATCTTCATGGAATGGAAATTGGTCTAGTTATGGGGGCTAAAGTTGACCCTATATACACCTCATCCAATATCTAGACCAAATGTGGAGAACAATCTTGTGTCTCCCAAGAGATCAACCATAACTCATGGATCTGACTCTAACTGTAAGATAACTGGCTGCAGCAGGAGCCTCCCCCCCCCACTGCTCGGCCGTCAGTAGGAGACCACCTCCTAATATATACCTACCCCTTTGAGTTGTCTTTAAACTGAATATGGGAAGTATATGAAGGAAATGAACCCTTGTGTTCTCTGTAATTCTTTACGTTGATAAGTACCATGGCTCTCTGTCTGCAGTAAAACCCGTCCACAGTCTAGTGTAAATGCCGCCCCTGATCAGCCCACAGTATAGTGCAAACTCTGGCCGCGATCAGTCCACAGTCTAGTGTAAATGCCGCCCATGATCAGTCCACAGTGTAGTATAAATTCCGCCCCTGATCAGTCCACAGTGTAGTGTAAATGCCGCCCCTGATCAGTCCACAGTGTAGTATAAATTCCGCCCCTGATCAGTCCACAGTGTAGTGTAAATGCCGCCCCTGATCAGCCCACAGTATAGTGCAAACTCTGGCCCCGATCAGTCCACAGTCTAGTGTAAATGCCGCCCCCGATCAGTCCACAGTCTAGTGTAAATGCCGCCCCTGATCAGTCCACAGTGTAGTGTAAATGCCGCCCCTGATCAGTCCACAGTGTAGTGTAAATGCCGCCCCTGATCAGTCCACAGTGTAGTGTAAATGCCGCCCCTGATCAGTCCACAGTGTAGTGTAAATGCCGCCCCTGATCAGTCCACAGTGTAGTGTAAATGCCGCCCCTGATCAGTCCACAGTGTAGTGTAAATGCCGCCCCTGATCAGTCCACAGTGTAGTGTAAATGCCGCCCCTGATCAGTCCACAGTGTAGTGTAAATGCCGCCCCTGATCAGTCCACAGTGTAGTGTAAATGCCGCCCCTGATCAGTCCACAGTCTAGTGTAAATGCCGCCCATGATCAGTCCACAGTGTAGTGTAAATGCCGCCCCTGATCAGTCCACAGTGTAGTGTAAATGCCGCCCCTGATCAGTCCACAGTGTAGTGTAAATGCCGCCCCTGATCAGTCCACAGTGTAGTGTAAATGCCGCCCCTGATCAGTCCACAGTCTAGTGTAAATGCCGGCCCTGATCAGTGTAGTATAAATGCCGCCCCTGATCAGTCCACCGTCTAGTGTAAATGCTGCCCCTGATCAGTCCACAGTGTAGTGTAAATGCCGCCCCTGATCAGTCCACAGTGTAGTATAAATGCCGCCCCCCATCAGTCCACACTTTGTTCTAAATGCAATGATCTTCATACCATAGACTGACAGCCCAAAAAATTATCATTCAGCTTTTAAATTTTTAGTCTTCAGAGCCAAACGTGCCCAAGTCATTTTTTTTTTTTAGTCTAAACCCCCACCATGAGCCCCATCTTCTCGAAATCTAAAATAACATCAATTTTACTCTTTATTCCCAAGTGGAAGGTTTTGATTTCTTATATTCCTTGTCGTGGTCCTCTCAAAAGGTCCAGGCTTCACGGATATCGTATTCCTCCCGCGTCCGACATTCACTGCTTTATGACTGAGCTTCCTCTCGTCGAGCAAAGGTGGTTGCAAAATGTGCCATAAATATGTAACCTACGTTTCCTGCATTGGCCGGAACGACTTCACATCCACTTCTGCAACAAAAGTCTCTTCGCTCATCGAGAACAACAACGTCTGGAGCCGCCTGTATTCACGCTGCCAGAAAAGGGGATTATAAATATTCATGAACTGTTTCTCCAGCAAATCCATAAAGCCGGCAAGGAATCATGTATAAATCATGCTGCTTGTATTCTGCGACTCATCAGCGCTAGATTACAGAAGTATCAGCCTGGCCAGGACGCACGGATATTATACTGGATACACATCAGGGGACAGAGCTACCGGCCAGGAGATTTATCTGCATGATAAATACCCCTCGGCGATCGGGTCCTCAAGAGCGTTCTTCCTTCACAGTCTGGTAGTTACCGGCTAATGAATATTCCACAACAGGATGTAGTAAAAAAAAAAAAAAAAATCTGAATTAGAGGTGATATAAGGTAAACCTGGAAGTCGTGTTTGGTGCTTTTTTTTTTCTCAACGGTGCACCAACAGGTTAAGCCACTGGCTGCAGTGATCACATGTTGTCAATGTGATGTCATCGCAGCAGCCTAGTAAGCAAAACCGGTGTGATCTACAGGAAAGTAAGGTCATCAATATAAGATTGGTAAGGAGGGCAACACTTGCTGTTCTCAGAGAAAGGAGCCGGTAACAGACAGCGCTGTCCTCTGTCTAGTGGCTGAACTGAGACACTACAGCTTAACTCCCATTCCAGTGAATGGGAGCTGATCTGCAGTACCTAGTCTGGCCACTACACAGAGAACGGAGCTGTCTGCTTCCTGCTCCATTCTCTGTGTATCAGGTGCTGAGAACAGGTAATTCTTGGGGGTGCCAAGTGTTGTACCCTCAATGATCTGATATAGATGACCTATCCTTAGGACAGGTCATCAATATTTTAACCCAGAAAAACACCGTTAACATTGCAGCAAATGGTGGAGATCTAGAAGAGATGTTTTCTTCCACTTGGAGGAGCCAGGGGACCAAATTGATGCTAGGCATGACTTAAAGGGAAAAGACTTAAAGGTATTCATCAATATCAGACTGGTAGGGATCCTACACTTGGTACTTCACCGATTGCTGTGGGCCTATACAAGAAAGCCCATGTAATGGGAACTAACCTGCAGTACCAGGAATGGCCACTACATAGTATACAGAGCTGTCTGCTTCCAGCTCCATTCACTGTGCTAGCTCTGGCGGCCACAGCTTTAGATATTAGCTGACTGGTGGGGGTTTTGGGCACTGAACCCCGTCTCATATTTATGACCTATCCTAAGGGAGATGCATATTCTAAATTGCATAAAAGACCCCTTTGTATCGTACTGAAGGCGCTCCTGTTTGGAGCACAGTGAGGGTAATATGTGCCAAGACTTGGGATTTACAGGGGTTTTCCCTCAAAAGCTTACTGCCATTAGATAGGGGATATCTTGCAGATCAGTGGGGGGCCAACTGTGCAGCTGGGTGGTACCCATGAGCGCTTCCCTCTATTCACTTCTTTCAAACTCCTACAGAAGAGAATGAAGAGAGGGGGCATGCTCAGAAACCTCTCTGGTTAAAGGGACCCCCATTCACGAGATAGATGAGGGTCCCAGAGGTAGCAAATTTTAGAAGGTGGTGAACTGGTCAACTACTCAGGACTCCCATATACTAGGGGGTCCCTTGGAGTAAACTAAACACCCAGTATTTTGAGGTCAATAATGGGTGGAGTTGGATTCGGAGTCGGTTCCAATTTCAAAATAAAATTATTTTTGATTGTATTATAGAATTATTAATTTTGTATAATGAACTACATTAATAGTTTGATACATATTAATAGGATCATCCGCTGGATTTCTAATGAATTAGAGGATCTTTACTGCTTCTGTTTGGCCATGACTGTCAGCCATTTATGAGCCAGGTTTAGGTAGGTCGGAGTCTGACTCTTTGCATTATCGGATACTGTATCATATTTGGGCACTATATATAACAGTATTATATGGATTGTTTATATCAGTATTATCTAGGCTCTGTATGATAGAATGAGGATATATAGGCTGAAATTTAGGGAACAACTGTCTAAAAATAGTTAGCAGAAGGGGAACTTCAGAGCAGAATTTTCTATGAAACCAGTCTTGAAGGGGTTGTCCAAGGATAATGTTTTTTTGTCCAAAAATACCCCCAGACCGATCAGCTCAGCTGCAGTGATGGTAATTGGATGCTATACAGAGTTGGCACCCCACCGATAAAAACCTAACACTCTGAATGAATCTTTACTAGATGGTCACCAATTCATTTAAATAGGCATCATGTAATACCACTTTTCTCCAGCAGTGGCCACTAAAGAAGAAAATTGCACATTTTAGCTGCTAGACCTGAACGATCATGTGATCGCCAAATGAAGGTGCTGTCCAGATAGGATAACGTGCTATGGCAACTAGAAGAAATAACCTTGCAATTTCTACTCAATAGATCCTTGTTCCTCTGCACAAACTAAGACATGGCAATAGGAACGTGACCTCAATTTATAGCATTCTCAAGTTTTTTCTGCCACTGCATATGACCTTAATGAAATGTTGATTCTTATGAGCAAAAGCACAAAAAAAAAAACAAAAAGAAACAAAAGAATATTCACTCCACCTTCTCAGACAGTCCTGCTGGAGCAGATAAGTTACCCAAAATGAATTTAGTAGCCGGGTCTGCAGCGGCAGAGACACTGAACCGTAATAATCCCCTGTTCATTAATATGATAATCCTCCTTACTGGCAGAGACTTAGAAAGTGAGAAATTAACTTTGCACGTAAAAAGGAACAGGAATTCGTCTGTAAATTCTACAAGATTTCTACTACAATTCTACTGGAAAATTCACAGGAATAAAAGGTAAGTGTAACAAACGGATTGTACATACAACATTATGTGTGATTTTCTCTTTTTCGTATTCCTTCAGCCAAAACATATTAAACAGACATTGGATAAAGCAACTCTCTCTCCCCTATCACTGCAGGAAGTCACAGCACAGCTCCATACAGCTGAAATAATCCAGTCAATAGGCTGCAAGCAAAATGAAGACCGTAATCAGAACCATTTATCAATGCATACAGTGAACACTGCATCTTCAGAAATAATATGTAGTTGCCAAATGTACTATCCTCTATGTAGAAGAAAATAACTACTATAATACTGCCCCTATATACAAGAATATAACTACTATAATACTGCTCCTATGTACAAGAATATAACTACTATAATACTGCTCCTATGTACAAGAATATAACTACTATAATACTACTCCTATGTACAAGAATATAACTACTATAATACTACCTCCTATGTACAAGAATATAACTACTATAATACTGCTCCTATGTACAAGAATATAACTACTATAATACTGCTCCTATGTACAAGAATATAACTACTATAATACTGCTCCTATGTACAAGAATATAACTACTATATTACTGCTCCTATGTACAAGAATATAACTACTATAATACTGCTCCTATGTACAAGAATATAACTACTATAATACTGCCCTCTATGTACAAGAATATAACTACTATAATACTACCTTCTATTTAAAAAAATAAAAAAAATAAAATAATGCTCCTATTTAAAAAAATATAAATACTTTAATACTGCCCCCTATGTACAAGAATACAACTACTATAATACTGCCTGCTATGTACAAGAATACAACTACTATAATACTGCTCCTATGTACTAGAATATAACTACTATAATACTGCCCCCTATGTACAAGAATATAACTACTATAATACTACCCCATGTGTACAAGAATATAACTACTATAATACTGCTCCTATGTACAAGAATATAACTACTATAATACTGCTCCTATGTACAAGAATATACCTACTATAATACTGCTCCTATGTACAAGAATATACCTACTATAATACTGCTCCTATGTACAAGAATATACCTACTATAATACTGCCCCCTATGTACAAGAATATAGCTACTATAATACTGCTCCTATGTACAAGAATATAACTACTATAATACTGCTCCTATGTACAAGAATATAACTACTATAATACTGCCCCTATATACAAGAATATAACTACTATAATACTGCTCCTATGTACAAGAATATAACTACTATAATACTGCTCCTATGTACAAGAATATAACTACTATAATACTACTCCTATGTACAACAATATAACTACTATAATACTACCTCCTATGTACAAGAATATAACTACTATAATACTGCTCCTATGTACAAGAATATAACTACTATAATACTGCTCCTATGTACAAGAATATAACTACTATAATACTGCTCCTATGTACAAGAATATAACTACTATATTACTGCTCCTATGTACAAGAATATAACTACTATAATACTACTCCTATGTACAAGAATATAACTACTATAATACTGCTCCTATGTACAAGAATATAACTACTATAATACTGCTCCTATGTACAAGAATATAACTACTATAATACTACTCCTATGTACAAGAATATAACTACTATAATACTGCTCCTATGTACAAGAATATAACTACTATAATACTGCTCCTATGTATATAACTACTATAATACTGCTCCTATGTACAAGAATATAACTACTATAATACTACCTCCTATGTACAAGAATATAACTACTATAATACTGCTCCTATGTACAAGAATATAACTACTATAATACTGCCCTCTATGTACAAGTATATAACTACTATAATACTACCTCCTATGTACAAGAATATAACTACTATAATACTGCTCCTATGTACAAGAATATAACTACTATAATACTGCCCCCTATGTACAAGAATATAACTACTATAATACTGCCTCCTATGTACAAGAATATAACTACTATAATACTGCCTGCTATGTACAAGAATATAACTACTATAATACTGCTCCTATGTACAAGAATATAACTACTATAATACTGCCCCCTATGTACAAGAATATAACTACTATAATACTACCCCATGTGTACAAGAATATAACTACTATAATACTGCTCCTATGTACAAGAATATACCTACTATAATACTGCCCCCTATGTACAAGAATATAGCTACTATAATACTGCTCCTATGTACAAGAATATAACTACTATAATACTGCTCCTATGTACAAGAATATAACTACTATAATACTGCTCCTATGTACAAGAATATAACTACTATAATACTACTCCTATGTACAAGAATATAACTACTATAATACTGCCTGCTATGTACAAGAATATAACTACTATAATACTACTCCTATGTACAAGAATATAACTACTATAATACTGCTCCTATGTACAAGTATATAACTACTATAATACTGCTCCTATGTACAAGAATATAACTACTATAATACTGCTCCTATGTACAAGAATATAACTACTATAATACTGCCCCCTATGTACAAGAATATAACTGCTATAATACTACCTCCTATGTACAAGAATATAACTACTATAATACTACTCCTATGTACAAGAATATAACTACTATAATACTGCTCCTATGTACAAGAATATAACTACTATAATACTGCTCCTATGTACAAGAATATAACTACTATAATACTGCCCTCTATGTACAAGAATATAACTACTATAATACTACCTCCTATGTACAAGAATATAACTACTATAATACTGCTCCTATGTACAAGAATATAACTACTATAATACTGCCCCCTATGTACAGTATGTACAAGAATATAACTACTATAATACTGCCTCCTATGTACAAGAATATAACTACTATAATACTGCCTGCTATGTACAAGAATATAACTACTATAATACTGCTCCTATGTACAAGAATATACCTACTATAATACTGCCCCCTATGTACAAGAATATAGCTACTATAATACTGCTCCTATGTACAAGAATATAACTACTATAATACTGCTCCTATGTACAAGAATATAACTACTATAATACTGCTCCTATGTACAAGAATATAACTACTATAATACTACTCCTATGTACAAGAATATAACTACTATAATACTGCCTGCTATGTACAAGAATATAACTACTATAATACTACTCCTATGTACAAGAATATAACTACTATAATATTGCTCCTATGTACAAGTATATAACTACTATAATACTGCTCCTATGTACAAGAATATAACTACTATAATACTGCTCCTATGTACAAGAATATAACTACTATAATACTGCCCCCTATGTACAAGAATATAACTGCTATAATACTACCTCCTATGTACAAGAATATAACTACTATAATACTACTCCTATGTACAAGAATATAACTACTATAATACTACCTCCTATGTACAAGAATATAACTACTATAATACTACTGCTATGTACAAGAATATAACTACTATAATACTGCTTCTATGTACAAGAATATAACTACTATAATACTGCCCCCTATGTACAAGAATATAACTACTATAATACTACTCCTATGTACAAGAATATAACTACTATAATACTGCTCCCATGTACAAGAATATAACTACTATAATACTGCTCCTATGTACAAGAATATAACTACTATAATACTGCTCCTATGTACAAGAATATAACTACTATAATACTACGCCTATGCACAAGAATATAACTACTATAATACTACGTCCTATGTACAAGAATATAACTACTATAATACTTCTCCTATGTACAAGAATATAACTACTATAATACTACCTCCTATGTACAAGAATATAACTACTATAATACTACTATGTACAAGAATATAACTACTATAATACTGCTCCTATGTACAAGAATATAACTACTATAATACTGCTCCTATGTACAAGACTATAACTACTATAATACTGCTCCCATATACAAGAATATATCTACTATAATACTGCTCCTATGTACAAGAATATAACTACTATAATACTGCTCCTATGTACAAGAATATAACTACTATAATACTGCTCCTATGTACAAGAACATAACTACTATAATACTACCTCCTATGTACAAGAATATAACTACTATAATACTGCTCCTATGTACAAGAATATAACTACTATAATACTGCTCCTATGTACAAGAATATAACTACTATAATACTGCTCCTATGTACAAGAATATAACTACTATAATACTGCTCCTATGTACAAGAATATAACTACTATAATACTGCCCCCTATGTACAAGAATATAACTACTATAATACTGCTCCTATGTACAAGAATATAACTACTATAATACTGCTCCTATGTACAAGAATATAACTACTATAATACTGCTCCTATGTACAAGAATATAACTACTATAATACTGCTCCTATGTACAAGAATATAACTACTATAATACTGCTCCTATGTACAAGAATATAACTACTATAATACTGCTCCTATGTACAAGAATATAACTACTATAATACTGCTCCTATGTACAAGAGTATAACTACTATAATACTGCTGCTATGTACAAGAATATAACTGCTATAATACTGTTTAAGCATAATTAACCCTTTCCCCACCATTAAAAACAAAGCGACATATTGCCAGGTTATATGCCCGCTCTCATGCCCGGCGGTCAGTATTATAAATCATACATGTGCAGGTTTCAGGTGAGATTATCATTTACTGACATGTGAAAGGAGAAGTGTCCGGCTATAACTTCCTCTTCTGCTGTTCTTTTGGCTCCACAACAACCAGACATCACATTTTGGAGAAATTGTTTCCATGAAGTTCGGTCCTTCCTGATCTCTGAAATCTGTTCAATACAAATGTACAGAGAAGACATTTTTATCTTCTTTATATTCCTCCTCCAGCATGGCTGACAGACAGTCCAGGACATCTACAATCCTTCTTGTTCCCGCACCTTTGTCCTTGGTCTTTCCTGGTTTCATCCTATATACATTCACCATGAACAGCTATTCTTATAGATGTCCTGACATACATGCACTCTGGTTTCAGCTGGGTGTGCACTGTATAAGTTTTCAGTCCTTTCCAGATTCACGGATCAGGCATAATAAAATTCAACATGCCCGATCCCTTCATCCTCAGGAAGCCCCATTCCATTTTTTTCCTTTAGGTTGTTCAAATTATTTTTACGTCTTTTTTCGGTGGTAAATAGGGCTTTATTTCTCCACGTTTTTCCTTTATTTTAATATCCGAGAAGATTTAAACAAAAAAGGAGAATAAACGCGTCTGTTTTTTATATTTCACAAAATGCTACTAAAAAATATCTTAAAATAGTTTTTCTTCTCCCTTACGGTAATTTTTACGAAGGTGACAGATATTGTTGTGCTGCCGGGGCTAGAACCTATGACGTGGGCGTAGTAGTGACTTTTTTTTTTCATTCATTGTGCCCCACCCCTATCCCCATAAAGTCATAATAGACCCTTAGGGGACATTTTAGCATTGCTATTTCAGTTCCTGGCAGGCAGACAGCAGTGACCACAAAGTGAAGGTGGTCACAGTATCGGCACGACAAGCTCTATGGAAGGAGAAGGAGGCTTCCCCTGTACAGGCCAGGCGCCTGAAGACCACAGGAGGAAGTCATTGTTGTCATCCAGTTCTGTATAGTTGCTGTATTAAGTTGTTCTTCCTTCTCAAGCTTCAGAAAACTGGTCGAAGTTGCAAACCCGGTTGTCGTTTCTGTGCCCCTCCACCAGCAGGTTACAAATGTATGACCCCCACATTATATTGGCTCAATAATTTTCATCATATTCGGCTTATCTACAAGTTCTGCCAGAGAAGTCCAATCTCCTGTTAAGTTTTTTCCTTGTTTGCTTTAATTTAAGCTCTTCCCCTTTAAGACACAGTTACATTGACTCCGATTCCATCGACAATGTCTATTAGGGTCTGAGGGAGACGATAAACCCACCGGCCGGAGATCCTGCACATCCCCTACCACCTTCGTTTATACTGAAGCTCTGCCTGTTCAGATTGGCTCCTGTGTATAAGCACTAGCTCAGCACCACTGAGGGGGTGGGGGGTTCAGGGACTATTATAGAGATGGCATACCCTCAGATACAATTGATGGCGTCCAAGAAGGCACCTCTGTTGATCAGCTGACTAAGGCTCCAGAACTGCCGCTATTAAGTGTACAGTACGCAGTGATGAAGCAGAGCTGTGGTGGTGCAGAGAAGAAGCAGTGGTTACAGCATGGTAAGATTACAGATATAGCTGAGCTGCCAATGATGTAGCAGGGCTGGGACTGTTGGAGCAGCGGAGCTGGAGCCGCTGTGGAGCATGGCCAGGCCACCAATGTATAAGAGTTGTGGCTGTTGATGTAGCAGTGTTAGACCAGTGATGTAGCAGAGCTGTGGCTATTGATGTAGCAGAGTTGATGTAGCTGAGCTTTGACTGTTGATGTAAGAGAGTTGATGTAGCAGGGCTGGGGCTGTTGGAGCAGCGGAGCTGGAGCCGCTGTGGAGTAGGGCCACCAATGTATAAGAGTTGTGGCTGTTGATGTAGCAGTGTTAGACCACTGATGTAGCAGAGCTATGGCTATTGATGTATCAGAGTTGATGTAGCTGAGCTTTGACTGTTGATGTATGAGAGTTGATGTAGCAGGGCTGTGGTTGTTGATATAGCAGAGTTGGACCACTGATGTAACAGAGCTGTGGTTTAATGTAGCAGAACAATGGCCAGGTGATCTGGGTAATGGTTACTATAGAGGCAGCAGCAGATGGGGAACGCACCTTTAAATTTAGGCTGTGTCCCCTGAAATAACCCCGATGGGTGATGTCACTAGTGAGACCATCAGTGCAGCAAGTGAAGTGGCCGGAGGGGAGAGGGATGTAGCATGCGGGACAGGTGAGGAACAGTATAGTACCTGCATAGATGTAAAGGATAACATACTGCCTGCCTTCTGCCACCACTAGGGGGAGTATGGGAGTGTATTGCTGTAAGCGCCCCCTAGTGGAGGTTAGAGGCTGTCAGAATTTTAGCATCTTGTTTTATGTCTATGCAGGGAATGTGAGGCTATATAAAGATACTGTGTATATAGAAATTGATCTGTGCAGAAATGTAAAACTATTTAGACCAGGCCACTGACTAAGCACCCGCCATGCCCCCTCCCAATGGCCTTGCCGCATTATGGTCAGCACATTTCCTAATCTATATCCAGCAGTTGCAATGACCTCCCATTGACCAAGCCTGATGGTGTCCCTGCAGAGCTATTACAACACCTGGGGATGTGTAAAGCTGTACGGCGTATGGGTAACCGGCAGGAACTGACCAGTCATTCCAGGCACACTTATTACACAACACATCCTGCCATCAGAGGCGACCGACACCTCCGACGTGTGCGCCTCAACCTACAGCACAGCCCCATAGTCTCACATCTCACAATGTATGGAGGAAGTGTCTATACAAGTACAAACACCCCATGTAATGAGGAAGAAGGGCTGCTTAACCCCTCACCTCCTGCAGAGGAGACGGCTCTCTGATACAAATAACCTAGAATTAGAACATATAGTATTAGAGTTGTGCAAAACTATTGTAAGACCATAAATATACATGGAAGGATTAACCGCACATAGTTTTACCTTTAGGCTAAGGCCTCATGTAGTGGGCCACAGTGAAAAACTGTGGCGGAAATGCATTGCAGTTTTTCCCGCAGCGCTTTCCACAGAAAGTTTCCTCTGCAGACTTTCTCCTTCCATTTTACCTATAGGGAAAACGCCGGCATTTCCATAGGTATAATTTACAAGCTGCGATTTCCAAATCCGCAATGGGTTTGGAAATCGCAGCGTTTCCGCTGCGTGTATTTTTCTGAAATGTGTGGATGTGATTCGCTTTGTAGTAACTGTAAAACACCTTTAAAATCGTGTATTTTATTATATACAATTGGCTGAACTTTATTTACAACTGAATTATGTATATACTTCTATATAAACATTAATTCATTTGACAAATACTGTACATTACGTATCCTGTACTGATCCTGAGTTATATCCTGTATTATACTCCAGAGCTGCACTCACTATTCTGCTGGTGCAGTCACTGTGTACATACATTACATTACTTATCCTGTACTGATCCTGAGTTACATCCTGTATTATACTCCAGAGCTGCGCTCACTATTCTGCTGGTACAGTCACTGTGTACATACATTACATTACTTATCCTGTACTGATCCTGAGTTACATCCTGTATTATACTCCAGAGCTGCCCCTTTCTGCGGGAGCTGTTTTTTTTTTTTTTTTCTTTTTTTTCCTGTTGTCCTGGGTTCTCCTGTTTTTTCGGCTGCGCTCACTATTCTGCTGGTGCAGTCACTGTGTACATACATTACATTACTTATCCTGTACTGATCCTGAGTTACATCCTGTATTATACTCCAGAGCTGCACTCACTATTCTGCTGGTACAGTCACTGTGTACATACATTACATTACTTATCCTGTACTGATCCTGAGTTATATCCTGTATTATACTCCAGAGCTGCACTCACTATTCTGCTGGTGCAGTCACTGTGTACATTACATTACATTACTTATCCTGTACTGACCCTGAGTTATATCCTGTATTATACTCCAGAGCTGCACTCACTATTCTGCTGGTGCAGTCACTGTGTACATACATTACATTACTTATCCTGTACTGATCCTGAATTACATTCTGTATTATACTCCAGAGCTGCGCTCACTATTCTGCTGGTACAGTCACTGTGTACATACATTACATTACTTATCCTGTACTGATCCTGAGTTATATCCTGTATTATACTCCAGAGCTGCACTCACTATTCTGCTGGTGCAGTCACTGTGTACATACATTACATTACTTATCCTGTACTGATCCTGAGTTACATCCTGTATTATACTCCAGAGCTGCGCTCACTATTCTGCTGGTACAGTCACTGTGTACATACATTACATTACTTATCCTGTACTGATCCTGAGTTATATCCTGTATTATACTCCAGAGCTGCACTCACTATTCTGCTGGTGCAGTCACTGTGTACATACATTACATTACTTATCCTGTACTGATCCTGAGTTACATCCTGTATTATACTCCAGAGCTGCGCTCACTATTCTGCTGGTACAGTCACTGTGTACATACATTACATTACTTATCCTGTACTGATCCTGAGTTACATCCTGTATTATACTCCAGAGCTGCACTCACTATTCTGCTGGTACAGTCACTGTGTACATACATTACATTACTTATCCTGTACTGATCCTGAGTTATATCCTGTATTATACTCCAGAGCTGCACTCACTATTCTGCTGGTGCAGTCACTGTGTACATTACATTACATTACTTATCCTGTACTGACCCTGAGTTATATCCTGTATTATACTCCAGAGCTGCACTCACTATTCTGCTGGTGCAGTCACTGTGTACATACATTACATTACTTATCCTGTACTGATCCTGAATTACATTCTGTATTATACTCCAGAGCTGCGCTCACTATTCTGCTGGTACAGTCACTGTGTACATACATTACATTACTTATCCTGTACTGATCCTGAGTTATATCCTGTATTATACTCCAGAGCTGCACTCACTATTCTGCTGGTGCAGTCACTGTGTACATACATTACATTACTTATCCTGTACTGATCCTGAGTTACATCCTGTATTATACTCCAGAGCTGCACTCACTATTCTGCTGGTGCAGTCACTGTGTACATACATTACATTACTTATCCTGTACTGATCCTGAGTTACATCCTGTATTATACTCCAGAGCTGCGCTCACTATTCTGCTGGTGCAGTCACTGTGTACATACATTACATTACTTATCCTGTACTGATCCTGAGTTATATGCTGTATTATACTCCAGAGCTGCACTCACTATTCTGCTGGTACAGTCACTGTGTACATACATTACATTACTTATCCTGTACTGATCCTGAGTTACATCCTGTATTATACTCCAGAGCTGCACTCACTATTCTGCTGGTGCAGTCACTGTGTACATACATTACATTACTTATCCTGTACTGATCCTGAGTCACATCCTGTATTATACTCCAGAGCTGTGCTCACTATTCTGCTGGTGCAGTCACTGTGTACATACATTACATTACTTATCCTGTACTGATCCTAAGTTACATCCTGTATTATACTCCAGAGCTGCGCTCACTATTCTGCTGGTACAGTCACTGTGTACATACATTACATTACTTATCCTGTACTGATCCTGAGTTACATCCTGTATTATACTCCAGAGCTGCGCTCACTATTCTGCTGGTGCAGTCACTGTGTACATACATTACATTACTTATCCTGTACTGATCCTGAGTTACATCCTGTATTATACTCCAGAGCTGCGCTCACTATTCTGCTGGTACAGTCACTGTGTACATACATTACATTACTTATCCTGTACTGATCCTGAGTTACATCCTGTATTATACTCCAGAGCTGCGCTCACTATTCTGCTGGTGCAGTCACTGTGTACATACATTACATTACTTATCCTGTAGTGATCCTGAGTTACATCCTGTAGTATACCCCAGAGCTGCGCTCACTATTCTGCTGGTGCAGTCACTGTGTACATACATTACATTACTTATCCTGAACTGATCCTGAGTTACATCCTGTATTATACTCCAGAGCTGCGCTCACTATTCTGCTGGTGCAGTCACTGTGTACATACATTACATTACTTATCCTGTACTGATCCTGAGTTACATCCTGTAGTATACTCCAGAGCTAAATTCATATTTCTACATGCTTCAGAGCTGAAATCACCAAGTATCCCTTGCTGGTTCAGTGATGGTAAACTGCCTTCTGGAAAGCATTGTCCTTACACCATGTACTGTACAGAAAACAGATATGATAAAAAACAATAAACAAATGAACTGCCCTCCTTCGTTATAGGTGCTCATCTAAGCTGTAAGGAAGTGTCTGACAAATCTTGCTGACTGTTTCCAGTATGACCACCTTACCTACATCATCCATGAGCAGTCATAACTAAAAGTTCATTTAAAAAAAAAACAAAAAAACTAAGTAACATTGTGTTCATGTTATGGAGTTTTTCCTTAATCTTGCCAACCTCCCGGGAGCGCTTGTCACTTCTCCTTTAACTATCTCTAATCTAACCTGCATCATGTAGATTCAGCCTCTGTTATATGTAGGCATTAAAGGGGTCCTCTGCTTTGTACAATCCCTAAATGTGAACGGGGGCTATTTACATGACAAATTTTTTGATGTTCCCTTTAACAGGGCATGTCCTGTTTTTGCCCATTTTATGGATCTCTCAATAGATTCAAATCGATGGAGGGATCCATAAAAATGGGCGCCCCACGGATGCAAAACCACCATAAAAAATGTCCCGTTTTAATGGCCGTTTTCCACATCACTTGTGTGAATTGAGCCTTAGAAGAGTCACATAACAGAAAGCTAATAGCATTGCATCCCCCTGCCGGGACCCCCAGGGAGTAGCTGTTATCAATGGGAATCCTGACAATAATTGTTTACTTTTCTCTACACTGAATATACTGATAGAATTAAGACTTTAGATTGTAAGGTCTGCAGAACAACACAGTAAACTAGAACTCCATATATAAACCTTCTCCGCATCCAATAACGCCAAAACATTATGGGGCTGATTTATTAAGACTGGCATTTTGTACCCCAGTCTTAATAAAGGGCCCTAGACCCAATTTATCAAGACGCTCCGGTCTCTTCATGAATCAGACACACACTCATGCACCAGAATGGAAATCTACGCCAGGGTCAGGAACTCACAGCAGAAAACTGGAGGCTGCGTATCATCGGCCTGACACCGCAACACAATACTAAAGACTAAAGAGGTTGGTAACCATTACACACCAGGGACTGACTCTATGGATCACCAGGGATTGACCAACTGGACCACCAGGGATTTAAACTCTAAACCACCAGGGATTTAATCTTTCAGAACGAGGAGGATTTAACCCTTTAGACCACCTAGGATTCAACTTTCTAAACCTCCAGGGCTTTAGCATTCTAGGCCTTCAAGGATTTAGACTTTTAGACCACCGCGGATTTAGACTTCTAGACCACCAGGGATTTAGTTTTTAGACCTCCAGGATTTATCCTTTTAGACCACCAGGGATTTAGCCTTCTAGACCCTCAGGGATGTGGCCTCCAAGATCACCATGGATTTACCCACTAGACCACCAGGGATTTAGCCCATTAACCAAGTTTAATCATCATGCCATTTAGACCTTCTGTATTGTAGATTTCCAGAGATGCCATCATCCCTCCGTCATTGCCCTAGACCACCAAAAATTTAATCTTATACATCACCAGGGATTTAGTCTTCGAGACCTCCAGGTATTTAACCCTTTGACCACCAAGGATTTAGCCTTCTAAACCACCAGGGATTTAGCCTTCTAGACCACCAGGGATTTAGCCTTCTAGACCACCAGAGATTTAGCCTTCTAGATCATCAGGGATTTGACTTCCATGACCACCAGGGATTTAGCCCATTAACCAAGTTTGCCCATCATGGACATTCCCATTTATAACTTCTCTACTTTAGACTTCCAGGGATACCGCCATCCCTCCTTCATCACTCTAGACCACAAAGGATGTCTCAGGTAACCTCTTAACTTCCCTAGACCACCAGGGATCATTAACCCCTAAATAATCCTAGCATGATTCTATAAACTGCAAACAGTGGCTAGCAATGGTGCAGGGGCTGGAGTTGTACATGGTCTCCGACATCAGAGGGTCCCCAAAGAGATCAACACATCGTAAAAAGCCGCAGTGATGAGGTGTGATGATATATTATAACAAGTGCAAGATACAGCGCCATCATGTCACACTGCAGTCTGTGGACCGAGCGAGCGTTCACACTGTATATAGCTCATACACGGCGTACACCAGTATATCATAGCCGGAGGGGTGAGGGGCTTTGCACTGGGGCTCAGGAGCTTCAGGCTACGCCTCTGGCTACAGATATTTCCATATCAAAGATACTTTCCCTTGTATGTTAGAAATAAAAATATGGAGGAAAACCATGAAGAAAATACCATGGTAGAGATCCGGGATCTGGGGACGCACCAATGCCCACTGAGGGGGATTCTGGGACCAGTTCTGGATCAGCCTCACCTATGGATCAAGAGATCAGGGGGTCATTGCTGGTAATCCAGACAATGACAAAACTGCAGAGCCCCTTTAAGGCCACACATAGCAAACGGCAGCTAAAAACACATTTGCACCGGAGTCACCGACAAAAACCGTGGGGCAAAAAAGTGCTGCATGCAATTCTGACTTTTTCTGACACCCAACAAACCCAATTATAGACAATGGGGTCCGTTGGTCACCAGACCCGGGCGTAGATGTGAGCCTAGTGTAAACCTATGGGATAAACACAGGTAAAATGAACATCCTGCGTACTCCAGGGCTGAGACTAAATAAAATCTCATTCACTTTGCTGTGGCGAATTTCTGCAACATCCAAAAATGCTGCATTTCCAAAGTTTGGCCTCAGTCTATGGTTCATGCCACACATAGCGAAACGCAACCAAAAATTGCTGAGGAAAAGAATGCTGCAAAAATACAGCAAAAAAAAAAAATGCAGCAACAATTCCTGCATTGTTCACTACCTTTCCATTTTGCCTCCCCTATGTAGGCAAAAACGCAAAATTGCATTTTTACGTTGCGTTTCTGCAGCGTTCTTCAGCAGTGATTCGATACATGGGGTCTCAGTCTTAGACGATAAACATCACCTATGCTTTGTCTGTGAGATTCCTGGAGGATTCAGCGTGGCCGTGTATTATGTATCTATTACATTACCCTATAATAACAATAGAAGGATAGATTTCCCCTGGATCCAGCAGACGTTACAGTCACCCCCGATATGAGTGAACGGTACGTCAGCCCGGTGCTGGACTAGGAGCAGCAGCTGAAGAGTTAATAATCAGGACGCCTGACAACTGATGGTAATGGCAAAGGACAATCCAGTCATTATTATTCGCCAATTCACTTCCAAACAGGAAACAATCAGGTTCAATGTCACAGAGGTCAATGAGATATCACGTGTGCCCAGATCCGTACCCATAGTATTAACTACAACAATGTATCACAGGAGGGGATTGTTACCTTGTATCGCCTAACACATACACAATACACATTACATACACATAATCCTTGTATATTGCACGTATCCCCATACCCCCTGCTATAGCTATCACAGGTATATCTCAAAATATTATTGCAAAGCCTCCATGGCTGGCGCCAGAGCGAGAGGGAACAACAACCAGACAGAGAGGATGAAGAGTAACATAGGAATAACATCATGGGAAATAACACAATTGTTTACTTCATCATCACCAGGGCAGAGTATACAAGGCACAACCATCTTAGCTAACCCTGCCACACATGATGGGAGTGCCTGTATGTATGTGTGTGTATGAATGTGTGCATGTGTATGTAGCTGTGTGTGTATGTGTGTGTATGAATGTGTGTGTGTATGTAGCTGTGTGTGTGTGTGTGTGTATGAATGTGTGTGTGTGTGTGCATGTGTATGTAGCTGTGTGTTTGTGTGTATGAATGTGTGTGTGTGCATGTGTATGTAGCTGTGTGTGTGTGTGTGTGTATGAATGCGTGTGTGTGCATGTGTATGTAGCTGTGTGTGTGCATGTATGTATATTGCTGTGCATGTAGCTGTGTGTATGACTGAATGTGTGTTATGTTGTGTGTAAGTGTAATGGATATTGAGCTGTCTCTGTGTATGTGTGTACCTGCGTCTATGTACATTATGAATGAACATGTCTATCACATTGTATGTGTATTTGTGTGCCTGGTTCTAGCTGTACAGATGTAGCAAACCTGACATTTAACACATTACATGCCACTGAAATGAATGCTATGTAACCCATTAAGTTTAGGTCTGCTACATCTGTATGTATATGTAAATGTACGTGTAGTTTGCATGAAGTGTGTATGTACAGTATCAATGAATCTGTATGCTAAGCTGAGTGTAGGTATACATGTGTGTGAATGTACTGTATTACTGAATATATGTATCTGGCTATAGGTATGTACAGAGAAACCTCTTTGAGAAGGCCACCCAAAACTGCCCTAAAAATCAGTCTTCTAGAGAGGTGGTTAAAGGGGTTGTGGCGTTATGGACCACAGTCCACAGTGTCCAATCGCTGGGGGGCCCCGAATGATCAGAAGGACTGAAAGTCTCCCAAAAGCCTCCATGTGAATGAAGCACTAGTGCGCTTGTGTGACCGACACTCCATTCACTTCTATGGGGCTGCGGACGTTGCCAGAGATGACAGTCCTTGCAGCCCCATAGATGTGAATGGAGCATCGGTCACACACACGCACTAGTGCTCCATTCACAAGGAGGCTTTTGGGGGACTTTCAGTCCTCCTGATCATTCTGCCACCTGGTGGTCAGGCCCCGAGCGAGCGGACACTTATCCCTTGCCCTGTGGATAGGAGATACGTGTCCATAATGGCACAGCCACTTTAATATATGGTGAAACTGAAAATCCATCACAGAAATTCTGGTCTGGGTAAAGGGTGACATTCACAAAGAGGATTTACTGTATGTAGTTGTGTGTAGGTTTGTAGTTGGGGCACAAGTGACAGTGTGCTGAAGCCGTATATAATATGTCACATCGTAGAGGGCACGAAAGGTCCTCTCTATGTGTGTATTTGGCTAAGTGTACCTATCTGTGTGTATATCTTATGGATAGGTGTGTATTTAGCTTTGTATCTATGTACATACAGTGTATGTATGTGTGTGTTCTATACATTTAATAAGCTGTTGCAGATGTATGAGCTGTATACAATATATATT
The DNA here is from genome assembly GCA_947044405.1 of Leptodactylus fallax. Classification (NCBI taxonomy): domain Eukaryota; kingdom Metazoa; phylum Chordata; class Amphibia; order Anura; family Leptodactylidae; genus Leptodactylus; species Leptodactylus fallax. The sequence goes on along the minus strand of CAMRHE010000798.1, from coordinate 233,635 downwards.
TACCCATCCCCTATACCAGCTGTTTGTGCTGACAGCGTCACATACACAGCACACACCACACAGACATACATACACATCACATATACATACATACACAGCACACACCACACATACATACACCACATATACATACATACACAGCACACACCACACAAACATACAAACACAACACATATACATACATACACAGCACACACCACACATACAAACACACAGCACACATACATACATACACAGCACACACCACACATACATGCATACACCACATATACATACATACACAGCATACACCACTCATACATACATACACAGCACACACCACACATACATGCATAAACCACATATACATACATACACAGCACACACCACTCATACATACATACACAGCATACACCACTCATACATACATACACAGCACACACCACACATACATGCATAAACCACATATACATACATACACAGCATACACCACATATACATACATACACATCACACACCACTCATACATACATACACAGCACACACCACTCATACATACATACACAGCACACACCACTCATACATACATACACAGCATACACCACTCATACATACAACACACACACACCACTCATACATACATACACAGCATACACCACATATACATACATACACAGAACACACCACTCATACATACATACACATCATACATACATACACAGCATACACCACTCATACATACATACACAGCATACACCACTCATACATACATACATACACAGCACACACCACTCATACATACATACATACATACACAGCATACACCACTCATACATACATACACAGCACACACCACTCATACATACATACACAGCACACACCACTCATACATACATACACAGCACACACCACTCATACATACATACACAGCATACACCACATATACATACATACACAGAACACACCACTCATACATACATACACATCATACATACATACACAGCATACACCACTCATACATACATACACAGCATACACCACTCATACATACATACACAGCACACACCACTCATACATACATACACAGCACCCTTACATAGATACATACACACACACCACACATAGATACATACATACATACATAGCACACATCACACATACACAGCACACACCACTCATACATACATACACAGCACACACCACTCATACATACATACACAGCATACACCACTCATACATACATATACATACATACACATCATACATACATACACAGCACACACCACTCATACATACATACACAGCATACACCACTCATACATACATATACATACATACACATCATACATACATACACAGCACACACCACTCATACATACATACACATCATACACCACTCATACATACATACACATCATACACCACTCATACATACATACACATCATACACCACTCATACATACATACACATCATACACCACTCATACATACATACACAGCACACATCACTCATACATACATACACAGCACACACCACTCATACATACATACACATCATACATACATACACAGCATACACCACTCATACATACATACACAGCATACACCACTCATACATACATATACAGCATACACCACTCATACATACATACACAGCATACACCACTCATACATACATATACAGCATACACCACTCATACATACATACACAGCATACACCACTCATACATACATATACAGCACACATCACTCATACATACATACACATCACACACCACTCATACATACATACACAGCACACACCACTCATACATACATACACAGCATACACCACTCATACATACATACACATCATACATACATACACAGCACACACCACTCATACATACATACACAGCACACACCACTCATACATACATACACAGCATACGCCACTCATACATACATACACAGCATACACCACTCATACATACATACACACCACACATCACTCATACATACATACACAGCACACACCATTCATACATACACATCACACACCACTCATACATACATACATACACAGCACACACCACTCATACATACATACACATCATACATACATACACAGCATACACCACTCATACATACATACACAGCATACACCACTCATACATACATACACAGCACACACCACTCATACATACATACACAGCACACACCACTCATACATACATACACATCATACATACATACACAGCACACACCACTCATACATACATACACAGCACACACCACTCATACATACATACACAGCACACACCACTCATACATACATACACATCACACACCACTCATACATACATACACAGCATACACCACTCATACATACATACATACACAGCACACACCACTCATACATACATACACATCACACACCACTCATACATACATACATACACAGCACACACCACTCATACATACATACACATCATACACCACTCATACATACATACACATCACACACCACATATACATACATACACATCACACACCACTCATACATACATACACAACATACACCACTCATACATACATACACAGCACACACCACTCATAAATACATACACAGCACACACCACTCATACATACATACACAGCATACACCACTCATACATACATACACAGCACACACCACTCATACATACATACACAGCATACACCACTCATACATACATACACAGCATACACCACTCATACATACATACACAGCACACACCACTCATACATACATACACAGCACACACCACTCATACATACATACACAGCACACACCACTCATACATACATACACAGCACACACCACTCATACATACATACATACACAGCACACACCACTCATACATACATACATACACAGCACACACCACTCATACATACATACACAGCACACACCACTCATACATACATACACAGCACACACCACTCATACATACATACACATCATACATACATACACAGCACACACCACTCATACATACATACACAGCATACACCACTCATACATACATACACAGCATACACCACTCATACATACATATACAGCATACACCACTCATACATACATACACAGCATACACCACTCATACATACATATACAGCATACACCACTCATACATACATACACAGCATACACCACTCATACATACATATACAGCATACACCACTCATACATACATATACAGCACACATCACTCATACATACATACACAGCACACACCACTCATACATACATACACATCATACATACATACACAGCATACACCACTCATACATACATACACATCATACATACATACACAGCACACACCACTCATACATACATACACATCACACACCACTCATAAATACATACACAGCACACACCACTCATACATACATACACATCATACATACATACACAGCACACACCACTCATACATACATACACAGCACACACCACTCATACATACATACACAGCACACACCACTCATACATACATACACATCATACATACATACACAGCACACACCACTCATACATACATACACAGCATACACCACTCATACATACATATACAGCACACACCACTCATACATACATACACAGCACACACCACTCATACATACATACACAGCACACACCACTCATACATACATATACAGCACACACCACTCATACATACATACACAGCACACACCACTCATACATACATACACAGCATACACCACTCATACATACATACACAGCATACACCACTCATACATACATACATACACAGCACACACCACTCATACATACATACACATCACACACCACTCATACATACATACATACACATCATACACCACTCATACATACATACACAGCATACACCACTCATACATACATACACAGCATACACCACTCATACATACATACACAGCACACACCACTCATACATACATACACAGCACACACCACTCATACATACATACACATCATACATACATACACAGCACACACCACTCATACATACATACACAGCATACACCACTCATACATACATACACAGCACACACCACTCATACATACATACATACACAGCACACACCACTCATACATACATACATACACAGCACACACCACTCATACATACATACACATCATACATACATACACAGCACACACCACTCATACATACATACACAGCACACACCACTCATACATACATACACAGCACACACCACTCATACATACATACACAGCACACACCACTCATACATACATACACATCATACATACATACACAGCACACACCACTCATACATACATACACAGCATACACCACTCATACATACATATACAGCATACACCACTCATACATACATACACAGCATACACCACTCATACATACATATACAGCATACACCACTCATACATACATATACAGCACACATCACTCATACATACACAGCATACACCAGTCATACATACATACACATCATACATACATACACAGCACACACCACTCATACATACATACACAGCATACACCACTCATACATACATACACAGCACACACCACTCATACATACACAGCACACACCACTCATACATACATACACATCATACATACATACACAGCACACACCACTCATACATACATACACAGCACACACCACTCATACATACATACACAGCACACACCACTCATACATACATACACATCATACATACATACACAGCACACACCACTCATACATACATACACATCATACATACATACACAGCACACACCACTCATACATACATACACAGCACACACCACTCATACATACATACACAGCACACACCACTCATACATACATACACAGCATACACCACTCATACATACATATACAGCATACACCACTCATACATACATACACAGCATACACCACTCATACATACATATACAGCATACACCACTCATACATACATATACAGCACACATCACTCATACATACATATACAGCACACATCACTCATACATACATACACATCATACATACATACACAGCATACACCACTCATACATACATACACATCATACATACATACACAGCATACACCACTCATACATACATACACATCATACATACATACACAGCACACACCACTCATACATACATACACAGCACACACCACTCATACATACATACACATCATACATACATACACAGCATACACCACTCATACATACATACACATCATACATACATACACAGCACACACCACTCATACATACATACACAGCATACACCACTCATACATACATACACAGCACACACCACTCATACATACATACATACACAGCACACACCACTCATACATACATACACAGCACACACCACTCATACATACATACACAGCATACACCACTCATACATACATACACAGCATACACCACTCATACATACATACATACACAGCACACACCACTCATACATACATACACATCACACACCACTCATACATACATACACAGCACACACCACTCATACATACATACATACACAGCACACACCACTCATACATACATACACATCATACATACATACACAGCACACACCACTCATACATACATACACAGCACACACCACTCATACATACATACACAGCACACACCACTCATACATACATACACATCATACATACATACACAGCACACACCACTCATACATACATACACAGCATACACCACTCATACATACATACACATCACACACCACTCATACATACATACACAGCATACATACATACACAGCACACACCACTCATACATACATACACAGCACACACCACTCATACATACATACACATCATACATACATACACAGCACACACCACTCATACATACATACACAGCATACACCACTCATACATACATACACAGCACACACCACTCATACATACATACACAGCACACACCACTCATACATACATACACATCATACATACATACACAGCACACACCACTCATACATACATACACAGCACACACCACTCATACATACATACACATCATACATACATACACAGCACACACCACTCATACATACATACACAGCATACACCACTCATACATACATACACATCACACACCACTCATACATACATACACAGCATACATACATACACAGCACACACCACTCATACATACATACACAGCACACACCACTCATACATACATACACATCATACATACATACACAGCACACACCACTCATACATACATACACAGCATACACCACTCATACATACATACACAGCACACACCACTCATACATACATACACATCATACATACATACACAGCATACACCACTCATACATACATACACAGCATACATACATACACAGCACACACCACTCATACATACATACACAGCACACACCACTCATACATACATACACAGCACACACCACTCATACATACATACACAGCACACACCACTCATACATACATACACAGCACACACCACTCATACATACATATACAGCACACACCACTCATACATACATACACAGCATACACCACTCATACACATACACAGCATACATCATACACATCTCATGCTAGCAGGTGCCATTACACATTATTGTACACACAGCCCCCCTTCTGCCTGCAGGCACCTGCAGCTCCCCCTCCCCCTGCATGCAGGGTCATGTACCTGGGCTGGACCCCCTCCTCAGTGCTGGGCACAGGGGGCTGCAGGCTGATCTCAGCTTCTCCTTCTCCTGATTTCTGCTGTAAGGAGCTTCCGGGTTGGTGAATCTGAGCGTCAGAGGCTGAGATGTGCAGAGAGAGAGGCAGCTACTGAGAAAGATCTCTATAAAAGGAAGAGACACAGGATGGAGGAAGAGGAAGCTCACCTCCACTGCTGCCTCACCCTCACTGCTGCAGGAGGGGCACTCAGGGGTTAATGCTGGGGAGGGCGCTGCAGGACAGGTGGGCAGCATGCGGCATAGGGCATGTCACCCCTAAGGGGACCTACAGGACTAGGACGAGGGACTGCATACAGAGCAATTTCCAATGTGTTCCCCTAACAAAACCCCCTACACCATGTCCCATGATTAATACACACCCAAAATCAGCCCCCCTACACAAATCTAGACCTCCTAAACAAATCCAGACCCTCTAAACAAATCCAGAGGCATACTAAACATACCAAAACAAATTCAGACCACCTAAAATAATATAGATCCCAGACCAGTTTCCCTTAGTGAATGCAAACCCCACACTAAACTACTACAACCCCAGACTAGACACCCTAAACTAATACAACCCCAGACTAGACACCCTGAACTAATAAAACCCCAGACTAGACACCCTAAACTAATACAACCCCAGACTAGACCTTCTAAACTAATACAACCCCAGACTAGACCTTCTAAACTAATACAACCCCAGACTAGACACCCTAAACTAATACAACCCTAGACTAGACACCCTAAACTAATACAACCCCAGACTAGAACTTCTAAACTAATACAACTCCAGACTAGACACCCTAAACTAATTCAACCCCAGACTAGACACCCTAAACTAATAAAACCCCAGACTAGACCTTCTAAAATAATACAACCCCAGACAAGACACCCTAAACTAAAACAACCCCAGACTAGACTTCCTAACTAATACAACCCCTGACTACACACCCTAAACTATTATAAGCCCAAACTAGAGACCCTAAACTAAAAAAAAACCCAGACTAGACACCCTAAACTAATACAGACCCCAGACTAGACACCCTAAACTAATACAACCCCAGACTAGACACCCTAAGCTAATACAACCCCAGACTAGACACCCTAAACTAATACAGACCCCAGACTAGACACCCTAAACTAATTCAACCCCAGACTAGACACCCTAAACTAATTCAACCCCAACTAGACTGCCTAAACTAATACAACCCCAGACGAGACACCCGAAACTAATACAATCCCAGATTAAACACCAAAAACTAATACAACCCCAGACTAAACCTCCTAAAGTAATGCAACCTCAGACTATACGCCCTAAACTAATACAACCCCAGACTAGACACCCTAAACTAATACAGATCCCAGACTAGACACCCTAAACTAATTCAAGGCCAACTAGACTGCCTAAACTAATACAACCCCAGACTAGACCTTCTAAACTAATACAACCCCAGACTAGACACCCTAAACTAATACAACCCTAGACTAGACACCCTAAACTAATACAACCCCAGACTAGAACTTCTAAACTAATACAACTCCAGACTAGACACCCTAAACTAATTCAACCCCAGACTAGACACCCTAAACTAATAAAACCCCAGACTAGACCTTCTAAAATAATACAACCCCAGACAAGACACCCTAAACTAAAACAACCCCAGACTAGACTTCCTAACTAATACAACCCCTGACTACACACCCTAAACTATTATAAGCCCAAACTAGAGACCCTAAACTAAAAAAAAAACCCAGACTAGACACCCTAAACTAATACAGACCCCAGACTAGACACCCTAAACTAATACAACCCCAGACTAGACACCCTAAGCTAATACAACCCCAGACTAGACACCCTAAACTAATACAGACCCCAGACTAGACACCCTAAACTAATTCAACCCCAGACTAGACACCCTAAACTAATTCAACCCCAACTAGACTGCCTAAACTAATACAACCCCAGACGAGACACCCGAAACTAATACAATCCCAGATTAAACACCAAAAACTAATACAACCCCAGACTAAACCTCCTAAAGTAATGCAACCTCAGACTATACGCCCTAAACTAATACAACCCCAGACTAGACACCCTAAACTAATACAGATCCCAGACTAGACACCCTAAACTAATTCAAGGCCAACTAGACTGCCTAAACTAATACAACCCCAGACTAGACCTTCTAAACTAATACAACCCCAGACTAGACACCCTAAACTAATACAACCCTAGACTAGACACCCTAAACTAATACAACCCCAGACTAGAACTTCTAAACTAATACAACTCCAGACTAGACACCCTAAACTAATTCAACCCCAGACTAGACACCCTAAACTAATAAAACCCCAGACTAGACCTTCTAAAATAATACAACCCCAGACAAGACACCCTAAACTAAAACAACCCCAGACTAGACTTCCTAACTAATACAACCCCTGACTACACACTCTAAACTATTATAAGCCCAAACTAGAGACCCTAAACTAAAAAAAAACCCAGACTAGACACCCTAAACTAATACAGACCCCAGACTAGACACCCTAAACTAATACAACCCCAGACTAGACACCCTAAGCTAATACAACCCCAGACTAGACACCCTAAACTAATACAGACCCCAGACTAGACACCCTAAACTAATTCAACCCCAGACTAGACACCCTAAACTAATTCAACCCCAACTAGACTGCCTAAACTAATACAACCCCAGACGAGACACCCGAAACTAATACAATCCCAGATTAAACACCAAAAACTAATACAACCCCAGACTAAACCTCCTAAAGTAATGCAACCTCAGACTATACGCCCTAAACTAATACAACCCCAGACTAGACACCCTAAACTAATACAGATCCCAGACTAGACACCCTAAACTAATTCAAGGCCAACTAGACTGCCTAAACTAATAAAACCCCAGAGTAGACACCCTAAACTAATGCAACCCCAGACTCGACCCCCCCCTAAACTTACAAACCCAGACTAGACACCCTAAACTAATTCAACCCTAACTAGACTGCCTAAACTAATACAACCTAAGACTACACACCATAAACTAATACAACCCCAGACTAGACACCCGAAACTAATACAACCCCAGACTAGACACCCGAAACTAATACAACCCCAGACTAGACACCCGAAACTAATACAACCCCAGACTAGACAACCTAAACTAATACAATCCCAGACTAGACACCCTAAACAAATACAACCCCAGACTAGACTCCCTAAACTAATACAACCCCATGCTAGACCATCTAAACTAATACAACCCCAGACTAGACACCCTAAACTAATACAACCCCAGACTAGACACCCTAAACTAATTCAACCCCAACTACACTGCCTAAACTAATACAACCCCAGAGTAGACACCCTAAACTAATACAACCCCAGACTAGACACCCTAAACAAATTCAACCCCAAGTAGACTACCTAAACTAATACAACCCCAGACTAGACACCCTAAACTAATGCAACCCCAGACTCGACCCCCCTAAACCCCAGACTAGACACCCTAAACTAATACAGACCCCAGACTAGACACCCTAAACTAATTCAAGGCCAACTAGACTGCCTAAACTAATACAACCCCAGACTCGCCCCCCTAAACTTACAACCCCAGACTAGACACCCTAAACTAATACAACCCCATGCTAGACCATCAAAACTAATACAACCCCAGACTAGACACCCTAAACTAATACAACCCCAGACTAGACACCCTAAACTAATTCAACCCCAACTACACTGCCTAAACTAATACAACCCCAGACTAGACACCCTAAACAAATTCAACCCCAAGTAGACTACCTAAACTAATACAACCCCAGACTAGACACCCTAAACTAATGCAACCCCAGACTCGACCCCCCCTAAACCCCAGACTAGACACCCTAAACTAATTCAAGGCCAACTAGACTGCCTAAACTAATAAAACCCCAGACTAGACACCCTAAACTAATACAACCCCATACTCGACCCCCCTAAACTTACAACCCCAGACTAGACACCCTATTCTAATACAGACCCCAGACTAGACACCCAAAACTAATACAACCTCAGACTAGACACCCTAAACTAATGCAACCTGAGACTAGACCAACTAAACTACTACAACCCCAGACTAGACACCCTAAACTAATACAACCCCAGACTAGACACCCTAAACTACTACAGACCCCAGACTAGACACTCTAAACTAATACAACCCCAGACGAAACACCCGAAACTAATACAACCCCAGACTAGACCAACTAAACTAATACAACCCCAAACTAGACTCCCTAAACTACTACAGACCCCAGACTAGACACTCTAAACTAATACAACCCCAGACGAGACACCCGAAACTAATACAATCCCAGATTAAACACAAAAACTAATACAACCCCAGACTAAACCTCCTAAAGTAATACAACCTCAGACTAGACACCCTAAACTAATACAGACCCCAGACTAGACACCCTAAACTAATACAGACCCCAGACTAGACATCCTAAACTAATGCAACCCCAGACTAGACCATCTAAACTAATACAACCCCAGACTAGACACCCGAAACTAATACAATCCCAGATTAAACATCAAAAACTAATACAACCCCAGACTAAACCTCCTAAAGTAATGCAACCTCAGACTATACGCCCTAAACTAATACAACCCCAGACTAGACACCCTAAACTAATACAGATCCCAGACTAGACACCCTAAACTAATTCAAGGCCAACTAGACTGCCTAAACTAATAAAACCCCAGAGTAGACACCCTAAACTAATGCAACCCCAGACTCGACCCCCCTTAAACTTACAACCCCAGACTAGACACCCTAAACTAATTCAACCCTAACTAGACTGCCTAAACTAATACAACCTAAGACTACACACCCTAAACTAACACAACCCCAGACTAGACACCCAAAACTAATACAACTCCAGACTAGACAACCTAAACTAATACAACCCCAGACTAGACACCCTAAATAAATACAACCCCAGACTAGACACCCTAAACTAATACAACCCCATGCTAGACCATCTAAACTAATACAACCTCAGACTAGACCAACTAAACTAATACAACCCCAGACTAGACACCCTAAACAAATGCAACCTGAGACTAGACCTCCTAAACTAATTCATACCCAGACTAGACACCCTAAACTAATACAACCCCACGCTAGACCATCTAAACTAATACAACCCCAGACTAGACACCCTAAACTAATACAACCCCACGCTAGACCATCTAAACTAATACAACCCCAGACTAGACACCCTAAACTAATTCAGACCCCAGACTAGACACCCTAAACTAATACAGACCCCAGACCAGACCCCTAAACTAATACAACCCCAGACTAGACACCCGAAACTAATACAACCCCAGAGTAGACACCCTAAGCTAATACAACCCCAGACTAGACACCCTAAACTAATACAACCCCAGACTAGACACCCGAAACTAATACAACCCCAGATTAAACACCAAAAACTAATACAACCTAAGACTATACACCCTAAACCAATACAACCCCAGACTCGACCCCCCTAAACTTACAACCCCAGACTAGACACCCTAAACTAATACAACCCCAGACTAGACATCCTAAACTATTATAAACCCAGACTAGACACCCTAAACTATTATAAGCCCAAACTAGAGATCCTAAACTAATACAACCCCAGACTAGACATCCTAAACTATTATAAACCCAGACTAGACACCCTAAACTAATACAACCCCAGACTAGACACCCTAAACTATTATAAGCCCAGACTAGACACCCTAAACTAATGCAACCCCAACTAGACTGCTTAAACTAATACAGACCCCAGACCAGACTCCTAAACTAATACAACCCCAGACTAGACCCCTAAACTAATACAGACCCCAGACTAGACCCCTAAACTAATACAACCCCAGATTAAACACCAAAAACTAATACAACCTCAGACTAGAGACCCCTGAAACTGATACAACCCTAACACTAATACAAAAGGCAAAAATTGTTTGTGCAAGTACCCAATTTGCAGAAAAAAGATTGCAACTTTTTAATGTCAGACAACTGGTGTACAAGGCCTAATAAATCTGCCCCTAGACTGGCGACTCTTACATACATCTAAGGCCCGGGCTCTGTGCGTTGTCCTGTATACCGCATAATTATAAGATCTTTCTAAGTCGTGTCTTGTCCGTGGTTGATCCTTTTTCACGTTTTTCACGTATATTTATTTTCTAGGCTTCTCTGCGTCTCTGGACCTGTGACAGCACATACATGGCAGCCGCTTGCTGTCCAGGAGTTTCACGGATCCATAGGGGAAATCTATCATGTCTTGTACGGTTTGCTGGCAAAGTCCTAAGTGTTGGTCATCAGTATGAAAGATCAATTTGGGGCCTGAAAACCCCTTTAAATGTGACCTCATTCACTTTGCTGGGACTGTACAATGCTGCGGTCTTTCTGCCTCTGCCTTAGTGCTTGTTCACATGTTCAGGTTTTCAGATGCAAACTCACAGGTGGGGATCATGAAAAGAGCAAGTTTTGGCTTCAAGAACTGCATCTGAAAACCTGAACATGTGAACACGCCCTGCAGAGCTGTATGCGTACATACCTGATGCGGCTATACAGTCCCTGGGCTGACGATGCCTTCACTTCTCAGTAAGGCTGGGTTCACATGGTGCTTTAATAAATGCATGCGGTTTTTAAATATTCACATGGTGCAGTTTTACCGCGGTTTCTGCTGTGCAGCAAAAAATCTGGTAGCAAAAAAAACTGCATGAGATTTTAGGCTAGAACTACACGGCGGTTCTGGCTGTGTCGCCCTGCGACTCCTTCACTAATGTTAATGAATGGACCCTGAAGGTGCCGCAACCGAGACTTCTAGTCGCAAAAAGATCAGACATTGATGTTTTTGCAACTAGAAGTCTCCAAAAACACTCTGTAGTCCTAACTTATGGTCAACCAAAGTACACCATGAAGCCTGTGGCAGTGCGGCATGGACGTGGCGTACTGACACCATATTGGCGTCCACCATGTACTACCATAGTCCTGGACTATCAGACAGAGCACATACAATTCATGGCATGTAACAGGTTAATGATACAACAGCTAAATTAGGAGAACCTGGACCTGACAAGAACCAGGAGGAACTAGATGAGTCCAGGTGATGCGACTATATAATCCTGCTGGGGGTTGTTGTCCTCACCACACAGAGACACAGTCAGGAGCTTTGTGAGGGTTTGGAGTGAGAAGGAGAATTATTATGGCTGACAAGGGCAAGACTCATCTGAACGTGGTCATCATTGGCCACGTGGACTCGGGCAAGTCCACCACCACCGGCCACCTCATCTACAAGTGTGGGGGCTTTGACCCCAGGTCTCTGGAGAAGCTGGAGGCTGCTGCGGGTCAGGTAAGGCTGGAGATGTGGGGTCTGTATCTTCTACTGGTCATGGTGGGATTGTGAGCGCTAAGGAAGTGTCCCCCTATGTGGAGGGATGGGGGTGGATGTAGCAGAGCTGGATGTGTTAGTCTACATGGCTCTAGTGCTGAACCGTGTGGTGGGCTCGCCTGCAGTCCTATGTAAGACCTTCTGTTCTCTCTGTACATGCCCAGTATCCTATTGTGCTGTACTTGTTCTGGCTTTGGGGGTGACCTCCTGGGGTTGCTCTTGCATGTCATATCTGTAGCTCTTTACATACTTACCAATTTCTTGTGGTTTTTGGACCCTAAATCTAAAGCTGTCCAGCAGGTCATGTGATGGGTACAGGTGTGCTGCTTGTTATGGTGCACTCAGATGGTCAGGGGGACATAGTTTTTGTGTACTTTACTACAGGTGGAATGTGGTTGACATGTGAAATGAGAAAATTGCACCCAAAAATTGCTCTTAGTCCAGTTCTGATGCACCTGACTGTCTGAATGTAGTCTTAGTTTTCTTTCCTCCCAAATCTTATGTATTAGGACCTGCAAGGTTGGAAACTAGCCTTAGGGTGTGTTCACACAGTGCAGCCAAAACTGAGAACTGTTTTACGGCTGAAACCCTTAACTGCAAAGCCCACAAAGTAGTCTGCATTCACACAGTGCATTTAAAACTGCACTCAAACGTGTGAGCCAATTACCTGTGAATGCTGATAAGCAGATCTCAAAAATCCTGTAAACTATAAAATATAAACTAGGAAACTAACACTTTATACAAACTTGCTGAAACCAGAACTCTTGGACAGCCTGGCTTAAGGGATGTCATTAAGAAATTACCTACATTAAGATTTTTTTTGTGATTAACTTTCCATGTGTATATTAAAAAAAATAAATAAATCTTGCAACTCCAACTCTTGCCACTAAGCCTAAAACACTCTGACTTCCTGTTTCCTATAGAAGGACCATAGACACAAAGCAGACTATTCTCACTTGGGAGAGGTCACTGTATAGAGTAACAAAGATGGGACCTCACCTATTGTGACTGGTGGGTTCTTACCTGCGCTTGGGGACCCGAAAAATGGAAACACAATCCAGTTTACAAAGCGGTGGTTACCCGCAGACCCCATAGACTATATAATGGAGTTTGCCAGACTTCATCTGAAAAATGCGGAGAGAAGTCCTGCTTGTAGGATTCTTCTCTGCATACACTGAGCACAGATGTGAATCCAGCCTTACTACATAGCCATAATCAGTGTGCTGTAAGTGAGGCAACTGCTGCAATGAAATCTACAGAAAACAGGAAGCCTCAGCATATTATCTACCCTAGTGTCAAAACTGCAGGATTCTTAAAATTATTTTTAAAAACCTCACTAAAACTCTTTAAATATGTTTAACATAAAACTTGATTAACAAGTCATTTTGTGGTGACTTTGCCTTTAATTGGGTCCAGTTTCCTGTATAGGAAAAACCTTCCTATTGGATCTAACTCATAACTGTTGGTTATGAAATGGCTGGTAATGACATCACTGGATTTTACCATAAAAGATAAGCTGCATACAGGGCCCCAAGACTTAAAGGGGTTGTCTGTTTGAATAACACATCTGCCTCCTTCCTGTCAGTGTGTGGTATTGCAGCTCAACACCACTAAAATAAATGGGGCTGAGCTGTAGTACCAGATGAAAACTGAACAGGTGTGGCACTGTCTGTAGAAGGTGGTAATCATCTCAGCCTGGACAACCTCATCTACCTCATAGATCTATAGGTGATACCTGTGTAACGGTATAAATATACAGTCATGGCCAAAAGTTTTGAGAATGATACAAATATTAATTTTTACAAAGTCTACTGCTTCAGTTTTTCTAATGGCAATTTGCATATATTCCAGAATGTTATAAAGAGTGATCAGTTTAACAGCAATTACTTGCAAAGTCAATATTTGCCTAGAAAATGAACTTTATCCCCCAAAACACATTTCAACATCATTGCAGCCCTGCCTTTAAAGGACCACCTAACATCGTTTCAGTGATTGCTCCATTAACACAGGTGTGGGTGTTGATGAGGACAGGGCTGGAGATCAATCTGTCATGATTAAGTAAGAATGACACCACTGGACACTTTAAAAGGAGGCTGGTGCTTGCCATCATTGTTTCTCTTCTGTTAACCATGGTTATCTCTAAAGAAACATGTGCAGTCATCATTGCACTGCACAAAAATGGCCTAACTGGGAAGAGTATTGCAGCTAGAAAGATTGCACCTCAGTCAACAATCTATCGCATCATCAAGAACTTCAAGGAGAGAGGTTCCATTGGTGCCAAAAAGGCTCCAGGGCGCCCAAGAAAGACCAGCAAGCGGCAGGACCGTCTCTTAAAAGTGTTTCAGCTGTGGGATCGGGCTACCAGCAGTGCAGAGCTTGCTGAGGAATGGCAGCAGGCAGGTGTGAGTGCATCTGCACGCACTGTGAGGCGGAGACTCTTGGAGCAAGGCCTGGTCTCAAGGAGGGCAGCAAAGAAGCCACTTCTCTCCAGAAAAAACATCAGGGACAGACTGATATTCTGCAAAAGGTACAGGGAGTGGACTGCTGAGGACTGGGGTAAAGTCATTTTCTCTGATGAATCCCCTTTTCGATTGTTTGGAACATCTGGAAAACAGCTTATTCGGAGAAGAAGAGGTGAGCGCTACCACCAGTCTTGTCTCATGCCAACTGTAAAGCATCCTGAAACCATTCATGTGTGGGGTTGCTTCTCAGCCAAGGGAATCGGCTCTCTCACAGTCTTGCCTAAAAACACAGCCATGAATAAAGAATGGTACCAGAATGTCCTCCAAGAGCAACTTCTCCCAACCGTCCAAGAGCAGTTTGGCGCTCAACAATGCCTTTTCCAGCATGATGGAGCACCTTGCCATAAAGCAAAGGTGATAACTAAATGGCTCAGGGAACAAAACATAGAGATTTTGGGTCCATGGCCTGGAAACTCCCCAGATCTTAATCCCATTGAGAACTTGTGGTCAATCATCAAGAGACGGGTGGACAAACAAAAACCAACAAATTCAGACAAAATGAAAGCATTGATTCTGCAAGAATGGACTGCTATCAGTCAGGATTTGCTCCAGAAGTTGATTGAGAGCATGCCAGGGAGAATTGCAGAGGTCCTGAAGAAGAAGGGTCAACACTGCAAATATTGACTTGCTGCATTAACTCATTCTAACTGTCAATATAAGCTTCTGTTACTCATAATATGAATGCAATTATATTTCTGTATGTGATAAAAACATCTGACAAACACACATAAAAACCAGAGGGCAGCAGATCATGTGAAAATATAATATTTGTATCATTCTCAAAACTTTTGGCCATGACTGTATACTTGTATTGTGTCTATATATAGTACTGAAGTTTAATGGTTCTCTCTGTATTCAGATTGGGAAGGGCTCATTCAAGTTTGCCTGGATCTTGGACAAGCTGAAGGCAGAGAGGGAGCGAGGGATAACCATTGACATCTCACTATGGAAGTTCCAAACCAATAGATTCACCATTACGATCATTGATGCCCCAGGACATAGAGACTTCATCAAGAACATGATCACTGGCACATCCCAGGTAGGTGGCCATCTGATGGAGTGGCCTATAGATCCATAGGATGGGGAGTGTCCATTCCATACTAGGTTTAGAACTGATGGCCCTCATCAGAAAGTTGCCATATAATCTTGGTGCCTCCCTCCAAAACTAGTTGGACCTCTTAAGTTTAATTCTAATGGTCTCCTCTTATTTCAGGCTGATGTGGCTCTTCTAGTGGTCTCTGCAGCCACAGGTGAGTTTGAAGCTGGGGTGTCCAGAAATGGTCAAACCAGAGAACATGCTCTTCTGGCCTACACCATGGGCGTCAAGCAACTCATCGTATGCGTGAACAAGATGGACCTAACAGAGCCTGCATACAATGAGCAGAGATTCAATGAGGTGGTAAAGAATGTGACGTTGTACCTCAAGAAGATTGGCTA
Source organism: Leptodactylus fallax (assembly GCA_947044405.1). NCBI lineage: Eukaryota > Metazoa > Chordata > Amphibia > Anura > Leptodactylidae > Leptodactylus > Leptodactylus fallax. Next base: position 215,492 of record CAMRHE010000798.1, on the reverse strand, counting down.
CAACCCAAATTCCATTCCATTTGTACCAGTATCGGGGTGGACAGGAGAGAACATATCATCTCCAAGTCAGAAGGTAAGTCTTTGATGGCCATGACACTTGGTGAATTTTGAGTTTAAGTACCTTACACTGAAGCTTGTTGCCTGTTGAACTTGGGGCTACCCTAGGAATGTGATCACCATTGGCCCTTACTCAACACTTTGGTCTCACCAATGAAAACCATGGGTATAAGGCAAGATGGCTTGCTACTTCCCCATGTTGAAGAATAACTTGGAAGATACTTCTTGACGAGTGTCACTGCAGAGGAATGCACCTCACATGGAACCACCTAAGGTGTTCCTCCAAAAACTCTCCCTGGTAACTTCTTGACCCACTTGCTAATATTTACCGTATAATTCACAGATGAGTTGGTTTAAAGGATGGAAAGTGAAACGAAAAGATGGCTTCACTAAAGGACAGTCACTACTCGAAGTCATGGATAACCTGGTTCCTCCAGTCCGACCAGCCAACAAACCTTTACGACTGCCACTACAAGACGTATACAAGATAGGTGGTAAGTAGTCTCCCTCTTGGTAATATCTAGGAATTGCTGCTATACTCTAATATGGAACTGTCTTCTCTTCTCTCCTACTAAAATGGTGTCCTTCAAAGGAATTGGCACAGTACCTGTGGGTAAAGTTGAGACTGGGATCCTTAAGCCAGGTATGACCATCTCCTTTGCCCCATCAAACTTTACTGCAGAAGTAAAGTCTATAGAGATGCATCATGAGCCTCTCCAGACAGCATTTCCAGGCTACAATATAGGATTTAATGTCAAGAACATAGCTGTGAAGAGTCTAAAACGTGGGAATGTTGCTGGAAACTCCAAGAGTGACCCACCAACCGAGGCCACCAGCTTCACTGCCCAAGTATGTAACATCTACCAGAGTAAGCTTCTGGGTGACTTGTGAAGATGGTAAAATGTTGGGTTTGTCTCCTTAAGGTCATCATTCTGAACCATCCTGGCTTCATCAAGAGAGGCTACTCTCCAGTCATAGACTGCCATACTGCCCACATCACCTGCCAGTTCTCTGAGCTTCAGGAGAAGATTGATCGTAGGTCTGGCAAGAAACTGGAGGACAGTCCTCATCAACTGAAGTCTGGGGATGCTGCGATTGTGACCCTCAAGCCCATAAAACCCTTCTGTGTGGAGAGGTTCTATGACTATCCACCTCTAGGTATGGACACAACCAATCTTGCCTTGGTCATTGGCCTTCATACTCTAATCAAATCTAGAACAGACATTGTAGTCAACATTTGGTCAATTGTCTACTCGTTGCAGGACGCTTTGCTGCCCGGGACTTGAAGCAGACAGTCGCAGTGGGTGTTGTCAAATCGGTAGAAAGAAAACTGAACAGCTTGGCCAGGAAGCCCAGAAGTCCATCCTGGTGAAATGAAGACCTTGCCTGGCTTTCCTTCAGTTTCTAGTTAGATGTTCTCCTTGCAGAGATTTCTGCCACAGCAGTGAAGTAACTGCTGCCTTGTGTTAATATTGTCTTACTAATAAAGATATTAAGACGCATGGTGGTGTATAGTATGTACAGGGTCTGGGTAGTGGCCTCCATAACTATTAGACCAGGCTCCTGGTGGGACTGCCTGAGGGTGGTAGAGGTCTTCAACCCTACAGTCAACCTGACCGATCTGCCTGTCATGTGCTGTGCCCTGCCACGAAGCTTCAGAACATGTCTGCCTTAACATGGGTGTCTTCATGCACTGGGCTCCTGTTGGAGTCTTCTAAACTGTTGTCCAATAGTTGCTCATCCCATAGTCTGAGACCAGAGGACATGGCCAAACCTCGGCTGCACAACTTTGTAGGAAAGTCAAACCACTAATCACTGGATTGGCTTTTGCCAAGATGAGCTTCACTGTCCGGTCCCACATTAAATGGGGTTTCCAGAATATAATTAAACTTTGAAACATTTCTCAAATTGACAGATTTTTCTGTAACATCTTCATGGTGGGTCTTTTTGCCTTGATGGGTTGGACAGGTGACCAGGCAGGGACACTACATGTATAAGAGAACCCAGTCACTAAGGAAATCTCTGGGCTTCTGACAAGTTCCTGCATTCATTGGCAACTGATCAAGACAAGATGTCACCACGAAGATGGCTGAGAGGTCCTGCAGCCTTAGGACCAAAACATTGCATTGGAATAAATCTTCATCCATTTGATTTACTTTGGGAGTGCTGTCCATTGTTTGTATCACTAAGATGGTTGGAGAGAATCTTTAAAATGCAAGTTTTTATCTGCAGAAAAAACCCTTTGTCTATGGTCCTTCAGTAGCTAAAGGCAGACTTATGACTTGTACTAAGGTTATCTGACATACAAGGCATAAACTGCAACTTTTCTTAGTGGAAGTCTTCACCTTTCTTGTATAGTGCTGCCCCACCACTTTAATGGTTAGTGAATTGTTCTAGATTTCTTGTGCCAGCTTACTGGTGTAAATGGTCTCAGCTATGAGGGATATTCTCAGTGCAGGGGTTATGCAGACCTGGCACCTACAGGATTATCTGATGGGGTAGGTGATCGCTAGATCTGAGAGGGTCCCAGTCATCAGACCCCAGTCTGTTGGATCACCGGTACTGAGGCCACGCAGGAGTCGTGCTGCTTAGTGCCATTGAAGTTCATGGGTCTCTACAGGTTGTATGACACCCTTGTGCTGCCTAGGTACTAGTGATCTTAGGGGGGTCCTGGGTCTCAGACCCCATATTGATGGCCATCAATTGTAGAAAGTAGATGATCCCTTTTAATTACCAGTCTTAAACTTTCTCCCTGTGGGTTGGATAACTTCCCTTTAAAGAGAAATTTTCTCCACTTCCAAGTCCAGCGCTTTGTATTCTTTAGTTACTGCTCCACTTATTCTGTCAGTTGACTTTCTCTCTAGCCCCCACCATTCCTGAGCTACCACTGCTGTTAGTTTTGGTGCCTGCTAAACTTCTTAGATGCTGTACTGTCAGGCAGGAGCAGACAAGGAGTGATTCTGAGCTGACACTGGCGGTCTCTGGAGCTAAATCACGCCCATTTGTCTGACATCAGCCATTAAAACTTAGAGCAATGCAGGGACAGTGGGGGCTAGAGAGGGATCCTAATACTTAAAGGGGTCACTTGTCATTATCCATTTATGGCCTTTTGCAGTTTCTTGCTAAGGTGATGCCCTGGTGCACAAGCAGAGATGCAGTGTAAAGCATGGTCACTCATAGCTGTGCCCTAATACAGCAACGCTAAAGATGACTGTATATTCTGGCTTTAAGCAGATAAACTACTGCAGCTTACGATCTTTAGTTATATGGTCGTAGACTGAATGCACGAGGTCTTCGGACATGGCTGTGACTGCTGTAAACCTGTATAAGGGGAAAAGTAAACCAAAAACAGGCAAAATATCTCTAGAAACTAATTACAATGCCAGGAATAGGTTCAGATTTTTGTTGGCAGAGCTCGCCCTCTGGTGGTCAATGAGTAGACTGCAGCAGACCATTTATTACTTGGGGTTCTCTCTGTTCTAATTTCTCTGAAATGACCTATTAAAATACTGAACCTTAAAGGGGATGTCAGGATTAGAAGAAAAAAATTATATGGCTAATTACATTTGGAAACAGCGCCACACCTGTCCATGCACTGGTAATGCAGCTTAGCTTCAGTGAAGTGAATGGATCTGGACTGCAATACCATAGCCAACCTGTACAAAAGTGTGGCGCTGTTTTAAAAAGCAGCCATACTGGTTGTGGAACTGGCTCTGTGATGAGATCTGTTGATCCCCCCTGGGAGATTTACTAAGCAGGATGTACGAAATAGATGTCAGACAATTTTTCCACCTTTCTTGACTGTTTTAAGACGTGTCTAGAAAAAGAGAAGTGATGAAGAGGTGTCAGATGTATTAAGGGTCTGCACCTGCTACTGGCGAGAAACAAGTGGAGGGGTAAGAAAGAGGAAGCGCCGGCCAGCAATGTCCGCCATGTTATAACAACCTCCATCTTATTATAGGCTGCATTTTATTAAAAAAATAAAATTGATCTCTCTGGCCCCATAACCAGGACATAATAGAGGGAGCGTCTCAGTATCTGTTCTATGAACCGTCTTCTAGACATGGAGCACATTTATCCATACGGACTGTCTTAAACTATGAATCCTAGTTGTAGTATTAGACATAATGAATCTGTCGTAAGGAACTTCAGAAATATGGAGAGTTTCTAGAAGCGCCAAAATTCTGGCTCACCATGAGACAAATATTAGGCAAAAAAATCTTACCGTGCAGGCTGTAGGGAACAGATGTTTTGCGCAGGCATCAAAAAAGACCCTACAATTCTTGGCATAACATAAGCAGAGATAAATCATCTTATTGAGGAGACGAATATTTGGCGCACGAAGTAAATTGTCATAAATTCTTTACACCATTTTATACTTGGTCTACTTTGCACAATCTGCGCCATATTTGTTCTCTTCTGTATCATAAAGGTGTCGTAAAGTGAGACACTTCTAAACCCCGCCCATTATAACCCCACGCATTCTGGGGCACATTTTTCAGAAGCGTCGAGCCTGTCGTATTTTTATTTCTTTCTGGTACACGGTGTTCATAAATATGTCGGAAATGCCGTGCACTATGAATTTTGGCGCAAATGTAGACAGAAAAGTGTCGGACTTGGATTGATAAATGTGCCACATGGTTCTTAAGGGACTGTTCACATTTCGTCTTCATTTCTGCGGGGTTCTCCTCCCTCGTATCAGACAGGATACTTATTTTTTCTGTGTCCTGCTTCAATCTCTGGGAGGCAGAACCAAGGTGGGCTGAATCCGCCTCAAAATCAGGACCAGATTCCGCCATGTGAACATATCCTAATGGTTTCTCTTTTTTTTTTTTTTGCTAAAAATTGTGATGACCTATACTTAGCACTGGGAGGAGGGGGGTCTGATACCCGGCACCCCTATCACTCAGCTGTCCACTATGTACTGCAGATCACTGAGTGGGCTGAGATGCAGTGACTCTACTTGGCCACTACACAGAGAATGGCGCTGTCTGCCATGGGTCAGACCCCCATGATAGGATACTGAATGGCTTATACTAAAGGCGTTCCAGGCTGGTTCCTACCCAGTAACCGTCCGTGTTTTGGGAAATCGCAGCATGTCAATTATATCTACAGAAACGCCGGCGGTTTCCCTTTAGGTATAATGGAAGCAGAAAGTCAGAGGAGGAAGACTCTGCGGACTTTCTGTGAAAAGCGCTTTTTGGCTACGGGTCGCTATGCAAACCCTTCACCTGCTGGGAATTACAATTTTTTAACAGCTGAAGAGCCAAAACACACTGAGTCCCCTCTGTACATAGGAAGACACCAGTGTTATACATGTCACGTGCTAGATGAGAGCCCAGGATCATCAGGATTATTGACGTCCACCTCTGTGACTAAGGTGGTGTCTTTCAATAATTTTACAACTTTTTACATTTTTTATTTTATGAGTTTATTTTAATTATTTATGATTTTTGTATTTTTGTCGGAGAAGCTCCTACACTATTTAATACATATTATATTCCCATCCAGGGATTCTATTATATTCTTCTATTTTATGACTTTTTTTTTTTTTTTTAGAATAAAAACACTCAGATTTTGTCACTTTAAACATTTTTATTAATTTAAAATATGGAATGATTAATAAAATGAGTTTGTGACTTTGCGTTAAAAACCGTATACTGTACCATGTTGTGTAAATACTCTGCAAGAAGCTACAGTCCGACTAGTCTCATATCCTTCAGGTACGTCCGTCCATGACGCGGCTCTTAGAGTATTGCTGAAAATACTTGAAGTTTTTTTGTTTTTTTTTTAAATTTCCTCCATGCAAAGTCTGACAGATTCGATCGCCAATCTTAGCAATTCTGCAGCCAAAATTTTAATTTTTCATCACATTGAAAATCGGTTGAATACTTTGGCCAGAAAAAAAAAATAAAAAATATATAAATAAAATATTTCTACATGCAGAAAATATGTGCCTTTAAAATACCCAAAATAATAGTACATAAAATTAATTTTTAGAAGTGCACAGGAATGAGAAAAAAAAAATTTTCAAAAAGTTCCGTCAACTTTTTTTTTTGGGTACATCGGGGGGAAAAAAAAATAAAAAATTAGACAAAAAGGGAAAACACTCCTACAGTATGTACAATTTTTTTTTTTTTCATCTCTATCTAAACAATCACCACAATGAACAAGTTCCAGTCCGTAACACAATGATCCGGCCTGAGCCGTAGGATGCGTCATGCGTCACCTCCGGCGTCTGCGTTGAATACCGCGCCACTTCTAGGTGACTAACAATTTACATTGAAGTCCATTCCACTTTTCAGCTATGAATAATTTATGGTACAGTTTAAATAAAAAAAAAAAAATATATATATATAAAAAAAAAAAAAAAATATATATATAAAAAAAAAAAAAAAAAAATTAAAAAACCCAAAAAATTATACATAGGCATACATATTTATTTCCATGGGGCCGTCGGCCGCACAGATTTGATCCATAATTTTTTTATTTTTACTTAATACTGTCTATTTCAAATAGATCTCTACTGGAAAAATATTCCCCTCGATCCTCACAGCTACAGAACAACTTGGTCTACAACAAAGTATATAGGACTACACTTTTTGTCCCTGTTTTTTATTACAGGTTTCAAGTATTCTGGAGTTTTTTTTTTTTTTTTTTTTTTTCTTGTGTGGTTTTTGATACACGCATGCATAATGTAAACAGACTAATAATCGTTTAGCGGTCGTCAGGTTCAAGTCCGATGAAGTGAAACGGAAATGTCGCTTTCTTTTTGTTTTTTTAATATATATATTTATGTATATTCTATATATATATGTATATCACTTCTAATAAAAGAAGCCTTTAGATAGAAATATATCTTCTTTTTTTACTACTTGTAGCAAAGTAACAGGTATGTGTGTTGCAAAAGTCCAAAAACAAACAAGTACGGAGCACAGAAATACTTGACTTTTTCCTTTTTTTTTTCAAAAACTATCCTGAATTTGTTCTATCCGTAATAAATACGCAGGGTGATTGCTTTGCGGGTGGGAATACTGGTGGGGCGGACCGGCAGGCCTTTCCTCCCCCCCCTAGTATTGTGAGTGATACTGTAACTGAGGACGTACATGTGACCGGGGAGCGAGTGCATATTAGATATACTGTATATATACTGTATCTATATGTATACGGACAAGACAGCTCTGGCAAGTTCATGAAGTTTGCCCGCAGAGGGTCAGAGTGCAGATAACCAGGGGGGACCAGAGGAGCGAGGAGGCGGCTGCTCTGGCTAGAGTAATACTGGCGGAGAGCGGGTAACATCGTACATTTACAATACACAGAATGGAAGTACTGGAAGGGGTAACAGTAGCTTATATACAGACGCAGGGGGACACAGGGGCGAGCCGGGGACACCGCTGGGGGGGGAAGCGGGGGCAGATTTGCGACACTTAAACATCCAGGTTCTATTCTGACAAGATGTGGACGAAAGACACCGGGAAGACTCCTTTTCTTTCTGGATTTCCTTCTATGTGACCGATCTAGAAAAAGAAGAAAAAAAAACCATCAGATTCCCAAAAAATTCCATAGTCATCAAAAAGGGGGTAAAAATAGAAAAAAACGCAAATGTAATTTTGCCTTACATGTCCTACAGAATATGAGCCCCCTCCCCTACTCTCTCCTCATAGCAGTCTTTACCCTTGCCTCAAAAACACACCAGTGCCTTTCTTCTCTCCCTAGTAGTCATAGCAGGGCCTCACCCGTCACCCAGGAATATCAGACAGGACTGTAACCCATTAGTTATAGCAGGGCGTCCCATCCAGATTCACGGCTGCACCTCAACCCCAACAATCACATCAAGTTATGGGAGTCACAGCAGTTTCTCTCCCCTTTCCCCCAGTAGTCTCAGCATGGAATGTAACCCAGTCGTTACAGCAGGGCTCCCCTATTGCTCAATAGTTACAACAGGGCTTCCTTTACCCTATAGTCACAGCAGGGCCCCCTATTACTCATTAGTTACAGCAGTATCTTCCACCCAATAGTCATAGCAGGGCCCCCTATTACTCATTAGTTACAGCAGTATCTTCCACCCAATAGTCATAGCAGGGCCCCCTATTACTCATTAGTTACAGCAGTATCTTCCACCCTATAGTCACAGCAGGGCCCCCTATTACTCATTAGTTACAGCAGTATCTTCCACCCTATAGTCACAGCAGGGCCCCCTATTACTCATTAGTTACAGCAGTATCTTCCACCCTATAGTCATAGCAGGGCCCCCTATTACTCATTAGTTACAGCAGTATCTTCCACCCTATAGTCATAGCAGGGCCCCCTATTACTCATTAGTTACAGCAGTATCTTCCACCCTATAGTCACAGCAGGGCCCCCTATTACTCATTAGTTACAGCAGTATCTTCCACCCTATAGTCACAGCAGGGCCCCCTATTACTCATTAGTTACAGCAGTATCTTCCATCCAATAGTCATAGCAGGGCCCCCTATTACTCATTAGTTACAGCAGTATCTTCCACCCTATAGTCACAGCAGGGCCCCCTATTACTCATTAGTTACAGCAGTATCTTCCACCCTATAGTCACAGCAGGGCCCCCTATTACTCATTAGTTACAGCAGTATCTTCCATCCAATAGTCATAGCAGGGCCCCCTATTACTCATTAGTTACAGCAGTATCTTCCACCCAATAGTCATAGCAGGGCCCCCTATTACTCATTAGTTACAGCAGTATCTTCCACCCTATAGTCACAGCAGGGCCCCCTATTACTCATTAGTTACAGCAGTATCTTTCACCCAATAGTCATAGCAGGGCCCCCTATTACTCATTAGTTACAGCAGTATCTTCCACCCTATAGTCACAGCAGGGCCCCCTATTACTCATTAGTTACAGCAGTATCTTCCTCCCTATAGTCATAGCAGGGCCCCCTATTACTCATTAGTTACAGCAGTATCTTCCTCCCTATAGTCATAGCAGGGCCCCCTATTACTCATTAGTTACAGCAGTATCTTCCACCCTATAGTCACAGCAGGGCCCCCTATTACTCATTAGTTACAGCAGTATCTTCCACCCTATAGTCACAGCAGGGCCCCCTATTACTCATTAGTTACAGCAGTATCTTCCACCCAATAGTCACAGCAGGGCCCCTTTTACCCTTCGGTCACAACAGGGTTTCCCCATTACTCTATAGTTACAGCCGTGTCTTGTTTCCCTATTCCTATACAAACACCCCTTTCCTGCACTTTCAGCCCAATGTCTGTACTTGAGACCCTTGATCCATGATATTCCAGGCACAAGGCTGCTTTGCTGATCTGAGGCTACGTTGCGGCACTCACCCACCACTCGTGGTCCTCTTCACCGGTCACTATGATCACCTCTCCCTCAACGAACGTCAGCTCGTCATCATTGTCCGCTTGGCAATCGTATATCGTCTTAACTCTCTTCAGCTTGGTTTTACCCTAAAACAAAAAAAAAATTAAAGAAAAATCACATCTATATCCTAAAAAACAGTTATGTCCACTGCCTCGTCACTACATATATACATATAGCTCCTGTATACCCACTACATACATGCACACACATACATGTAGCTCCTGTATACTCACTGCATACATACACGCACATGTATAGCTCCTGTATACCCACTACATACATACACACACATACATGTAGCTGCCGTATACTCACTGCATACATACACGCACATGTATAGCTCTCGTATACTCACTACATACCTGCACACACATGTATAGTTCTCGTACACTCACTACATACCTGCACACACATGTATAGCTCCCGTATACTCACTACATACCTACACACACATGTATAGCTCCCGTATACTCACTACATACCTGCACACACATGTATAGCTCCCGTATACTCACTACATACCTGCACACACATGTATAGCTCCCGTATACTCACTACATACCTGCACACACATGTATAGCTCCCGTATACTCACTACATACCTGCACACACATGTATAGCTCCCGTATACTCACTACATACCTGCACACACATGTATAGCTCCCGTATACTCACTACATACCTGCACACACATGTATAGCTCTCGTATACTCACTACATACCTGCACACACATGTATAGTTCTCGTACACTCACTACATACATACACGCACATGTATAGCTCTCGTATACTCACTACATACATGCACACACATGTATAGCTCCCGTATACTCACTACATACCTACACGCACATGTATAGCTCCCGTATACTCACTACATACCTACACGCACATGTATAGCTCCCGTATACTCACTACATACCTGCACACACATGTATAGATCTCGTAAACTCACTACATACATACACGCACATGTATAGCTCTCGTATACTCACTACATACCTGCACACACATGTGTAGCTCTCGTACACTCACTACATACATACACGCACATGTATAGCTCCCGTACACTCACTACATACCTGCACACACATGTATAGCTCTCGTATACTCACTACATACCTGCACACACATGTATAGCTCCCGTACACTCACTACATACCTGCACACACATGTATAGCTCTCGTACACTCACTACATACATACACGCACATGTATAGCTCTCGTATACTCACTACATACATACACGCACATGTATAGCTCTCGTATACTCACTACATACATGCACACACATGTATAGCTCCCGTATACTCACTACATACCTACACGCACATGTATAGCTCCTGTATACTCACTACATACCTGCACACACATGTATAACTCCCGTATACTCACTACATACCTGCACACACATGTATAGATCTCGTAAACTCACTACATACATACACGCACATGTATAGCTCTCGTATACTCACTACATACCTGCACACACATGTGTAGCTCTCGTACACTCACTACATACATACACGCACATGTATAGCTCCCGTATACTCACTACATACCTGCACACACATGTATAGCTCCCGTACACTCACTACATACCTGCACACACATGTATAGCTCTCGTACACTCACTACATACATACACGCACATGTATAGCTCTCGTATACTCACTACATACATACACGCACATGTATAGCTCTCGTATACTCACTACATACATGCACACACATGTATAGCTCCCGTATACTCACTACATACCTGCACACACATGTATAGCTCTCGTATACTCACTACATACCTGCACACACATGTATAGCTCTCGTACACTCACTACATACATACACGCACATGTATAGCTCTCGTACACTCACTACATACATGCACACACATGTATAGCTCCCGTACACTCACTACATACCTGCACACACATGTATAGCTCCCGTACACTCACTACATACATACACGCACATGTATAGCTCTCGTATACTCACTACATACCTGCACACACATGTATAGCTCCCGTATACTCACTACATACCTGCACACACATGTATAGCTCTCGTATACTCACTACATACATACACGCACATGTATAGCTCCCGTATACTCACTACATACATACACGCACATGTATAGCTCCCATATACTCACTACATACATGCACACACATGTATAGCTCCCCGTATACTCACTACATACCTGCACACACATGTATAGCTCCCGTACACTCACTACATACATACACGCACATGTATAGCTCTCGTATACTCACTACATACATACACGCACATGTATAGCTCCCGTATACTCACTACATACATACACGCACATGTATAGCTCCCGTATACTCACTACATACCTGCACACACATGTATAGCTCTCGTATACATACATACCTGCACACACATGTATAGCTCCCGTATACTCACTACATACCTGCACACACATGTATAGCTCTCGTATACTCACTACATACCTGCACACATATGTATAGCTCCCGTATACTCACTACATACCTGCACACACATGTATAGCTCTCGTATACTCACTACATACCTGCACACACATGTATAGCTCCCGTATACTCACTACATACCTGCACACACATGTATAGCTCCCGTATACTCACTACATACATACATGCACATGTATAGCTCCCGTATACTCACTACATACATACATGCACATGTATAGCTCCCGTATACTCACTACATACATGCACACACATGTATAGCTCCCGTATACTCACTACATACATACATGCACATGTATAGCTCCCGTATACTCACTACATACATACATGCACATGTATAGCTCCCGTATACTCACTACATACCTGCACACACATGTATAGCTCCCGTATACTCACTACATACATACATGCACATGTATAGCTCCCGTATACTCACTACATACATACATGCACATGTATAGCTCCCGTATACTCACTATATACACTCCCACATGTGGCATTCCAAGCCTACAGACCAAATAGCAGTACCCACTGGGGGTACAAGAGTGACCCAGGGGCCAAAACCTGATCATGTGCAAGTCCAGGTGTGAAGTTTCTTTTATGTGCCCCCTTCAGATAAGACCCGGGGGTTGGTTACTCTTGAGGGCACTTACTGTGTTGATTTTGCGAGGCAGCGGTACCGGTGTTTCGGGAAGAGGAGGGGGGCCGTCACTGGAAGCTTCTGAGCCCTGTTTCTGGACAGGTGTGTGGTCAGCCGGCTGTGAGTTCTGAATCACCTCGGCTGGCTGGGAATTCTGGTTTGCCTCTGGGGTCTGAGGTTTGGGGGCCGGCTCCGCTATGGGTACCTTGGGCACCAAGTCTGCCAGGTTGGGTTTGGGTGGAAGATCCTTCAGCTGGGGCTTGGGAGGTAGATCTCCGAGCTGCGGCTTGGGTGGCAGGTCTCCTAGCTGAGGTTTCGGAGGCAGTTCTCCAGGCTTTGGCGGTAGATCTCCAACATGTGGCTTCTGTGAGAATTCAGAAGGTTGCGGTTTTGGAGGAAGATCGGCAAGCTGTGGCTTCTGAGGCAAGTCTCCGGGCTGTGGCGATTTCTGGAAGATGTCCGCCTGCTGGTTGTATTTGTCCATAGAGAGATGATGAGTGGTGTCTATTTTTCGAAGAGCCACTTTGAAGAAGATCGGAAAACACGAGGATGAGTGGGATGGAGCATCATATGGCGATCACAGCCACAACGTCATAACCTTACAATCCTATAGGCCGATTCCTCATCCCTAGAATCTAGGACATAGCCAAATGGTAAAGGGGTCATCCAGGATTCAAGTCGATTTATTTTCCAGAAACGGCGCCACTCTTGTCTATGGGCGATGTCAAGTATTGCAGCTCAGCCTCATTTGAGTTCTTGAGGCTGAGCTGTAATACCAGAAGCAACCCATGGACAAGAGTGGCGCTGTTCTGGGATAGAAGCTGACTTTCTCTAACCCTGAATGATCCATTTAATGGCTTCATGTCTGCCAATATAGCTAGTTAGGGGCCTTATATAACAATGGGAGCCCTGGGCCACCTTTAAGAGGGAGCAGAGCAGCCAAAGTCGATACTCGCTATTTAACCACTTAATTGTTGTGGTCAAGAGTGACCAAGACATAACCGGAAAGGGCGACACAATGCCATGTGACAAAATAATGTCAAGGCTGCTGAAATGCAGAGAAGCAAAATGGAAAAATTTAAAAAGGCCACAATGAGATGGGATGTGATATCCGTTGTCATATCAGACAGTCTGGTTGCTATGGATACGCTAGGGCAGATTTATTAAAACTGTCTTAGTTGCCCATAGCAACCAATCACTTGGTTGCCCACAGCTCCTGAAGAATGAAAGCTGCCCTATGATTGGTTGCCATGGGCAACTAAGACGGTTTTGTAGATCTGCTTTGGTCGTACAAGGCATAAAAATTTGCAAATTGTTTGCTCAAAAAAAAAAAAAAAAAAAAAAAAAAATCAAACTTAGTTTTTTTGTGCCTGAGAAGAGAGCGGAGCAAGGGCGTGCACCCACACGGCCCGGCAGAGGGTGCGCCTCCCCCGGCTATGAGTCTCTTTTCAATGGGGTTGTCAGGCACCTTGTCCCTAGCAACCAGTCTGTCTCATATTACTCAGGAGTTTACCTGACAGAACTGAGCCGAGGCGGCCATATTAACCAGATCCTGGTATCCTTCACATGACCACAAACCCCAAGAATGGCCCAGTTTGCCACTTTTAGCCAGCTGGTGAATTGAATGACATGTAGCAGGGCCGAGTGTGTTAGTGTAAGATGTAGTATTGCTGACATCTATGATGTCCTAGAGAGAGATCTGACATGTTGAGCTCAACTACATCCAAAACCTGAAAGTATCTGCAGGGGATAGAATAGATATGACGGGATCAGTGGGGCTAGGACTTACCTTTTTGAGGTAGTTTTGGCAAAACTCTGGGCCCTAATGTAGTTTTTGTAGTTCCGGTGCTAAAAAAAAAAAAAGAAAAAAAGTAAAATAAGAAACTTGATATATTAATAGTGAGTGGGGGCGTCCATGCCTGCCCCATCCATGCTGCAATTTAAAGGGATCTTTATGGCTTCCTGATGCCCTTTAAAAGGATTGCCACCAGATCCCAGCCTCACAGACAGGTTAAGCCCCATACACACATCCGAGTATGCCACCTGAGGGGGCGTCCGATGGTCCGATCCGATGAATATAGAGCAGGTCCCATCCATCATCGGAACAGAACACATCGGAAGCCGCCATAGAGGTAAGTACATCACGGAATGGACTTGGATGACACTCGGATGTGCATTCTGCTGCAAACTCGGCCCCACATTGGATGGTACACTCAGTCGTGTGCATGGGGCCATAAGGCCACCTGAATCAAACAGTGTGCCCCCCTTTCTTGTGAACCGCTGCCTCCATTGCGGAGATATCACTATTTTTGTCAATATGCAAATGAGCTCTTTGGAGCACTTACTTCCTTGAAGTAATGGCAACGCCCTCATTGCTCCAAAGAGCTCATTTGCATATTGACAAACACACACAAAACAAAGCGGTGGTCTATTGAATGCCCTCTAGTGGCCAAGGCAAATACTGAATTGTACTAGCACTGACCTGGCAGAGTGAGTCAGTCTCTCGAACTTATTCAGAGATTTCTCTCCTGGGCTGTGGCCCGTGTCATTACCTGGGGAAGAAGATACAGACAAGTGTGTGAGACAAGGCTGGTCGGGTCCCATCAGTCAGATATTGGGACGGCATCTACATCCAAGAAGAGTCAGAGAAGATAAAGTAAGTAAGAAACAAAGGAGAAGCGGAAACGTAGTAAGAAGCAGTAACGCGGGAAGGCTGACGTCACATCGGGCCCCACGCTGGATGCCGTACTCCTACACAACACAGCAGGTGCATTTAGTTTTATGCCTTAATGCCCTGATCTGGCTCTTGTGGAAAACTACAATTCCCAGCATGTCCTGAAACCCTAAAAGTGGAGATAAAATAGAGGTCTGAAAACTGACTTTAGTCTCTGCCAAACTACAACTCCCAGCATGGCATGGACAAATTTTGCTGCATCAAGTGGCCTCTGGATTGGCTGATATGAGACATCATCCATCTTCCTTCTGACAGATAATTTGCACAATTTTTTTCCCATGAAGCATTGCTCCACAACAGCTCGATCTCCTCAATGAGAACCAGTACCCTCTGGAGCTGGATAAATGCTGGAAAGTCTGGAAACCCGCTTAAAGGGATTTACTGGGACTTATTTATTAATGACCTACCCTAAGGATAGGTCCTCAATTAGCAGATCAGTGGGGGCCCGGGTCTCAGACCCCCACCGATCTAATTGAAGAGGTTGGGTGAGTGCTGCAGCCTATTTACTGAATACAAAGAATGGTGAGTATATATTGTAGTGCTTGGTATTGTAGTTCAGCCCCATTCACTTGAATAGGACTGAGCTGCTGCTGTACTGTGTGACCGATGACGTCATCACTGGCACTAGGTAGAGGCCGCTGCAGCCTCTTTAAACAGCTGATGGGTGGAGGTCCCGAGTGTCGGACCCTCACCGATCACATACTGATGACCTTTTCTAAGGATACGTTATCAATAAATAAGTCTGGAACACCAAACCACCCACAAGCCCTTATGGACCAGGGGTTTAGTGTCCCAAAAAGCCCTGTTATAACTCAATCCGCGGGTGCATGTTAAAAATAAAAAAGCTTTATACTCCCCTATCAGCTGCCCCCACCTCCCCGTTCCTGAGCAGTTCTTCAGTCAAGTCGGAGTCGTCCACCTTGACTTTGGTGCGCATGCGCAGTGAAGCTGGGGTGTACATCTCCGGTTCCACTGAAGAACAGCGCAGGCGCCGGAAGCCCCAGAGATATGTCCAAGTGATCAGACTCATCTCTAGGAAAGTATAAAGCTTTTCTTTATTTTTAATGTGGTTATAAGAGGGATATTTGGGGCACTAAACCCCTGGTCCATAAGGGCATGTGGATGGTTTAGTGTCTCAAAGCCCCCTGACAGGTTCCCTTTAAGGGGGCAGAATGCGGCACCATAACAGGAGGGTTTGCTTTCAGGCCCTCTCTCTCCTTGTCCATAGACACATTACTACAGATGGTAGGTAAGGAGGTGGGGGGGCCTCCCGGCAAGACGCCTGGTGAAGGACACTAGAAGTATCTACAGGAGCAGGAAAGTCAGAAGTGACAGATATCCTTAGGAACCGGAAGTAAAGCTGAGAGCAGAAGCACAGAGTGCAAGGAAGGGCAGTCCGTCACCTTCATGTCACAACTCACCCCAGGATACCGAGCCCTTACTATGAGGTAGCGGGCTTGGCGGATCGGAGAGAGTCCGTTTGTGTCCGGGGGGTGGGGGAGGAGCTTTCTTCTTGGATAAAGTGGAGCTGCCGCTAGGGGTTTGGGTGCCTATAGGGAGGGCTGATGTAGAACCGGGTAAAACTGGAAAAGCACACACAAAAATCTTAGGACCTGCAGTAAGTAATCTCTCAGCATTACGGTAAGTGCTCCGCCCACAGCGGCCATTACAAAACCAGCGGCATAAACAGTCTTATCCTCATATACCTGGTAAAGCTCTGAGGCTAAACTTTGTTAAAGGGATATTCCCAACCTGGCCCTTTAAGCCATAAAATATGTGTATGACATCGCACCTCTAGGATCCGCACGTATATGGAGTCAGTGTCATACCCATGGAAGACCCCGCACCTGCACGGACACTCCATTCACGTATCTGCATGCAGTTTGCATTTACTCCCAACATTTGACAGTATTTGCTCTGGGTACGCTGGTGCCCGTCCACACTCCAAAGACATACTAATAGGGTAATATGGTGCTATATAGATTAAAAAGGAGTTTCCAGTATGTGATCTGTAAGGGATCCTGCACAGATCAGCTGTTGCAGGAGCCTCTTCTGCTAGTGGATGGGCAGCGCCTGCAGCCTCATCCCTATACAAGTAACAGGAGGGGCACAGCAGCCCCGTCCACTGCTCCTATTACTTGTATGGGAACGGTGCTGCACGCTCTGCCTGTTCACCTGGAGTTGCAGGAACAGCCGATCTGTGCAGGGTCCGGGTGTCGGAACCCCACAAATCACATACCCATGACCCATCAGTATGAAAAATCACTTTGGGGCTGAAAAACCCCTTTAAAAATACCCCATATGGAACAGGGATCAGCGGCCTTCAGCAGTCCAGCTGTGAAACGACAACTCCCAGCATGTTCCTGTCACTTCTATGGAAGTGTGTGTGCATGCTGGGAAGTGTAGTCTCACAGCAGCCGGAGTGCCAAAGGTTACTGATCCCTGCATAAGAATACACAATGTAACTGCCTGCTGCCACCACTAGGCGGTGATCTGAGTACAGTTGAACAGACTCCTATTGATTTGAATAGAAGCCACATATACAGTCTGCCCTCTAGTGGTGACAACAGGCATTGACAAGGATGGGGAAACAAAGGAACAGAGCTCAGTACTAAATACATGCGGGAGCCTTATTAATATGCGCAGAGACCAGGTAAAATAGTACTGGCAGCGGAGCTCATAGAAAAAATGTAAGCAGCCGCACCACAATTCCCATTTTAGTCCATTGATGGCTCCTCTTCTTTCTATGCGATGCCGGAGAGATCACGGCAAACAAATTATATTCTTGGTTAAATGGAACAATTTTCTTATATATATTTTTATACCCATTCCTCACTAGATCTCTGCTCGCTGACACTGAATAGAAATCATCACAAGTAAATAATTGGTATAGGTACAGGTCAGTGGATGGGGTCACGCCGAGCTGGACTTCTGGCTCTACACTGACCCCATTACATCGGCCTATACATTCTGTACACCTATAGCGGAGACCAGACAAATCCTATATACATAACACAGGCCATGGCCCCCTGAAGTTACCTTTGCCTGCATTCCTGGGGGGTAGCGGAGGGGCGTCTGTGATGGGGGAGGTGGGGGAGTCCGTGCTGGTGGACATGAAGATCTGGTTAGTGAACGCTCCGTAGGACAGTCTCTGCTTATCCCGTGGGGTGCTGAAGCCTGGCAGTGACAGCTTGTCTTGAGGCGAGATACTGGAGGAGTGGCAGAAGCTCTGGGGTCTCGGGGAACGCTCCTTCTTGATTGGACTTGGCTTTTTGAGAAGAGAAAAAAAAAAATTAGGATATGGATGTGCGGGCAGGAGCGCTGCAGTACTAATATGGTAGGATCCCTCCAGAGTGGTCCCTATGTGTCCCGCAACAGCTCCCTAATGTGTACTGGGGGCAATCCGACTGTCACCCGACACCCACTCTAGGGGTAGAGGAGAGAAGGATCAGACATGTTGACATAGAGATGCCCAATCCTTTGCCCCAGGCGTCCGGCAGCGGCGTATCTCCGGTGTATGTGCATCGTGTGCGATTGTGACGCTCCGTTCACAGACCACAGTCACCTTATCGTCTAAGTCGTCGTCGCTCTCGTCGATCTCTTCCAGCCGCAGGTTCCAGTCGTACTCTACGTGGATATGTGGATTCAGCTTACCGGCCATGGCTTGAGAAAGCTGAAAATATATTCACATTAGACGTGAATGAGACTCTCATCATCCATAGAGACTACAACCCCCCCCTAGTGGTGATATAACCCCGAGCGGCCGCTCACCAGCTCCTCGCACTGCGCCGCCTTTAATCTCTTCGCCATGTCATACGCAGTCTCACCGACCTGGTTAACTAGGAGACAAGATAATATACATAGGTTATATATACAATGTATATAGTAACAGGGGCGGAGCTATAGGGGCCCAGCAATAGCAGTCACTACCGGGCCCTGAACCCTGAGGGGGGCCCAAAGGTCCCATCATTGTAAATGGCACAAGGTAGCTCGGGGCCCCATTACAGATTTAGCGTTGGGGCCCAGGAGCGTCTCTCTATAGATAGATTATAGATCTATAGATATGTCGCCCGTACACCAACACTTTAAGGGAGATTTATCAAAACTGGTGCAAAGGAAAAGTGGACACTAGGGGGCGACATAATAAGTACTGCATGCAAATGCTTTATGGATACTGCAGTTAAAGGAGTTCTCCAGACTAAATAACTGATGACCTTCCTTAAGATAGGTCACAATTACAGATTAGTGAGGGTCCAAGACCGATCATCTGTTTGAAGAGGCTGCAGCATTTGGTTGAGCGCCGCAGCCCCTTCACTACTTACCAAGGATAGCACTGTGCATCGCGTACCAGCTGTGCTTGGTATTGCAGCTCAGCCCCATTCACTTGAATGGGACTGAGGTGTGATCAGACCATGTGACTAATGAGCATGTATGAGTACGAGGTTCAGCTGAATAGGAGCTCTATGGTTAGCATTTTAGGACTATGCAGCATTATGCAAAGTTGCAACCAGCAGACTTCTGACTGCAGCTTTGGATGTAAGTGGAGTCGAGCTCTACTATTGAGTCTTTGCCTTGCAGACGCTCCAGTATAGCGCGCAGACATGGCGGCCATCCTTACCCAGGTCGATAGTTGGTTTTCCCCTTAGAAGCAGTTTTAAACATTCGGGCTTGTTGTAGATACAGCAGTAGTGCAGCCCCGTGTGGCCCTTACCGCTCGGCTTATCTAAGTTACCACTGCGGACACAGGAAGAAGGAGGTGAGTATAACATGGAAGCCGACCGAGCAGTCATAGATCTACTGTGCTGAGAACACCACACAAGCTGCGGCAAGACTACATCACACTACACAAGCTGCAGCAAAACTACATCACACTACACAAGCTGCAGCAAAACTACACTACACTACACAAGCTGCAGCAAAACTACATCACACTACACAAGCTGCAGCAACTCACTCACTACACGCTGCAGCAATCACTACATCACACTACACAAGCTGCGGCAAAACTACACCACACCACACAAGCTGCAGCAAAACTACATCACACTACACAAGCTGCAGCAAAACTACACTACACACTACACAAGCTGCAGCAAAACTACATCACACTACACAAGCTGCAGCAAAACTACACTACACTATACAAGCTGCAGCAAAACTACACTACACTACACAAGCTGCAGCAAAACTACATCACACTACACAAGCTGCAGCAAGACTACATCACACTACACAAGCTGCAGCAAGACTACATCACACGCCAAACTACACAAGCTGCGGCAAGACTACATCACACTACACAAGCTGCGGCAAAACTACACTACACTACACAAGCTGCAGCAAAACTACTACACGTCACACTCACACTACACAAGCTGCAGCAAAACTACACTACACAAGCTGCGGCAAGACTACATCACACTACACAAGCTGCAGCAAAACTACACTACACAAGCTGCAGCAAAACTACATCACACTACACAAGCTGCAGCAAAACTACACTACACTAAAAGCTGCAGCAAAACTACATCACACTACACAAGCGAAACGCCACACCACACTACACAAGCTGCAGCAAAACTACATCACACTACACAAGCTGCAGCAACACATCACACACCAAGCTGCACTACATCACACTATACAAGCTGCAGCAAAACTACACATCACACTACACAAGCTGCAGCACACCTACACAAGCTGCAGCAAAACTACATCACACTACACAAGCTGCAGCAAAACTACACTCACACCTACACAAGCTGCAGCAAAACTACACTCATCACACTACACAAGCTGCAGCAAAACTACATCACACTATACAAGCTGCAGCAAAACTACATCACTACACAGCTGCGCCTTACACAAGCTGCAGCAAGACTACATCACACTACACAAGCTGCAGCAAAACTACACTCACACTACACAAGCTGCAGCAAAACTACATCACACTACACAAGCTGCAGCAAAACTACATCACACTATCAAGCTGCAGCAAAACTACATCACACTACACAAGCTGCAGCAAAACTACACTACACAGCTGCAGCAAAACTACATCACACTACACAAGCTGCAGCAAAACTACACATCACACTATACAAGCTGCAGCAAAACTACATCACACTACACAAGCTGCAGCAAAACTACATCACACTACACAAGCTGCAGCAAAACTACATCACACCACACAAGCTGCAGCAAAACTACATCACACTACACAAGCTGCAGCAAGACTACATCACACTACACAAGCTGCTGCAAACTACACTCACTACACAAGCTGCAGCAAAACCCTACCCCATCACACCACACAAGCTGCAGCAAAACTACATCACACTATACAAGCTGCAGCAAAACTACATCACACTACACAAGCTGCAGCAAGACTACATCACACTACACAAGCTGCAGCAAAACTACACATCACACCACACAAGCTGCAGCAAAACTACATCACACTATACAAGCTGCAGCAAAACTACATCACACTACACAAGCTGCAGCAAGACTACACTCCTGCACACTACACAAGCTGCAGCAAAACTACATCACACCACACAAGCTGCAGCAAGACTACATCACACTACACAAGCTGCAGCAAAACTACATCACACTACACAAGCTGCAGCAAAACTACACTACATCACTACACAAGCTGCAGCAAAACTACATCACACTATACAAGCTGCAGCAAGACTACATCACACTATACAAGCTGCAGCAAGACTACATCACACTATACAAGCTGCAGCAAAACTACATCACACTACACAAGCTGCAGCAAAACTACACAGCTGCGGCAAAACTACATCACACTACACAAGCTGCAGCAAAACTACATCACACTACACAAGCTGCAGCAAAACTACATCACACTACACAAGCTGCAGCAAAACTACATCACACTACACAAGCTGCAGCAAAACTACACTCACACTACACTCACAAGCTGTAGCAAAACTACATCACACCACACAAGCTGCAGCAAAACTACATCACACTATACAAGCTGCAGCAAAACTACATCACACTACACAAGCTGCAGCAAAACTACATCACACTACACAAGCTGCAGCAAAACTACATCACACTACACAAGCTGCAGCAAAACTACACATCACACTACACAAGCTGCAGCAAAACTACATCACACTACACAAGCTGCAGCAAAACTACATCACACCACACAAGCTGCAGCAAAACTACATCACACTACACAAGCTGCGGCAAAACTACACATCACACTACACAAGCTGCAGCAAAACTACACACTCACAGCTCCCCCCCGGCAGCAAAGCTCCATCACACTACACAAGCTGCAGCAAAACTACATCACACTACACAAGCTGCAGCAAAACTACATCACACTACACAAGCTGCAGCAAAACTACATCACACTACACAAGCTGCAGCAAAACTACATCACACTACACAAGCTGCAGCAAAACTACATCACACTACACAAGCTGCAGCAAAACTACATCACACCACACAAGCTGCAGCACACTACACATCACACTACACAAGCTGCAGCAAAACTACACATCACACTACACAAGCTGCAGCAAAGCTACATCACACTATACAAGCTGCAGCAAGACTACATCACACTACACAAGCTGCAGCAAAACTACACATCACACTACACAAGCTGCAGCAAAACTACATCACACTACACAAGCTGCAGCAAAACTACATCACACTATACAAGCTGCAGCAAAACTACACATCACACTACACAAGCTGCAGCAAACTACATCACACTATACAAGCTGCAGCAAAACTACATCACACCACACAAGCTGCAGCAAAGCTACATCACCACACTAGCGCACAAGCTGCATCACCTCCGCTGCAGCAAAACATAAAACGATAAAAAATCTGATCATTCATCAGCCCTCAGCCCTATATTATATAGTCAACAATCAGAACTGTGTAATGCTTCACTTCCCCTGTGGGGGCGCTGCAGGGAATCCTAACTCTTGCTGATGGTTTCCCCCACTGACTATAAATGATCGACGAGGCCGCAACCAACACCACATTACAAGACAAATCCCACAAAACCAATGAATACACATAATAATTCTCACCAGTTTTGTACTAAGAAGTCAACTAAGGGAAGGGACGTGTGGTCGGCAGTGCGCACCGCAAAGTGAAGAGCTGTTTCACCCGGCTCCTGCAACAAGATACGTATACGGTCAGTGAATATCTGACGTCACTTACCTGGGCCAGGAGAGCAGAGAGGAGAAGAGACGGTATGGAGGAGATATTACATGAGGGAATTACATAATAATCAATTGTCTAATATCACGTCCACCATGGATTTACAGAGTACAGGCTGCAATGTATATTCTACTGACTGGGATAGTAATATTACACGTAACAGTATATAATAATTCATATATTGCTTCCTCTTAAATGGAATGTGTCAAGTTTTCATGTGAAACATATTTTTTGATTATTTTATTTTTAATTTTCCATGTCACTATCTATGCTTAAAAAACCCCCAAAAATCTCAACTGTGTCCTGCAATTTTCACTCTGGCCACTAAGCCTAATAATAGCCAGACACTTGCCCATTCTGTAAGGTTTTTATTCCAGCAGTCACCTCATTTACATCACATACAGGACTACAAAAGAAAATAAAACCTCTATAGATAACACCACTGAGTCATCATTACATCACTGCTGACAACTGATGATGTCACAGCTTATCGCCTCCCCCTTCCTGTACAAAACTCTCCCATAGCTCTCAATGAGTCAGCTCCAGACTATTGCTGCCTATTGCCATGAGACTGCTGTAAAGCATATCACTAAATGCTGCGAAAAGGGCAGAGGAGAAGCTCAGGCAAGATGGCCGTCAGATATTCAGGGGTGGGGATAAAACACAGACACCTCCTTGTGGTATAATAAAGCAAACACTACAAGTGTCATTGTCCTTACCTGCCCCGATTCTAACAGTGGTTCCAGGATCTCGACTCCTTCTGCATAGACTTGGATTAGTGCAAGTAAGTCCCTTGATTTCACGGCCTCCAGCAGCTCCCCCTGCTTCTCCGCCCCCGAGGAGCACAACCTCCGGCAGAACTTGTGCTCCACGTATTTGGCTGTGATGTATTCTTTACGTGCAGTCCTATGGGGAGGGGTAATATATATATATATATATATATATATATATATATATATATATATATATATCCGTTATTTCACTGTTGGCTTACAGGGCCTCATCTAGTCACATGTTACTTACATATCGCTGGAAGGAGTAGGTTTTGGTGACGGAGAAGGAAGATTCCCTTCCATAATTTCATTGAAGCTATTGTTTCCTACATTCTTGGCCAGCTGTAAATACGCAGATAACAAGCAGCGAAGATCAGACATGATGTACACAACATGGCAAAAAGACGCAGTCAACGTGTTAAAGGGATACTTGGTAATATTCTACAGTCTATGTACAGAAGATATCCGCACGGAGAGTCACTTTGTAAGGGCTGGACAATTATGACTGAAATCAAAAATCACAATTAATCTCTCGAATATGATTCATGGCGATTTAGGCCACACCCCTTTTACAGTATGACACTGTGTTGGGTGAACCTCGCGAGACGTTTGCGTGGCGGTTTAGTTTGGACTGAACATGCTATTATACTCTGAAGTCTCTTCAGACCCCTGAGTATAATGATCGGAGGCCCAGGGGAGGTGAGCGAATATAAAAGAAACGTGTTCCTCACCTCTCCTGGGCTCCGGTGCAACTCCCTGCAGTCTTTAGGTCTTCTGACTGAGCACATCACGTGCATGAGTTGTGACACCGCATGACTATGTAACCCCTGTGATTGGGCCTTAGCGGTCCCTGATGTCAGTCAGAAGACTTGAAGAGAAGAGGGAGTCAGGCCGGAGCCCAGGAGAGGTGAGTAACATTGTTTTTTTTTATGTTTGTCACCTCCCCTGGGCCTCTGATCAATATATTCTGGAGTCTCTTCCGCCCCAGAGTATAATAGCAGTTTTGGTTCAGACGTGTTCGGTCCAAAGAAAACTGCAGGTAGAACCTCAGAAATATTGTAATAACCGAGCTGAAATAATCGACATGAACCAAATCATATTAATTTTTTGATTAATCACCCAGCCCTAGTGTTAACCCTTCATACCGGGTGTCCAGTAGTTACCCACCACTCCAGACTCCAGTGTTTTTCTGTTATACTAACAACAATACTAATAAATAATACTAATAGTAATGAATAACACTAAATAATAATAATAATAATAATAATAATACTAATAATAAAAAAAGAATAATACAACAATACTAATAAATAGTAAAATGAACAATACTAATATTAAATAATACTAAATAAGACTAAGTAATACTAATAGTAATAAATAATACAAATACTAAATAATACTAATAGTAATGAATAATACTAAATAAATGAATAAAAAAATAATACTACGAATAATAAACCGTAATACTAATAATTATGAAATAATATTCATAATACTAAAATAATACTAATAATAAAATAAAATACTAAAGAATACTAGTAATATTACTAAAAAATAATACGAAATGATAAATGTTACTAGTAATAATAATAATAATATTAATAAATAATAATATTAATAAATAATAATACAAGATAAAGGTTACTAGTAATAATATTAATAAATAATAATAATATAAGATAATAAATACTACTAGTAATACTACTAATAAATAATAAATTAATTATTTCTACTATTAGAATTAATGGTAATTAGTAATAATAACAATACTACTACTCACCAAGAGTTCAGAAGTGCCTAACTTGTCTAGTTCCAGAGACTGGATCCTAGAGATGTGAACCCCCATTTCCCTATGTATGCCGGAGCATTCTATACAGGTTAATATCCCCAGGTTTGTAGACAGCCAGGTAGGATCTGCAGAAGAAATAAGTAAATCGTAAGACATAAAAGCTTCTACACAGCAAACAATGTAATAGAAAACAGAGGAGCTGTAGTGTAAAGCATGGGGGGAGGACAATGCAGCAGCCTGACCCTCTCTTGTAGGCATTGCTGATCATCATAATTGATAACTAGGCCTGAAATATCAGATTTTCAGCTTAATTTAACCATTAATAGAGAAAATGTATATATATATATATATATATATATATATATATATATATATATATAGTTATTATTTCCTTCTGCCTTTGGGATCTCTCTTTAGTTGAATGTTTTCTGCATTCAATCAGTTCTTAGGCATCGATAGTACTTGGGGGGTGGGAGCTTTACAAATACTTAAACTCCTTAGAAAGGGCATAAAATCATAAAAATCTACTTAATGCTAAATTGTAAATGTTAATGCCAACGTCATCCAGCAGGAGGCAGCAGACACTCATCTCTGACATGTCATGGACCCAGCGGATCTAGGATGCTTAGCCTAAATGTATACAGATAGGAGTATTGGTCTAACATTACAGAGGACCTGTCACCACCTTCGCCAACTCCAGTACTGCAATAGGCTCCGCTCCACTGATTCTAGCACAATTGGAATCTTTTCTCTAGCCCCCACCGCTCTTCAGTAATCAGTGCAGTTAGTTTTGGTGCCCAATATGCTAACTAGACTCCCTAATGATAAGTGGGTGGTGTCAGGCAGGAGCAGGCAAGGGGGCGTGATTCTGAGCTCTGACACTGCTTGTCTCTGATTGGAGCTCATAGGTGAGAGAAGACATTGCCTATTGGTAGGATATGCACTCATTGTGGTAGGTGGACAAAGCCAGCACACCCTAATGTATTGAGGACGGGTCTCCGGATGTAAACAAGCACACCCCCATTCACTGACAGCAAGCGGAGCTCTTGAAAATGATGAACAATTGTAACACAAGGTATATCCGCAATGTACAGCACTTCCACGAGCTGCTGTTTACACCGCGCTATAAACATGTCCTCCTGTTTCCATGGGTATGGCTTCCATATGAACACATTGTTACACTGGGATAATTATATTCATTACGGTTATTACAGTCCTGAGCAGCAGAGAATTACACCGCCACGGTGAAGAATGAACGCTATGGTTTCATATTTATGGAACGGTCTAATTATCGCCGAGCGCGGCCTGAAGTCCTGTAATTTTCTATTATATGGAGAGAAAGTGTGCAAATAATAAAGAGTCTCAGTCTCTGTAGGTGTGCCGCAGACCGCGCGATGTACTGAGAGCGCCAAACAAAGGCGATGATCATCTCACTAATTATAGGGTAACTGCAGACGCAGGTCACATGGGCAGACGGGGACGGGCGCGATGACTATAGAGTATGTCAGATCACTGACACCCCCTACTACTTCCGTTCATGGTGGGATTGTAGACAGTCAAGTATTCGCTTTCCTGCGCCTGGTGCAGAATTTGCAGCAATCAGAGGTTACTGTTATTTATAGGGGGTGGTCCTGTATAGAAAACCCATTCTCATAGCCCCGTTAGTGAATTTTTGGGGGACCCATGTTCAGGATCCTCATTTCTTGGCCAAAGCAGTTATAAAGATCATCTCCTGCTCTGGAGGGAGGACCTGCCTTGTATTACACACATTGATGTGAATGGACTCTGTGTAATGCTTCATTTCCCCTCTGGGGGCGCTGCAGGAAAACTGAACACTTACTGTTAGGTTTCCCTACAGATTATAGATGATGGTTGGAGGATCAGGACACTTTGTCATCTGCTTACTGTCAACGGACACTTATCACAAATAGAAAGTGAAGACTCCCTTTGAGGAATGTCTTTCTTTGGGGTTTGTTCAGACTGAGATCACATTGCACAGGAAATCTATTAAGGAATAGGATACTGATGACCTATCCGGAGGGATCCCACACTCAAACAGCCTGTGACACCTCCCATTCAGACGCCCATGACATCATGTTCATCGGTCGCATGCCTGTTTGCAGCAAATTTCCAAAACTGCAATACCCAGCACAGCCACTATACAAAGTATGGCGCTGTGTCTGGTAATCACTAAAGTGGCGGGTGTGAGCCCTACCCATATAGGGATAGATCATGAATATGACAGTCCTGGAAAATTCCTTGAACTCTTTTAGTACCATATCATATACATAACACCAGGAAGGAGGTAATTGGGTACACAGCCCCTCAGCCAAAATTAAGAGTGTCTTTGTAGGGGTGGAAGCTCTAGTTGTCTGATCTAGAGCAATTCCCCCATTTCAATTAAAGACATACAGCCCCATAGGTAGTGAGGTCCTCTAGTGCCACCTACTGTCAGGCAGAAATGTATCACTATGTATATCATGCTTTATCTATAGGGATGTAACTTCCTATGGCATAGTGGCACATGGTTACAGAGGTGATGTCACTGCGGCCTCCGGACACACGGCCTGGACTCCTCAGTTTCTATTATTTTCAGGATTTATTCAGTATCACGGCCCATGCACATGACCGAGTGTGCATCTAAGTTGGGGAGAGAGTTTATCAGGAAATGCAGCCGAGTGTCATCCGAGTATATTCTGTGATACAATCACGTCTGTGGGGCTTCTGGATTCTTTCCGTTCCGATAACACGGGGCAGACTAGAATCTGCTCTAGAATCATCCGTGTTATCAGAATGGAATAGATCCGGAAGCCCCAGAGATGTGAATGTATCATGGAATACACTCGGATGATAACTCAGCCCCAACTTGGATGTGCACTCGGCCGTGTGACAACCTACCTGCTGATCCACAGTCACAGCACGCGTCGTTCCCCGGCGTCTTCTGCACGTCCTCGATGATGGCTTTCGTCAGATCCTCCAGGCTGCTCTCTCCAGTGCTCTGACCGTCATGGAAGGCCATGTTCAGCGCCTCCTCTTTACTGTTTGTTAAAACCGATATCCATCTGTAGAAAGGACGAAAGAAGAATCCAAAGAAGACGTGACCTCTCCACTCCGGGTAGTCTGCTACAATGTATCAGTGCAGATAAAATATTTCAGTCTACAATCCAGGCTGTTTCGTTCAAGAAAGATACAACTGTAGCAAACCCTCAGCTGTGAGAAGTATTAGGTGTCTCTGGGCTTTGGGTGTAAACCATAATACTCGCATTCACTGACCATGGCGAGGAACAGAAACACAAAATCTATTAGGAAGTGGCAGAATTCTCATTACATCGCAGGTCTCCAACACTCGAGCTATGTTCAGACATGGTGGAAATTTTCAGCCGTGAACCTGGGTGCAAACATGTCAAATCTGCAAAAGCCCCTGCCCAAAGCTCCAATGTTCTAGACCAACAGTGTGAAAGTATTTGTGATTTAGAACATAGCTGAGAATCCCAAAATTGTAATACTGTACGCCTGACCTAGAACCACAAGTGTCAAACCACATCTGATCTAGAACCCTGCAGGTCAACACAACACAAATCTAGACTGTCAATGTATCTCATGCCTTCAAAATTCTAGACTGTAAAACATCCCATATGTAAGCGCAAGTGTCAAATCCTATTTGTTCTCCGGGGGGCTTGGCCCGATTGCAGGTGGGGAGCTTTGGCCTAAGTAGGGGGTGTGTTTTTTTATTTTTGGGTTGGATCGGTCCATTAAATTTATGATTCTGGGCGGGAGATACATTGACACGTAACACTGTACAACAGACACATGCAGATCTAGGATGTAATAGGATAATGGATCTCCTGCCTAGAATCAGAAATTGTAATGGACCCAATCTAGAATCACACATGACAACACACATCTGCTGTAGAACACCCTGTGATCTGACCTAAAATACCAAGTGCTATTGCATCTCCTGTCTAGAATCACAAATTGCAATACAGATGATCTAGAACCCTAAAATGTGTATGCATATCTGATCTAGAACACCAAGTAGCAATAGATCTCCTTTCTAGAATCATAAAATGTAAAACATTTCATCTAAAATCACACACGTCAAAAGACATCTGTTCTAGAATGCTACAAGTCAATGCACCACTGATCTAGAACACCAAATACCAAACTCACCTACCTGCCTAAATTCCATATTTATAATACAGCCCATCTGCCCAAGTGTAAAAATGTCTGCTCTAGACGCCATATACCAATGCATTTCCAATACAGAACATATTTACATTATCTCCCAAATAACAACACATCCACTCTAGAACCTCAAGTGTCAATGCACATTTTCTCTAGAACTCCCGTCTCTGACTGTAGATAGATATGACAAGTCTTGGCTGAACGGTCTCTACTGTAACAGGGATCTTTCCCTAAACCCCAAGAAATCACCCACTGGCTCCACCACTCTCAGAGCAATATCATGATCAGGCGGGTTGGAACTCCAATATGTCTGATCACCATCTCCCCCAGTAGGACACACGGGCCGTCCACAAGATGTCATGTCTATGGCCAGTCTTATATCTTATAAGTCACTGCAGTTCTGACTCTCCAGATCTCGGGCGCTAACTTTCCCTGTAGGGTTGCTGGGAGACGCCAAGTACCATCTTGAAGGACCTCAGGTGTCCCCACACCATTACAGGGACCCAGGTGACATTGTTCCTGACTACCAAGTGTCAGTAAGAGGCTCTCCAGGGTTCAGGACCCCCGCCCATATACACAGAGTTACCCCTTATATACACACTCCCAGTATACAGTACTGATAGTATCCGATGTATGATGCAGCAGTGACTGCAGGGGCGCAGAGCTGCAGGAAGGTGGCGCTATAGACTGAGGATTTCTCTTCTAGAATAACTTACGCTATATAATCCTGCTCGTCCTCGGCCTGAAAGTGGTATGTCCTGTTATCTGGAAAATCAAAGCAGGCGAATTACAAGGAATATCAAGTAATAATCTCTTATCTGAAATAAGGGCTAGATCAGCCGTCTACATCCAGGGCTACAACCTGATCTTCATGGCTTATGAATAGAATGCCAGAAGTACAGTTAAGACTGACACAGAGCAGTAAGTAAAGAACTACATTATTATTATTAGTATCATTATTATGTCCACATACGTGATATCAGGTCGAAGCACTTCTTCTCATCTGCGTTGGGCTTCACCTGGCAGGTCAGCAGGTTCAGTTTTGCCGGTGGCCTGTTGGACTGGAAAAATGAATAGGTATAGAAACAACGTGCCAACATGAGAGCGCGGGACAGAGAACACAGACATGGCGGACACCGAGGCTGCTTAACACTAAAAGACTCCGCCACAACCAGTGAAGATTCATCAATTACCATAAACCTTCTAATAAATAAAAATAAAAAAACATCTGGTAAAAATTTAAAAAAGAAAAAAAGGGGGCACAAGGAGAAGAAGAAGAGGACACTTTCCTTGTTAATGGACTGACATACAGAAGTTCTGCATTTTTAGTACATGAAAGCTATACCAGACTTATTATATTATCTAAAGAATTTTTGCATATTTGTGTGATAAATAATGATTTCTGCCAAGTTTACAGGAATGTTTTATTTTTGGTGATTTTGGAAAAAGAAAATAAAATGTTTGTACCAGCAGAATAGTGAGCGCAGCTCTGGGGTATAATACAGGATGTAACTCAGGATCAGTACAGGATAAGTAATGTAATGTATGTACACAGTGACTGTACCAGCAGAATAGTGAGCACAGCTCTGGAGTATAATACAGGATGTAACTCAGGATCAGTACAAGATAAGTAATGTAATGTATGTACACAGTGACTGTACCAGCAGAATAGTGAGTGCAGCTCTGGAGTATAATACAGCATATAACTCAGGATCAGTACAGGATAAGTAATGTAATGTATGTACACAGTGACTGCACCAGCAGAATAGTGAGTGCAGCTCTGGAGTATAATACAGGATGTAACTCAGGATCAGTACAGGATAAGTAATGTAATGTATGTACACAGTGACTGCACCAGCAGAATAGTGAGCGCAGCTCTGGAGTATAATACAGGATGTAACTCAGGATCAGTACAGGATAAGTAATGTAATGTATGTACACAGTGACTGTACCAGCAGAATATTGAGCGCAGCTCTGGAGTATAATACAGGATGTAACTCAGGATCAGTACAGGATAAGTAATGTAATGTATGTACACAGTGACTGTACCAGCAGAATAGTGAGTGCAGCTCTGGAGTATAATACAGGATGTAACTCAGGATCAGTACAGGATAAGTAATGTAATGTATGTACACAGTGACTGTACCAGCAGAATAGTGAGTGCAGCTCTGGGGTATAATACAGGATGTAACTCAGGATCAGTACAGGATAAGTAATGTAATGTATGTACACAGTGACTGCACCAGCAGAATAGTGAGTGCAGCTCTGGAGTATAATACAGGATGTAACTCAGGATCAGTACAGGATAAGTAATGTAATGTATGTACACAGTGACTGTACCAGCAGAATAGTGAGCGCAGCTCTGGAGTATAATATAGGATGTAACTCAGGATCAGTACAGGATAAGTAATGTAATATATGTACACAGTGGCTGCACCAGCAGAATAGTGAGCGCAGCTCTGGAGTATAATACAGGATGTAACTCAGGATCAGTACAGGATAAGTAATGTAATGTATGTACACAGTGACTGCACCAGCAGAATAGTGAGTGCAGCTCTGGAGTATAATACAGGATGTAACTCAGGATCAGTACAGGATAAGTAATGTAATGTATGTACACAGTGACTGTACCAGCAGAATAGTGAGCGCAGCTCTGGAGTATAATACAGGATGTAACTCAGGATCAGTACAGGATAAGTAATGTAATGTATGTACACAGTGACTGTACCAGCAGAATAGTGAGTGCAGCTCTGGAGTATAATATAGGATGTAACTCAGGATCAGTACAGGATAAGTAATGTAATGTATGTACACAGTGACTGTACCAGCAGAATAGTGAGTGCAGCTCTGGAGTATAATACAGGATGTAACTCAGGATCAGTACAGGATAAGTAATGTAATGTATGTACACAGTGACTGCACCAGCAGAATAGTGAGCGCTGCTCTGGAGTATAATACAGGATAAGTAATGTAATGACACTGGTACATGTAATATATAAACATATAACATGGCTCGGCCTTCTTTTTAGTGCCATCCCCGCTGTTTGCTTGTGGAACGTGATCTGTGTAGTGTCAGTGGTTAGGGTTCTCTTCTGAATAAACGCCAGGACATACAATGTAGCACAGGGTTCATCTGCACAAGACAATGGAGGAGCAAATATTGACACAGCAGTGGTAGTCCGGGTATAATAATATCATAAGTCATCCATCATCCCCTATTATCATCGAGTAAAGGATTAGGAGATACGGAACAAGACTAGAGGATACAGCTGACAGACGAGGGGCGGGGACGTGTAGACGGGTCCTGTTAGTGCCCCAAGGCCTGGAGAAACCGCAACAACCCTGCACAATGTAATAGTAAGAGCCCGGGCACCAGGAACCAACGGAGCAGAAAGTAGCTATGTGGTGTCAATAAAACTCAGTGCTGTATGTCAATGGGGGGCAGAAGGTACTTGGACGACACAGTGATGTCATGCATGTGCCATAGGATATAAAATCGGCCCCTCCTCGGTCGTGTGCATGAGGCCTTAGATGTCGCTCCCTCTCACCCCTGTCACGCTGCAGACCCCCTGACTAAATCTGTGGCTGCAGAGCTCAGGGTGCTACATGTTGTACAGTCCCAGCATACCAGGACAATCTGCAATTTTTATGACATGCTGGTACTTGTAGTTGCCGCCACAGTTTACAGACCACTGGTTTATATGTATGAGTGAACCCATAAACAGTTCAGTATATACAAAGCACATTAATAATATATGTGAGCAATGAAAGTGTGCACTAAATAATATATGACCAGACACCGATCGCTCCCCTGTGAACTCCGACAGCCGGGCATTCTAGGAAATGTAGTTCATCGACGGCAGAGGAGAGATGAAATATAGTACAGCCTGGTGCATTAAAGGGGTATGTCTCTTTTCGTTGTATATTAACCCCGGCCGCCCCTGAGTTTGCTTCAAATCTTGGACAACCCCTGCAAATGTGCATGATTTCAGCTGTGTTCACTATATCACTGATCACCGATCATTTCCAAGATCTCTGCTTGCTTAATAGTGAATGGAAACATTTCAAAAACTCCTCTTGTCCTAGTCCTGCTCACAGAGCTCAGACAAGACACTTGGATGGATTTTAGGCTTCTAGATTTTCCAGAAAGTTGTGAAACTGACACTCATGATGTATTAGAAAGCTGTTGGAACTTTTTCATCATATGTTAGAGAGCTATTAGGGGCACCTGGAAGAAGGGGGGGCCCATAGTTGGGACCAAAGCAGAAAGGGAACCCACCCATTCTATTTACTACGGTGACGTCCATCCATAGGAATGGCAGGATTCCAAATTCTCTCCCCTTCAGAATGAAGAAAACAGTCTCTCTAGTGCCACCTAGAGGCAACTATATATTAAATAATTTGCATATTATTCCCAGGAAGCATTGCCTGCTGACTAGATCTCCTCAAGCAGAACCAGTACCATCCAAGTACTACATAACCTGAGGTTTTCAGAAGCCAGACTTTGATCAGATTTGTTATAAAAAGGTATTTCAGCCTGTGAGACCCCTTTATTTACCTGGATTCGATGTACACTACTCACAGCTAGAGCTGCGTTTTAACAAAGCCTTTTTATTTTCTGGGTTGGATAACGGTGACTCACGGCAGATAATGTCTCCACTTGTGGACTGACAGGTACACATTAAATCAGTGGAAAAAATAAAACCGCCTCTTGCTTCCGAGCTCCAGCTGTTCCTTTAATTGTGTAATACGTCCTATTATCACGGCGTGGAGTTAATGCATAATTAAAGGTAAGGTTCGGACGGCGCCACGTGTGGTCGGAGAGGAAAATAAATAATAGTGTAAAGACGGAGTAAAATCTACAAGGAGTAAAAAGAAGAGAGGGCGGTATAGCCCATTTGTGGCCAGAGTAAACCATTCTGGGGGGCCCGTTACTGCCCCCTTCTGCTGCGTGGGGACAAATCACAGGACACCAATTAGCCTAAGTGCTGTACATGTGTGAAGTGTGGGAGGAAATCCACAAAAACACGAGGAAAGCAGACACAATCCTAACAGATGTTGTCCCTGTGGGACTCGAACACCCAGCCTCAGTGCTGCATCTGCTGTGTCTGTATTAGGTCCTAGAGGTGAGGGGATACATACGGTAACGGTAGACTAGGCAGCTGTTATGGGGCTCCTGGGGAAGGGGGGCAACAGCTTACGATGGCCTACTGCTGGTGATGTCAGGGGCACAGGAATATTAGCAAACACAGAAGAGGAGGCAGCGAGAGGGCCAGCAAACATGAGCAGATAGGAGAGGTCCTCAAGGCGGGATCGGTGGGGGTCTAACACCTGAGACCCCCACCAATCAGCTCTCTGAAGCAGCAGCGGCGTCATTAACAGACCTGTGACATCACATTCATTGGTCACATGGCCTACCCACAGGATAGGTCATCAGTATCTGGTGGAGGTCCAGAACCTGGTCCCTGCACCGATCAGCTGATCTGCCTGACCCCCGGCACTGGAAGAAACTCTGCTCCTATTCAAGTAATAGGCTTGGACCTGCAGCGCCCCTCCACGGTCTAGTGGTGGTGCCGAGATACTGCAGCTCCAAGACTATTACTTGGAGAGGAGCAAAGTTGCTTCCAGCCCTGTCCGCAGCAGTAGGGAGACAGCTGATCAGTGCAGGGGCCAGGTGTCAGACCCCCCACAGATCAGATAGTGATGCCCTATTCTGAGGGTAGGTCATCTCACCAGGGGGTGTATGATGGTATGAACCGGCACCAGGAAGAGGTCGCCAGTCTGGGGTCCCCTCTCCTGTATGCACACCCTTCAAAAAGCATATCAGTCTAAAAAAACGGAAGATTCCGCATAAAGACAGAGATCACACGGCAATGAAATGAGCACGGCGTAGAACAAACCTCGCGCCTCACACGCGGGTTATCATGTCAAGTGTTCCGTGTAAGACGACAAGTGTAAATTGCATCTAGGTGTTATGAATTCGTTTTGGCGCCGGCTCCCCAGCAGTGCGATCTCGCGCTGTCATTGTAAGATGATTATTACAGCAGCAGACAATGGCCCGAGCACAGCAGCGAGCAGACAGGACCCTGCCGCATGTTATCCTCACCAGCAGCTGTTTAATGAGAATGTATTAGCGTCCCGACTCATGTGAGTGACTGGCTAATTGTTGTCAGGCCCGGGCGCCTGCCAGCTCGCGTCAGCTGCTGCTCCGAGACGCCAGTAAATATATTTTCATCGGCACATGTGATACATTCGGAGGAGCAGATTTATTTGCTTTTGCTTTGAAGTATCAGCCTAAACATGGCAAACGGCGCACAGGCTTCTCCGCTGACGGGAAACATTTATAGCGCCCCCAAGATGTAAACTTCAGAGTTCTCTAGAGATCTATAGACAACAAAAAATAGAAAAAAAATGGCAGCTTGTGGAACTGAGTCGGCTGCAGTTCTCTGGTCAGCCAGGTGGCAGGGAGCGCCACTGAGCAGACTGTCCATGATCATGGGGGTAGCCATCTTGTAGGAGCTGCTACTTTTAGAGAATTGCTTTACGACATGGACCATAGGAACATGTAGTCTAGAGGTGACTCATTGATTTCTATGAGAGTGTTGTGGGCATGCTCTGTGACCCGTGCAAAAGTCATTGTGCAGGGAGGGAGAGGAGATAATTTGGGACATGACCTATTAGAAATGGTGGATCCTGTGTTATCTATATATATAGGAGCTATTATGTGTCATTGTAATCCTGCCTGCAAAAATAATGAGATGAGAGCTAAGAAGTGATCTCCACAGAACAGGAAGTGTCAGATTATCATTATGGGGATGGACATCTTGTCTGAGCTGCGGTTTACAGCATTTAGAGATTTGCTTTACAACATCCACATGGACCATGTAGCCTTGAGGTGACTTATTGCTTTGTATGGGAGAGTGTTGTGGGCATGCTCTGTGACCTGTGCAGAAGTTATTGTGCAGGGAGGAAGGGGGGAAAATCTGTGACATTACCTTTTATGAATGGTGGATCCTGTGTTATCTATATATAGGAGTTATTGTTTGCCATTTTAATCCTGCCTGTGATGATAACGAAATGACAGCTGAAAGGTGATCTCTACAGAACAGGAAGTGTCAGACTGTCATCATGATTATATGCATGGAAATACTGCCTGAAGTGCTGTTTACAGCATTCAATGATATGCTTTACAGCAGCCACATGGACTATAAGAACCAGTAGTTTGGATGTGACTAATTGATCTCTATGCTGTGGGCATGCTCTTTGACTTGTACAGAGGTGACTGTGCAGGGAAGGGGAGGAGATAAGCTGGGACATGACCTATTGTGAATGGTAGATCCTGTGTTACCGATGTATAGGTGTCACCTGTCAGTGTCATCCTGCCTGTGATGATGATAAGATGAATGCCGAGAAGTGATCTCAACAGAACAGGAAGTGTCATAATATTTTTTAGCCTAGTGTCCAAAATAAAAAGCGCACATTGTTTTTAATATAATGGCATGGATTTACAAAAAATAAAAATTAATTTTCATAAAATCTAAAAATAAAGAGAATATAAATGACTATAATAGATCACATTTGCGTTACTTACTGTGGCGTGCGATATTGTAAGGATGCCATTCTTCACCATACATTTTCTTCTTTGCCAAACTTTCCTCAGGCTGAAAAGACAACACAATCCACAGTGATCTCCGGCCGTCACATGATGGCGCCGCTGACAACATACTATGTGGTAGTACTACTCTTACTATGTGTGGACCATTTCTTATAACACCAAGTGATGCACTAATATTATACTGCCGCTCTGTATACTGCTGAGACACTGTCACAAAGTCATGAGCAGATTATATATATCGGCAGCCATTACAAGCCTGATGTGCAGGTACATTTTTGCAACTATGATTTTGCATTGATTTAATGTATCGAAACTAAAAGATGTAACAGTCTGGATTACAAATATCCTACCGTTTCTGGTATACAGCTAACATGCAGACCTATACATGACTAGAGAGCGCACATTATCCCATGTCTTAAAGAGAGAGCAAAGCTTAGCCTATAGAGTGTACATGAGGGTGAAGGGGTTAATGCACATACAAGGGGTTATACAGGGCACAAGTCCCTCCAGACCAGCTGTATAATGTCCTAGTCCTTACCCATCACTCTTCTTTAACAGATAGCCTTTCTTCTCGCTGCCGTACTCCTTGTTGCCTTGGAGCTGGTGCATACTATACCCGCCCTGCTTACTCTGGGAATCCTAAAGATAAGGAAAAATACTGAATTTATACAACGGAAGGAAATTATCAAAGTGTCAACTAATATGAGATGCTCAGTGATGTATAAATGTGTAATAAAATTACCGCGATAATAACCTATTTCTGTACATAGGGGGCAGTATTATAGTAGTTATATTCTTGTACATAGGAGTAGTATTATAGTAGTTATATTCTTGTACATAGGAGCAGTATTATAGTAGTTATATTCTTGTACATAGGAGCAGTATTATAGTAGTTATATTCTTGTACATAGGAGCAGTATTATAGTAGTTATATTCTTGTACATAGGGGGCAGTATTATAGTAGTTATATTCTTGTACATAGGAGCAGTATTATAGTAGTTATATTCTTGTACATAGGAGTAGTATTATAGTAGTTATATTCTTGTACATAGGAGGTAGTATTATAGTAGTTATATTCTTGTACATAGGAGGTAGTATTATAGTAGTTATATTCTTGTACATAGGAGCAGTATTATAGTAGTTATATTCTTGTACATAGGACAGTATTATAGTAGTTATATTCTTGTACATGGCGTTTATAGTATTATATTTACTTGTACATAGGGAGTATTATAGTAGTTATATTCTTGTACATAGTAGCAGTATTATAGTAGTTATATTCTTGTACATAGGAGCAGTATTATAGTAGTTATATTCTTGTACATAGGAGCAGTACTATAGTGTTATATTTTGACATAGGGTAGTATTATAGTAGTTATATTCTTGTACATAGGAGCAGTATTATAGTAGTTATATTCTTGTACATAGGAGTAGTATTATAGTAGTTATATTCTTGTTCATAGGGCGTATTATAGTAGTTATATTCTTGTACATAGCAGC
The DNA here is from genome assembly GCA_947044405.1 of Leptodactylus fallax. Taxonomy (NCBI): domain Eukaryota; kingdom Metazoa; phylum Chordata; class Amphibia; order Anura; family Leptodactylidae; genus Leptodactylus; species Leptodactylus fallax. Next base: position 176,138 of record CAMRHE010000798.1, on the reverse strand, counting down.
AGTATTATAGTAGTTATATTCTTGTACATAGGAGCAGTATTATAGTAGTTATATTCTTGTACATAGGAGCAGTATTATAGTAGTTATATTCTTGTACATAGGAGCAGTATTATAGTAGTTATATTCTTGTACATAGGGGGCAGTATTATAGTAGTTATATTCTTGTACATAGGGGTAGTATTATAGTAGTTATATTCTTGTACATAGGTGGCAGTATTATAGTAGTTATATTCTTGTACATAGGAGCAGTATTATAGTAGTTATATTCTTGTACATAGGAGCAGTATTATAGTAGTTATATTCTTGTACATAGGAGCAGTATTATAGTAGTTATATTCTTGTACATAGGAGCAGTACTATAGTAGTTATATTCTTGTACATAGGAGCAGTATTATAGTAGTTATATTCTTGTACATAGGAGCAGTATTATAGTAGTTATATTCTTGTACATAGGAGCAGTATTATAGTAGTTATATTCTTGTTCATAGTAAAGGAGCAGTATTATAGTAGTTATATTCTTGTACATAGCAGCAGTATTATAGTAGTTATATTCTTGTACATAGGAGCAGTATTATAGCAGTTATATTCTTGTACATAGGAGCAGTACTATAGTAGTTATATTCTTGTACACATAGGAGTAGTATTATAGTAGTTATATTCTTGTACATAGGAGCAGTATTATAGTAGTTATATTCTTGTACATAGGAGCAGTATTATAGTAGTTATATTCTTGTACATAGGGGCAGTATTATAGTAGTTATATTCTTGTACATAGCAGCAGTATTATAGTAGTTATATTCTTGTACATAGGAGCAGTATTATAGTAGTTATATTCTTGTACATAGGAGCAGTATTATAGTAGTTATATTCTAGTACATAGGAGCAGTATTATAGTAGTTATATTCTTGTACATAGGGGCAGTATTATAGTAGTTATATTCTTGTACATAGGAGCAGTATTATAGTAGTTATATTCTTGTACATAGGGCAGTATTATAGTAGTTATATTCTTGTACATAAGAACAGTATTATAGTAGTTCTATTCTTGTACATAGGAGCAGTATTATAGTAGTTATATTCTTGTACATAGGAGCAGTATTATAGTAGTTATATTCTTGTACATAGGAGCAGTATTATAGTAGTTATATTCTTGTACATAGGGCAGTATTATAGTAGTTATATTCTTATACATAGGAGGTAGTATTATAGTAGTTATATTCTTGTACATAGGAGCAGTATTATAGTAGTTATATTCTTGTACATAGGAGCAGTATTATAGTAGTTATATTCTTGTACATAGGAGCAGTATTATAGTAGTTATATTCTTGTACATAGGGGCTAGTATTATAGTAGTTATATTCTTGTACATAGGAGCAGTATTATAGTAGTTATATTCTTGTACATAGGAGGCAGTATTATAGTAGTTATATTCTTGTACATAGGAGCAGTATTATAGTAGTTATATTCTTGTACATAGGAGCAGCATTATAGTAGTTATATTCTTGTACATAGGAGCAGTATTATAGTAGTTATATTCTTGTACATAGGAGGTAGTATTATAGTAGTTATATTCTTGTACATAGGAGCAGTATTATAGTAGTTATATTCTTGTACATAGGAGCAGTATTATAGTAGTTATATTCTTGTACATAGGAGGCAGTATTATAGTAGTTATATTCTTGTACATAGGAGCTAGTATTATAGTAGTTATATTCTTGTACATAGGAGTAGTATTATAGTAGTTATATTCTTGTACATAGGAGGCAGTATTATAGTAGTTATATTCTTGTACATAGGAGGTAGTATTATAGTAGTTATATTCTTGTACATAGGAGCAGTATTATAGTAGTTATATTCTTGTACATAGGAGCAGTATTATAGTAGTTATATTCTTGTACATAGGAGTAGTATTATAGTAGTTATATTTTTTATGTGGAGAAGTTTTAAAATGTATATATTTTTAGATTGAAGACAAGGGAGAAATATAATGTCTCTATAATATAATCTGGTCTTCGCAGTCACTAGAGAAGCCTTGTGTGCTGTCATTTGGAGGATTTAGTTACTGTCATACACTTTACATACAGAGCAGATACAGGATGAGTGAATATGGAATAATACGTTGACAATGAAGTCAGATCAACAAAAGACACAACTTACTCTCCTAGACTTCGGTCAGGGAAGCAAATAAGAGACAAGGAGGAAAGAACAGAAGACTAATTAAACATTATTAACAAGTAAATCATCACCACAGACATCACACTCAGTCACTGCTGCAGATATCGATGAGGTATCCAATGTGAAGTTTGTGAACATGGACCTAAATCCTGTACCCAAGGAAAAAAGGTCAATATAATCTGGTTCTACTCTATTCAATTCACAAACTGCGACTGATTTGATGCGCAGTAATATAGAGAAGACCAGCTGGGAGATCTCCGCTCTGAAGTCTGCAGAACTGTGAATGCAGCTCTGAAGCATGAAACTAATGCTCACTGTATAGGGGGAAAGTATTTAAGTCTATACGCTGCACTCTCTGTTTACTGACCGCAGAGTCAGTGTTAGCTGGAGGTTCTCTGTGCCTCACGCCTCAGTCATGTGACAATGTCTTCTGAAAACCATGGTCTCAGCCAGACAGCAGCCTCCGGAGTATAAAGAACATAGAAAAGTAAAACAACCCACGGTCGGGCATCGCCATTGTCGCTGCAGTCTAGTGTCACACTGAGAACATAGCGTACGAGATCGCTGTAACAGAGCTGAAGTGTCCTGTACAGCGCAGATGAAAGGTATCAACACGAAGTCTGTACAAGACTCCCCCATATACAAGACAAGAGAAACAAAGAAGAACATGAAGGGATATTAGACGTCTGCCTCCTGCCAGGAACCAGGAGCAACAATCCCGCGACGTACACAGAACCTTACTGCACCCACGCCTCGTCTCACGCAATCGTTTTGTCAGTGCGTTTTTCCCAGCGTGAATGCATTATAGAGCGGTACGTAATATGTAAAGTGACACAGCGGCTTCCGAGACGTTCTGTCTGATCCTTCCAGAGGCACAGAAATCACAAGTGACAAACACCGGCCATCCAAGTACAGGCCTAGACCTGGCACCTCACGATCCGGAAAGTCTGACACCTTACACTCCATCAAATAGTAGAGAAGTTATAGGGGGGATCTGTACCCCCTAAATATGTGCCTTAAAGGGGTTGTCCAGGACCTGAAGGTAATAGATAGGTCATCAGTATCAGATTGGTCGGGGTGTAACACAGGACCCTGCCAGGTGTTTTGGCCACTATTCCTCTTCAAGTGAATGGGATCGGGGCTGTAGAACTACATCAGCCAGAAGAGGACGCCGAGGAGCCATCGCATACCGCAAGGATGTCCAAAACAGGTGAGGCAAGGTGAATATAACTCTGATATTTTTAATCACCTCCCCTTAGGAGACCCCAGAGTATAATAGTGTTTTGTGGGGGACGAACCCCAAAAGTTTTGGTTTTGGTAGTATAACCTTAGTGTCCTAGAAAGATGAGAATCTCAGGAAATGGGAACCATCTGGTTTCCAAGCAGATACAGTAACCCTGTATATAGCGAGTCCTGCTCTCAGCTGGGAAATGGTTACAAGTGTATCTGCTCTAGACAATGCTCTGTGAGCCAAACACCTCTCTCTGCTACAATGTAGCCAGTCTAGACAATGCTCTGTGAGCTAAATACATCCCTATCTGCTACAAAGTACCCAGTCTAGACAATGCTTTGTGAGCCAAACACCTCTCTCTGCTACAATGTACCCAGTCTAGACAATGCTCTGTGAGCCCAACACCTCTCTGCTACAATGTATCCAGTCTAGACAATGCTCTGTGAGCCCAACACATCTCTCTGCTACAATGTACCCAGTCTAGACAATGCTCTGTGAGCCCAACATCTCTCTGCTACAATGTATCCAGTCTAGACAATGCTCTGTGAGCCCAACACCTCTCTGCTACAATGTATCCAGTCTAGACAATGCTCTGTGAGCCCAACACCTCTCTGCTACAATGTATCCAGTCTAGACAATGCTCTGTGAGCCCAACACCTCTCTCTGCTACAATGTACCCAGTCTAGACAATACTCTGTGAGCCCAACACCTCTCTCTACTACAATGTATCCAGTCTAGACAATGCTCTGTGAGCCCAACACCTCTCTGCTACAATGTACCCAGTCTAGACAATGCTCTGTGAGCCCAACATCTCTCTGCTACAATGTATCCAGTCTAGACAATGCTCTTTGAGCCCAACACCTCTCTGCTACAATGTATGTAGTCTAGACAATGCTCTGTGAGCCCAACACCTCTCTGCTACAATGTATCCAGTCTAGACAATGCTCTGTGAGCCCAACACCTCTCTCTGCTACAATGTACCCAGTCTAGACAATGCTCTGTGAGCCCAACACCTCTCTCTACTACAATGTATCCAGTCTAGACAATACTCTGTGAGCCCAACACCTCTCTCTACTACAATGTATCCAGTCTAGACAATGCTCTGTGAGCTAAATCCATCTCTCTGCTACTTTGCTACAATTCACCCAATCCAGGCTGTTCATCTCACACAGGATTGTAGATTTCATGTTGCGGACATGCCACAGACTTTCACTTATGCAAATTAAAGTGTAATATTATATGTATAGACAGGGTAGTCACTGACCACAGCTACTATATATATATATATATATATATATATATATATATATATATATATATAAAAAAATAGGTAGGGTAGTCACCGACCACAGCTACTATATGTATAGGCAGGGTAGTCACTGACCACAGCTACTATACGTATAGGCAGGGTAGTCACTGACCACAGCTACTATACGTATAGGCAGGGTAGTCACCGACCACTGCTACTGTATGTATATATAGGGTAGTCACCGATACAGGAAGTCATTAATACCCGGGGATAATGGGCCCTAAGAACATGAGGAAGGGACGATAAGAGTGTAAACTCCGCAGCCGCAGGTGGTATTGTGTTCACTGTTATTACAGTGCATTTCGCTTTGCGGGTGGAGTTCCCCTTTAATCACATGTCCCATAATTCTGCACTCTCTGCCCCGATGTCTTTGCTCATTTCCAGCCCTTTTTGATGTCCACAATGACACTGACATTCCTATCTTACGGGTGTCGCATTTTTCCCACACAGGGACAGGAATTTCCTTGAGAAGCGCTGACAGCTGACGTTCTATGAGAAATCCCAGTGCAAGAAGAAATATTTGTGGAAACTGTTCTGAAATTCTGAAAAATAACACCAGATCTCCCCCGCCATATAATGGAGCTGGAGTATATGCCTCTAAGGGTATTTGCACGGAGAGCTTGTAGTTGTCAGGACATGCTGAGAGTTGTAGTGTAGCAGTCGCTAGGAGGTCACTGCCATAGGGTGCAATGTAATATCACATACCATAAGATCTTGTATTATACCATGATACTAGTAATATCTTGTATCAGTACATACAGTGATATCAAGTAACTACATACGGTAGATATTGCTCTACTCACACAGGCAAACATGAACTATTCCATATTAATTCTGCTCCATGGTGTTGTGTAATATCCTATAACGCTATATACTGCCCAATAATGATATATAGTGACCCCGTATAGCTATAACTCTGCTTTGCCATGTAATATCCTCTAACAACCCTTTGCTATATGTCATTAACTTCTAACACACTGCACTTAGGAGCTGTGCAGAGTAATCTCTTATAAACCTAAAAAGTGTTACATTTTCCTGCAGCGCCCCCACAGGGCAAATAGTGTAATGCTTTAACACTATTAAAATCAAAACGTATAGAGGGAAATTTAGTAAGACTGGCATTTCCTACGCCAGTCATAATATAGGCCCTGACTGGTGCGAGGCACGCCTGAATTATCAAGACGCCCCGGTCAAGAACTGCCGTAGATGAGTTGTCACATTCCCACCCTCTGTAAGCTCTGAGGTCCTGACTTGGTCGCTAATTCCAATCATGTGACCCCACATCGGAACCGACTTTGAAACCCAACATGCAGCATTGACAGACCTGGCCGTAAAATAGGTCAAATTTAGTCCCCAGATAGGAAACACTGAGTTAAAGGGGACTAACAGAGTACATAAAATGTGAATTCAAGACCAGACTGTGTAGTAAAAGGTCATACATCTCTGCTTGCTGTCAATGAATGAGAACCCTTATTTATAACCAGAGGCTAAAAATCGTACACAGGTCAGTTTCGTTTCTAACCATGCAGGGTCCTATGACACTTAAGGCAACGGCAGACGGCCTGGTTCTGAGCTCAGGCTGCGCTATAATACCAATGCTAGCGGCAAATGTAGGTCCTGTCTACCCCATGCTCTATATGGCACATAGACTGAGCAGCCAGGGTGGCACAACACTGGTTGCCAGGAAGGCGTGTTATCACACTGGCTACCAGCATGGTACAGCACTGACAACTCCAGTAACGGAGAAACCGGCATGAAAATACAAAAAAACCCTCCCAAAAACCTGAAAAATCCCACTAAAATGACATTATTTTACTCTTTTCTATTTCTGACCGCTAAGCCGGCATCCAAAGGTCTAGAAACCTGACTAATATGACATTGTGAGAGCACAGCCCCATGTACAGCAGTGCAGAGATGTATATTTTAGTGGTTTTCCGGAGCGCGTCTGACCTGGGGTAATAATATGTGATATATTCAGACCTTCCAGTTAAGAATCTTAACTATTCTCCAAATCCAGAAGAAAGGTCATACAATCCTAGGAAGAAGGGGCTTTAACTTAGTATTATGGGGTTTCCTTGCTATAGCAGGTTTCAAGATGTCTTAAAGGGGCGCTCACATTATATATTATTAGGGTACGGTCTGTAGGTGTTGGTCCCTGACTCTGCAAGCTACAAAGAATCAATGGAGGATCTCTAGTAAATAAATCTATGGTATATGGAAAAGAAATCGAGTCCTTTAAGATGAGATGAAGGAGAACTAACCCCGACCACATGTAGCACATAGTCCTCTTCTGTTAAAGGGATTGTCCAGCTCATTTTTAGTGTTGATCTAAGAGTCAATAAGGATCCCTGCTGATCAGCTGTTTCAGCCAGCGCTGTGACCCCTTCACTGTTCACATCACAAGCTGATGGAGGGAGCAAAATGTAATGACAACGTTTGTCGCATTCACTTCTATGAGCCGAGGCTGAAATTATATTGTACAACTGAGACGGCAGCAATGTACACAGAGGAGGGGTCACTGCGCTCGCTGGAGTACAGCTGATCAGAGGGGTGCAGGGGGTCAGACCCCCACTGATCTTATATAGATGATCTATCCTAGGGATAAGTACAGTATAGCTTAGCCATTGTATACGTTACCTCTGCAACTTCCCAATATACTTTGTTTCAATTCTTTACTACTTTCAAAAGCTCTGTTTGCGTTCAGTGAATATGGACATGGCTACACCCAAAGCTGAAGACCTGCACGGGTGTAATATAAATCGCAGCCAACGCTAGGTTCACACTAACATCGCTTACCCTTTGTTCAGGACCATCAGTGGACCAGAACAGCCAATAGACGGATTGCTGAAGTAGCGGTAACACACAGAGTCCGATGGACCCCAATGACTATAATGGGGTCTGTCAGGTAGGTGGCCGCTGGTTTAAAACTGAAACCATCGGAGCAAAAAGCAGATGTGAACTCAGCACTTAGCATTGATACATTGTAACAAACTATCAGGACAGGTAAAGGAGGGAGAGAGGAGAGGAGTGACTACATTGGATACAAAATATAACAGACCAGTGAGCTTGGCTAGTTTACTCTGGATTTTCAGGAATCTACATATTCACTGACAGCAAGCAGGGATACTAAAAAGCCCTGTACATGGCTCCTCCAGTCCTACATGTATGCAGCGTGAGGTTACCCACGGCTCCAGCATTCTCCACAATCCTCCATGTTATATAGGATTTACCCAGATCACCCCCATCTCATAAGACATCGATGATAGAGGGTTCTGCCATATATCAAAGAGGAGATGATACAATACACTTAAAGGGAACCCGTCCCACAGAATATACAGTCCAATCTGTGGGCAACATGTTATAGAGCAGGAGGAGCTAAGCAGATTGATGTATAGGTTTATAAGAAAAGATTCAGTAGAACTTGTATTGGGATAATGAGTCTAGGAGGCGGGGCTACTGATACACAGAACATTGTCAATCACTCAGTAGGACCGCCCCCTAGACTCATAATGATTAGGAATCTCAGTAAATAACAAACTGTACTGAAGCTTTGCCAAAAAAGATATATAATAATCTGCTCAGCTCCTCCTGCTCTAAAACATGATGAAAATCAAGCACAAAAATAGCAACAACCTTCATCGCTGGCTTCCTCCTGTGTACACCTACCTCCTTCTGATCCAACTGAAGAGAGGACTTGATAAGGTCCCGGAGGGCGGTGAGTTGTTTCTTCTCCTCATCCTGCGTTTGTTTTATCTAAATAGTAAGAGTCATAGTTCAAATAATATAAAAATACGTCTTGTATTACAGTATTATAGTAGTTATATTCTTGTACATAGGAGCAGTATTATAGTAGTTATATTCTTGTACATAGGAGCTAGTATTATAGTAGTTATATTCTTGTACATAGGAGGCAGTATTATAGTAGTTATATTCTTGTACATAGGAGCAGTATTATAGTAGTTATATTCTTGTACATAGGAGCTAGTATTATAGTAGTTATATTCTTGTACATAGGGAGCAGTATTATAGTAGTTATATTCTTGTACATAGGAGCAGTATTATAGTAGTTAATCTTGCGGAGTATAGTTTTATTCTTGTACATAGGAGCAGTATTATAGTAGTTATATTCTTGTACATAGGAGGCAGTATTATAGTAGTTATATTCTTGTACATAGGAGTAGTATTATAGTAGTTATATTCTTGTACATAGGAGCAGTATTATAGTAGTTATATTCTTGTACATAGGAGGCAGTATTATAGTAATTATATTCTTGTACATAGGGGGCAGTATTATAGTAGTTATATTCTTGTACATAGGAGCAGTATTATAGTAGTTATATTCTTGTACATAGGGGGCAGTATTATAGTAGTTATATTCTTGTACATAGGAGCAGTATTATAGTAGTTATATTCTTGTACATAGGGGGCAGTATTATAGTAATTATATTCTTGTACATAGGGGGCAGTATTATAGTAGTTATATTCTTGTACATAGGAGCAGTATTATAGCAGTTATATTCTTGTACATAGGGGGCAGTATTATAGTAGTTATATTCTTGTACATAGGGGGCAGTATTATAGTAGTTATATTCTTGTACATAGGAGCAGTATTATAGTAGTTATATTCTTGTACATAGGAGCAGTATTATAGTAGTTATATTCTTGTACATAGGAGGCAGTATTATAGTAGTTATATTCTTGTACATAGGAGCAGTATTATAGTAGTTATATTCTTGTACATAGGAGGTAGTATTATAGTAGTTATATTCTTGTACATAGGAGGTAGTATTATAGTAGTTATATTCTTGTACATAGGGGGCAGTATTATAGTAGTTATATTCTTGTACATAGGAGCAGTATTATAGTAGTTATATTCTTGTACATAGGAGCAGTATTATAGTAGTTATATTCTTGTACATAGGAGTAGTATTATAGTAGTTATATTCTTGTACATAGGAGGTAGTATTATAGTAGTTATATTCTTGTACATAGGAGCAGTATTATAGTAGTTATATTCTTGTACATAGGAGGTAGTATTATAGTAGTTATATTCTTGTACATAGGAGGTAGTATTATAGTAGTTATATTCTTGTACATAGGAGCAGTATTATAGTAGTTATATTCTTGTACATAGGAGGTAGTATTATAGTAGTTATATTCTTGTACATAGGAGCAGTATTATAGTAGTTATATTCTTGTACATAGGAGCAGTATTATAGCAGTTATATTCTTGTACATAGGAGCAGTATTATAGCAGTTATCGTACAAAGGAGCGTTTTAGTAGTTATGAATTGTCTGCCAAGCCTACACTTATCAAAGTCAGAAGTGAGACTTCCTTATTGTGAAGTGGAAATTAATAAGTGAAATAGATTGTATAGAACAGGAAGTTGTATTACTCAGTTGCGATGATTTATGAACACTTCTCCTTGAACTGATTCCAAGGAATTATCATGAAGTTCACAATTAAAGTGAAAGTCTGTTGTATCTGTAAGTATAGTGAATGGTCTATAGTATAAAGTGAGATTGTACATTGAGAGTTACAGACCATTCCCACAGGAATACAGGAATTACACTGCAGACGATTCTTCTTCTACTGAACTATTAGTTGGTTTTTAGCTGTATTGGATTCTAAGCAAGCTGTCTGACAACTAACAAGGCCACCACTGCAGCACCCACATGGGTTGTCAGGCAGATTTTCACAACCCCTTAATGGTAAATCTACTTACACAGTGACAGAAGCACAGGATGCATCACTGTACACTAGGTGTCGTTGTCTTTGGCAGCCATATTTACAGTGCTACCCTTTCAAGCCCAAAGAGTTGGCGGTAACCTACAGTGTCCACATTACTTACATTGTACAGATCCGCCGCCAGCTTCTCGATGTACTGCTTCAGTTTATCTGCGGTTTTCAGGCCGTCCTGGAAGAAACTGAGAAGACAGACAACATGAATAAGTTGCTGTGTCATCGGATGGCGCCACATGGGCTCCATATGGACAGCCGGCCTTTCATGTACATTACGGTTATAGTGGCGCAGTAGTCGCGCCCACACTCCTCCCCGCAGAGCGTACTCACTTGCACTGAGCATGGTAATATTTGATCAGATTCTGCAGCAGGTCCACGCCCTTCTTTGTCTTGATTTCGTTAACTTTAATAAGATACTGTCAGAAGACAAATACGGCGGTTAGTAGATAATTGCAGGTTGTAGTGCGGGGTATTCAGCGCAGTGTATCGGTGTGGGGGGCGAGCGGATAATGAAATAATCATGCCTGTGTTATTATGTTAATATCAGACATCCAGCTACTGCTACCATATATTTATGCGGAGGAGGAGATGGAAAATTCTATGCTGTTGTATTGAAACACACTTCGACTGTATTCACACATGCCTGAACGCACCTGTAATGTATCACATATCACTTTAATTCTTTTTTATCATTTTTTGGTGCTACGAGTCCCCCTTCATTTTGCTGGGGGTCAGCTTTGGACAAAATCAGTCTCCTTCCGCCTCTGGCAGCTGACCATATAGCCCCTTCTTACCTCCCCTGCAGAAGGAGTCTTCTCAGCTATACTGCCACCTACTGCACACAATCTGCTTCTTCCCTGACAAACAGCTATTCCTATTGGTTGCCCTGATTTGATCACTATGCAAAGACCTGGCTGGGAAGAGAGTGACTGAGCATGTGCGACCACCAGCACTCAGCTCATTATGTGGACGTTCACATTGGAATACACTGTGACCACCAGGTAGCAGCATACTAAGTATACGTCATAAATCTTCACTGAAAGATGTTTAAAAATACTACTTTTACATCCTCTGTCAGGCTTTCATGTGAAGTCATTCCACAATTGAAGGGATGAATGTATAAAAAAAAAAAAACGAAAAAAAAAAAAAAACCTCCAGAAATGGAGCCACTATTGTGCATAGGCTGAATATGGTATTACATCACTGATATCATTTTTGGTTCGGTTTGCATTGAAATAGGTGTGATGATGTCACATAACAGTGATGATGTCATCATACTCATATTAAGCTGGATGGTAGCCCACTTTAATTGTCAAAAGTTTTTGCTTAAACATATTTTAAGAAAAATATATGTATATATTTATTTATTTGCCATGTCAAAATCTAATTTTTTTTTTGTCAGTACTGAATCCTGCAATTTCCAGTCTGATCACCAAACCTAACAACAGATAGACACTGCCAATTCTGTAAAAGTTTTCTTTGTAGCAGTGACCTCATTTACATCATAAACAGTATTACAATAGAAGATAACACCACTGACACCTTATTATATCCACTGACTATAGATGATTATTCTCCCTTCCCTGTACAAAGCAAGACTAGAAAACACTCCCATAGATCTCAATGAGTCAGCTCCAGACTATTGCTGTCTATGGTCATGACAGTGCTGTAAAGCAGGTCACTAAATGTCGTTAACAGAGGAGAGGAGAAGCTCAGGCAAGATGGCCGCCGCCATAATCATGTACAGAAAATAGAATTTAAAAAATCTACAAACAAAAAATAAAAACATATTAGAAAAAAGTGATAAAAGTGACGGATGTCACGATCTGGTTTGAATAAATATGTAAAAAAAATATGACGACACCTTCCATTTAAAGGCATGGGGGATGTTGTGTCTCACCTCGCACATCTGTAACTGGAACAGTCTTCTCTCCTTTTCCATTTCCTCAGCGATCTCAGCGCCTGTTATCTCTGTCCGGATCATTCCATGTTGCTTGGCATGCTCCCTCTTCTCCTTTTCAATTTTGGTGCTTTAAAATAATAAAAAAAAAAATCTATTAAAAACATGCAAAAAAAAAAAAACAAAACAAAAAGTACCCACAAAAAAAAACAAACAAAAAAAAAACAACATATTGTCCTAAAAGTTCCATACAACTACAAGACTCCTAGTGCAGCACTATCAGCACCGGGATGAGGACACATACGTCACTTAATATTCAGGACTTACAATTTGGTTTCATAATCCTTCCAGGCCTTGTCAAATGGCTTTTTGAGATCCTGAAAGAGAAAACACAAAGCAGACATTATAGAGCAATCTGAATGAGAAACAACTGACTGCACCATATGGGACATTATAGACATACACTGACTCAGACTGAGTTGAATAAAGCACTTGGGGCAAGATGAAAACTTCCTACTTGGCTGAATCAGCTTTTGCCTGTGTTCAGCTCATTCAGCTCCTCCTCTATCTGTGTAATTTGATACGTCAGTGAGCGGACAGTCCATCTTGGGAGACCAAGACGGATTCAGTAGAGGTTTCAGAGTGAATGTCAGTTTGGAAGGGAAGAGGAAAAGGGCCAGACAACAGGAGAAAGAAGCATTTTCTCTGCTTAGATATATTACAAAGTTTCTCATATTCTCTTGTTGGAAAGTTAGTGACCATTTAAGATAACAGCCAAAATATGCCAAAATTGGGGTTTTCCAAGACTATGATATTGATCAACTGTCCTTGGGATAAGTCCCCAATATCAGGCGGAGGTCCAACACCACAAACCCCCACAGATCAGCTGACTGAAGACCAATGGGCCAGTTTGGCAGGGGACCCGGGTGTCAGACTTCACCGATCTAATACTAATGGTCTATCTCAATGGCAGGCCATCGATATCAAAGTCCTGGAAAATGCCTTTAAGGGGTTAAATTGAAAACCAAGGATCAAAGAGAAGTCCCAGAAAAGAACCAATGGTGACTCATTACTTACCCCTTTAACTCCTTTCAAGTCACCTTTAAGAAGTGAATCCAGTGTAAAGATGACATTGTGGCTTAATCCCTGGAGCTAAAGCAAAAATTAGAAAAAGAACAAATCTGAATAAAAGAGCAATCTCCACCCGAAACATACAAATCTAATATTATTAGAATATTCTGGGACGTGAAAACCATTATACATTTTATCTGCACCGATACATTGTAACAAACTTTCTGGACAGGAGTGAGATTTGTGGTGCTGAAGTGTTAGGCCACAGATTGCCTAGACGGGATACAACTGTAGCAAATCCTCTGCTGTGAGAGTGATTAGGTAGGTAAAGGTGGAGTGCTGCAGCCCCTTCACTGCAGCACCTGACAGAGGTGCCCATATGTGTTCGGGGTACCACAGCTTCAAGATCGCAGGTCGCAGATGTGGGGCCACCACTGATCATACATTGGCTGTCCATGGAGTTTTATTTTACCTACTTCTGTCGGGTTTTCTTCATGCTGTATTGGGGGGTTTCTTAACTCGGATCAGGCGATCAAAACCAGCACCAGGCCCGGATGACTCCACCTCCTCCCTCTGAATACAGGAGAGTAGCAAGTAGGCGGAGCAACCCAGGGGGCCGCTGCTGGTTCCGATCAAGTGACCCAGGGTTGGAACCGCCACCTGGACCCCAGATTTCTCCGCCTCCTTGCTAATCTCCTGTTTGCAGAGGGAGGAGATGGAGCAACCCGAGGGTCTGTTGCTAGTTCCAATCAGGTGACCTGGGAGTGGAAACCCCTAGTACAGCATGAAAAACACCCTGGAGGAAGTAAGTAAAATAAAACTCCCTGGACAACCCCTTTAAGTATAGGTGATCTATGTGGCATCCCAGAAAGCCCCTTAAATCCCCCCCCCAAATGCGCATGTCAGGAGTTGACAAGAAACTAAGCTCAAAAAGTCCTTCTTCAGGTCCAGAAGATCTGCAAATTTTTGTTTGACACTTCCTTTCAGTCCTGATCTTAAGACTCTATGAAGGCTCAGCGGGTGGCGCACCAGCGCCCCCTAGTTCTAGTTTGTTATGAAGTCCTACACATGTCCTGTCCCCTGTAAGCACTTCAGTGACTCCTGTGAGTCTTAACATAAGACATGTCCTCTAAGCACTTACCAGGTTCTTGAGAAGTGTCGACAGCTCCTTAGTGAGAGTGGAAAACTTCACAAACGCGGTGCCTAAATCTGCGTTATCGCGGCTTAAGAAATTGCTCCCGAATTTATCTAAAGCCTGCGCGTAGGTCTCCTCGTTCTGGACATGATCTGGTGAAGAAAGAGAGAGAACGTCTTACTGTACCCTTCAGGAATCGGCTGACACAAGGAGCCTTCACTGGGGCTGCATAGAGAATACGAGGCAGAATACACGCACCAGGGTCCCCAGCACATCCTCAGGGTATTACTGGAAATTAGGGACAAGACCTCAAGGAGAGTTCTAAGACGAGGAGGGGTATACACTACAAGCAGGTCACATACTAATAATGGGAGTGGCAGGGTCCACAGCAGCACAGAGTATTGCAGCAGCACAGCTACATCTCATAAACAGCATGCATTGCTACCATGTATCCAGTTTGCATTATTTGAAACATCCTATAGATCTGAGGACTAAAAACTGTAAGTACTAGAGTTCCCTTGCAGCACAGAGTATTTCAGGAGGGAGCTCATCATTTAGGCCCGTTCAATTACAAGGTTACATCAGTGGGGAAAAAGGCTTATCTGAAGGGGCAAGGTCATGACTTAAGGAATGCAAAGGAAATAAAGATGGAGGTCACCGAACTGATGAAAGAGTGGATTTGAAGCAGCACAGAGTATTTCAGGAAAATTGTGAGTTGATCTTGTGGAGGGCAGTGAGCTGCCAATTCCTGTGAGTCTTAGTTAGGATGAGGGGAGGGGGATGGCATGGAGATGAATGTCACAGACTTACGAGATTTGATCTACAGCAGCACAAAGTATTTCAGCACAGCTGTGTGTTAATCCTGTGGAGGGTTCTGACCAGTCCACTCATTTACATAAAGAAGGGGGAAGAGGCGGAAGCAAGATGGAGGTCACAGATTGATGGTGGAAGAAGCAAGGTCACCCCAGCAGAACAGAGTATTTAAGGAGAAAGTGCTAAATCTGTAATAAGCCGACCTAATGTGTCAGTGAGATCAGGGCTTGATACCGAAGATGTGCCTGAGTGCAAGGAAGTAAATGGAGACATGTGGAAAGGAAAAGTCAGACTAATAGGAGAAGAGTCCACAGCAGCACAGAGTATTTAAGGAGAATCTGTAATGACCTGACCTGACCTGACTGATGTCAGCGAGATCAGGGATTGATATTGAGGATGTGCCCAGGTGCAAGGAACAGAATGAAGACATGCGGATGGAAAAATCACAGACTGATAGGAAAAGAGTTCTTGACAGCACAGAGTATTTCAGCACAGCAGGGTGTTGATTCCTAGCAGAGTAGTAACATCAGAGTGCTATGAAATCTACTGCTATCATACACCCCTACAAGCCTTCAATGGGATCTCTGGATTCAGTAGGGGTGCAGCTATAGGGGGAGCAGCTATAGGGGGAGCAGCGCAGCTATAGGGGATGCAGCTATAGGGGGGAAGCAGCTATAGGGGAGCAGGGCTATAGGGGATGCAGCTATAGGGGGCAAGCAGCTATAGGGGAAGCAGCTATAGGGGGAGCAGCTATAGGGGAGCAGCTATAGGGGAGCAGCCATAGGGGATGCAGCTATAGGGGAAGCAGTTATAGGGGGAGCAGCTATAGGGGATGCAGCTATAGGGGGAGCAGCTATAGGGGAAGCAGCTATAGGGGGAGCAGCTATAGGGGGAGCAGCTATAGGGGATGCAGCTATAGGGGAAGCAGTTATAGGGGGAGCAGCTATAGGGGATGCAGCTATAGGGGGAGCAGCCATAGGGGAGCAGCTATAGGGGGGAAGGGGGCAGCTATAGGGGATGCAGCTATAGGGGGGCAGCTAGCCGATAGGGGGGGAAGCAGCTATAGGGGGAGCAGCTATAGGGGAAGCAGCTATAGGGGATGCAGCGATAGGGGGGCAGCTATAGGGGATGCAGCTATAGGGGAAGCAGCTATAGGGGGAGCAGCTATAGGGGATAGGGGGGGAGCAGCTATAGGGGAAGCAGCTATAGGGGGAGCAGCTATAGGGGGAGCAGCTATAGGGGATGCAGCTATAGGGGGATGCAGCCATAGGGGATGCAGCTATAGGGGAAGCAGTTATAGGGGGAGCAGCTATAGGGGATGCAGCTATAGGGGGGGAGCAGCCATAGGGGATGCAGCTATAGGGGAAGCAGCTATAGGGGGAGCAGCTATAGGGGATGCAGCTATAGGGGGCACAGCTATAGGGGAAGCAGCTATAGGGGATGCAGCTATAGGGGGAGCAGCTATAGGGGATGCAGCTATAGGGGAAGCAGCTATAGGGGGAGCAGCTATAGGGGGAGCAGATGCCGGGGCTGGTGCCTGAAGGGGTCTAAAAGCGATAGGTCCCATAAGCAGGCTCCATGATAGGTCAGGCCCTGGCACAGATTTACAGATACATCTCCAGGCCAATAAATAAGACAAGAGCTCGCCGTCTGGAGTCTCCCCTGGCTCCTCCGTACAGACAGGCTGAGGTGTACGCCGACCGCGCACCACCATAACGCATCTTGTTTTATTATTTCGGCCGCTGTCCAAATGTTCACCCCCCCCCGCCATATCCCTAGCTGTAGAACGTGCGGCGTGTAGTAGACGTGTGTTCTCTGACCATATGGCCTTCATCTATTATTTAACAAATATCTTGGCCTCTGCCCAAGGACTCCTGTGGAGGCGACAAGAAAACACCTTTTTTTTGCTGAATAAGAAGATCCAGAGGACTTGAAGCTATTTCTACAATAATCTACACCTTGTCTGGTCATTAGGCCTGTGCCGTCACTTACCAAACCAGAAAATTTTACCAAAATTTTCTCAATCTATTGGTTGTCTCTTTGTGTAATCTCCTCCTCTTCGTGATCCTATTTAGACTCATTATGTAATAAAAGCTAAGGAAAAATTCTAAAAAATTCTCTATACATCTCCCATAACATCAACCATTACAGCTAACCTCGCTCTGGCTGTAAGGCAACTGGCTGCAGCAGGAGCCCTACCCCATGGATCTCTCCAATAAAAAGAAATGATCAAGAATATTAAGCCGCACCCCTCAAGGGATCAGAAGACGATTAACCCTTGTAATCTTTAACAGATCCCTTTAAAAGGGTTTTCCGAGGCTTCTATAGATTGATGGTCATCCATAGGTGAGCGGTGGTCTGACATTAAGGACCCCTCCGATCAGATGTTTGAAGAGCATTGAGGCCTTTTCCCTGTACCGATGACATCACATTCATCAGTCATATGGTATAGCAGCAGCTCAGTCCCATTCAAGTGAATGTGGCTGAGCTGCAATACCAAGCACAGCCACTATCATATGAATGGCACTGTACTTGGTATTCAGTCAAGAGGTCAGAGCACTTACCAGAACGCTGCAGCCCCTTCAACCAGCTGAGCGCTGGGGTCTCGGACCACACTGATCACATATTGATGACCTACCCCAACAGAAAAGAAGTATAGGAGGAAGGCAGTAAGCCACGTAGCTCCCTCTAGTGGTGGTCATAGACATGCTTGACTATTTCTGCCACTACCATCCAGATTCTACCATGAGGTGGACAGAGGGCCCCGGGACCCGCATTCTGGAGACAGGTATGATATGACCTGCATCTATCAGATATTTAGGGCACATACTCTGGATCTGCCCTTAAAGGGGTGTTCTGTGACTTGTACATTGATGCTTTGGAAGTGACTAGAGCATAAAGACACAATGTTAGTCAAAATCAGTACAAGACCGGCAAAGCAGCACATTGACAACATTGTAACTAGGAAACGTTGCAATAATGTTGCAGGATTGGAGATTTTGTAATAAGGAATGTATTTCCTTCTTCCACACCAGGGGATGTCTTGTTACCTGCACTGACCCATCTTACGAGACGCCGCGTACCGTATAGCCGTGCGCTGCCCCCTCTGCCTAATAAGCAACTGGGAAGATAGAAGGCGCTCCACAGGAAACCGGTCCCTGTACCGGAGCCAAGACAAACCCTGCGTCTCTACACGGGCTCCGCTACAAAACTAATGTCTTGTTAAGTGTTTAATGGCGTCCAATTGGCAGCTTGGTAGACATCAGAGGGTGCAGGTGGCAATCTGCTAACCGCGGCAATATGTAACGCCACCAATTACACAAATAATCGCTCTATGGATAATTACTACAATCACGCCATAGCGCGGAACACACACAAATACAGACAGATCCGAGGGGTGACTTAAAGGAATTGTCCATCTTCACAACCTAATTGTCCCAATAAATGTCAAATGAAAAATAAAGAAACTCTGCAATAAATCTTCATTTAAAAAAAAAAAAAAAAAAAATTAAATTTCCAAAGTTTTTGTCTCTACAGCTCCTCTGCAGGCTATGGGTTTCCATGGTAACAAACAGCAAGCACATTTTATGCAGTGCAGTCTTTCCCTGTCATGTTTTCTTCCATTTGTCACCTACATTTGGTAGGTTAGGCCAGAAGTGGAGGAGAAATAGAAGGAAATAATGTAGCAGGATCAGACTACACAGGACTTGTTTGTAGTCTGTTACCATGGAGACGTACAGGAATGCATAAGCGCTGTAGAGACAAAACCATAGGACATTTTTAATTATTGTCTATTGCATGTCTATGAAGTGGCTTCATTTTTCATTATGAGACCAAAGCAAATTTCATTGTGAAAGTGTCCAAAGGTCCATACAGGTAATATGGCTATCATATAGGGGTCTGAAATGCCAGAAAGAGGCGCCATGTAAAGTCTGGCCACCCAAATGGTGACACCTAAGCTATAGAACATATAACACAAGCAGGATTCGATAAGTGTCTGGTCTCCTTACTAGTTCTCATCTCAAGTCGGAGCAATGAATGAGGCTGGTTACTTAGGATGTGCTTCCTGGCAATCTGTGGTATGCCTGGCAACCAGACTGTACTGCCAGCAGCCACCACTAGAGGCAGTATACTACATACTGTATATACACTGTTTCCTCTACTGGCTACTGTATATACATCTATAGTAAATAAAAAAATAAAAAAAAGGGGTTTAAAGAAACCTAGAAATGAATTGTGTCCTACTGACAGAGGGGAGAGGCTCCTGCTGCAGCCAGTTGTCTTACAGCCAGACATAATGTAGGACAGTAAGGAGGAGGAAGGGAGGGATGGGGGTTTTAGACACCTTCGGAGCTTGTCACTTCTTAGTCATTCTCGGCAGTGACTTAGAGACAACGGAGAAATACAAGAGCTGTTTCGTGTATTTTCCTTTAACACTTAGTTTGCCGTATCTGCAGTCACTACAGTAAAGAGATATTCCCATCCGCTAATGTTATGGCATATGGCAAGGATATCCCATGCTGCCCTCTGCCTAGCAATTCTTCTGAAATACTCTGTGCTGCTGGGACCGATTCTTCTAGTATGTAAATCTCAGCTTGACACCTCTTGCTTTTCTCCATACCTCTCTTCACATTATGACACTGTTTCATAACATGTAACCTTTACTCATCTTCAAACCCTTGTACAATCATTTGCTAAAATACTCTGTGCTGCTGGGACCTAGATTCTTCTACTATGCAAACCTCAGCTGGACACCTCTCACTTGTCTCCATGTCCTTCTTCACATTAAGACTCTGTCCTGTCACATGTAGCCCTTACTCATCGTCACAGCCTCCCATAATCATTCCTTGAAATACTCTGTGCTGCTCAAGCTATTTAATAGCTAGTACTAACTTCTTCCTCTTCTCACTAACATATAAGGAAAAAAAAACCCTGAAACCCGATGACAAAAGAAAATATGTTTCAAGGTCCTTTGTGAAACGCAACTTAAAAATAGTCGGCCGCAGTCAGCACTTACCTTGACCTGAATTATAAATGGCTTTTACAGATTTCTTTACTTTCTGCAGCGCAGTCCTGTCCTGATCTAAGGCCTGGAAAACAGAAAGAGGTTTTATCACAATGTACGCGACAAACACGTACAGAAAATACTCAAATATATACAGAAAATATACATAAAATAGTCACATATATATACAGAAAATATACAATTATATACACAAAATATATACAGAAAATATACGTAAAATAGTCACATATATACACAGAAAATATACAAATTATATACACAAAATATATACAGAAAATATACAAATATATACATAAAATACATACAAAATTGTATATGCTGTTTTTAGAAATTTAATAAAAATTACAGTTAAAAAAATACATACAAAATATACAACTGGAAACACATAAAATATGTCAAATATTATAAAGTATTTTCTGTATTTTAATTCAACAACTAAAAACTTCTATGATCACATATAAGACAATTAAAAGGAATATTAACAGATAACATAGATGGCGGACTATGAGGATGGCGGACCCCCGGGGGGCGCCCCCCGGGGTGGCGGACCACGAGGATGGCGGACCACGAGGATGGCGGACCACGGGATGGCGGACCACGAGGATGGCGGACCACGAGGATGGCGGACCACGAGGATGGCGGACCACGAGGATGGCGGACCACGAGGATGGCGGACCACGAGGATGGCGGACCACGAGGATGGCGGACCACGGGGGGGGGGGGGGGGAGGGGGTGGGGACGGATGGCGGACCACACGGATGGTGGACCACACGGATGGCGGACCACTGAACACCCATATCCAAGCATTCCAGTAAGAAGTAATCCAAGAACTGAGCCCCACAGACCAGTCCCAACCATCAGGCCTCCTTTCTGAATTTCTGGACTATTAGAATTTCACTTATGCAGTTCCTGTGAAATAATACTGGAGCGCCGTCTATTAGAACGCTGTTGTGCCGTTCCTCTGTTATTCCTCTTGAATATTTTAGTAAGTGGGCGTTCTCTTTGTCAAAGGTATGTGTCCCTACACAGCCTGGTAACATTACCTCTGACTGGACAGCGTCAGCCAGGACACACTGCCAGCAGCTAACACCAAAGTTATCAGCTTATTTATAAGCTTCCAGGAAGAATAACAGAGGAACAGCACAACACAGACACTTAAAAAAATATTTCTCCAGAATTATTTTATGAAAGAAACAGCAATTTACTAATAAAGATGTCATCGGTCCTGTATACCGCAGTTTTGCCCAGCCATACCCTTTAGCGCTGCCGGTATACAGATAGAACAGTCACTAACCAGGTCTGGTAAATCTGCTCTAGTTACCCCAATATCTGTCAAGATTTACAAATGTCGAGAAATGGATGATAAATTACATTAAAAAGTGGAATTATGGGAAATATGGGGTAAATTTTATACGCAAATTCCCACCCTTGGACACAATTCTGCTCTTCTAATCTATATAGGTCCAAAAATCCTGATCTTATTATATCTTATTATATCTCTTTATAGTGGTTGATGCTGCATTTTATGATACAGAGCTCCAGATCCCCTGCACATACAGAGGCAATGATAAAATTCTGGCTTCCTGCAGCCACCACTAGAGGGAGCTCACATACTGATGATACATTGCGTGCAATGATACCAGTATACAGCGAGCTCTTGTGCTGTATACACAAACCCATTCACCTTTTATACAATATACTCCTATAGATCATGTCCCACGTATGGACTGGAGATATATGTATGTATGGTATGTGCAAGCCCAGACACTACAACTCTAGGCGTGTCAGACATGTGAGCCTAAGGCTAGAACCAAATAGAATTTATCATGAAGATATAAAGTAGTGAATTTTTTATGTGATTTTTTTACATTCTTTTAGTGCAAAACATGTAGAAACAGATATTGCAGAGAGGATATTAACTACTAACTGTCCACCTCCATATATAACTTTCTATGCCGACTCATTTCTTAATAAATCTTTCTAGTTTTTCTGATCCAGAACTCCAAATCCCCTGCATAGACCTAGAGGTAAATATATGGAATCTGACTACCTGTAGCCACCACTAGAGGGAGCTCAGACACTCGCTGCATACTGTGCTAGTAGAGTTCTACGCATGATCAGTATGCAGTAAGCTTCTGGGCTCCCTCTAGTGGTGACTGCAGGAACTGTATCATGTAATTATATGTCTATGCAGGGGATTTGTAGCTCTGTATCAGAAAAAACTGAGCCGATCCCTATAAAAAAAAAAAAAAAAAATTCACAAAATGAATCAGATTATAGATATTTTGGATTAAGACTGTCATATACATAATTTTTTTGTACACAGGGGTTGTGACTGAAATGGTGCCATACCTGTCCATGGTTTCTGTCTGCTATTGTAGCTCAGCTTCATTAGAGTAAATAAGACTGAGCTGCAATACCACTTACAACCTGTGGGCAAGTGTGGTGCTATTTCTATTTAAAGTAGAGGACAAACTCTCTAATCATCCGCCCTGTCCAAGAAGATGAGGTATGTGGAGCTGTTTGCTGGTATCCTTACTCCAGTAGAGTCGCAATCTCCATGCAGTATTTTAGCAGGTCCTTATTTAAAGGGGTCTTCCTCCACTCTGACTCCTATATCCTTGTCTCAAGGAACACAGATTTGTCAGACCAGTATTCCATTCCACCCCTTTCTGGCTTTCAGTATGGAAAAGATGAGTGAAATTTGACAATTCCTCTGCCACCGCAGGAACGAGGACTGCTACAGTCTCAGGAATATTCTAGATGGCCACAAGGTAGCAACAAAATCACGAAAAAAGGGGAGCATAGCCTTATATACACCGACCTCCATAACATTAATAACACTGACAAGATGGGATATATTGGGTAGCAAGTGAACAGTCAGTTATTGAAAACGATTTGCTGCAAGCAGGAAAAATGAGCAAGCACGAGGACCTGAAAGACTGTGACAAAGGCCACACTTTAATGGTCAAGACAACTGGATCCAAAATGGCAGGACCTGTGGGGCGTTCCTGGTATGAAGTGTTTAATAAAATTTGTCCAAGGAAGGACGGAGTCATGGGGTGTCCAAGGTTTATTGATGCATGTGGGGTGTAAAGGCTTGTCCATCTGATCCGAGCCCCAGAAGAGTGTCTGGATCATGGAGCAATGACAGAAGGCGACCTGGTCTGAAGAAGGCGACCTGGTCTGAAGAAGGCGACCTGGTCTGAAGAAGGCGACCTGGTCTGAAGAAGGCGACCTGGTCTGAAGAAGGCGACCTGGTCTGAAGAAGGCGACCAGGTCTGAAGAAGGCGACCAGGTCTGAAGAAGGCGACCTGGTCTGAAGAAAGGCGACCAGGTCTGAAGAAGGCGACCTGGTCTGAAGAAGGCGACCTGGTCTGAAGAAAGCGACCAGGTCTGAAGAAAGCGACCAAGTATGAAGAAGGCGACCAGGTCTGAAGAAGTCGACCTGGTCGGAAGAAGGCGACCTGGTCTGAAGAAGGCGACCTGGTCTGAAGAGGGCGACCTGGTCTGAAGAGGGCGACCAGGTCTGAAGAATGTGGATGGCCAGTCACTTATCTGGTGAATAGCTGGCACCAGGATGTGAGGAATACAAGTCATCCGAACCCGAGTCAGGAGACCTTTTCTTCCCTGTATTTGGGTATCTGAGAGGCTCCCCCTCCCATCAGACACGACTACGGTGGAAGATGAGCGTGTACACGTTCATAGTTCATGGTGGATCTTGTGACTGTTCCCTTACCTGATACAATTGAGAACAAACAAACAGGGTCCCCTGTACTTGGGCGTCTGAGACGCGCTCCCCCTCCCATCAGACACGACTACGGTAGAAGCAGAGTGTGTACAAGTCCATACTTCATGTCAGGTAAGAGAAGGTCTGATACTCCTGATAATATGATCAGATTTAGTAAGATTACTAACGTGTCGGAGAGGTAAATGACTTCTATGACTCACATCTGCCGAGGCTGTGACTGTGAACGCTTAACAAAGTCGAGTGCCGCGATTCTCAATCAATCGTTGAAGCGTTTTTTTGTTCTGTACAATGTGACTCGGTAAGACTAAAGCAATCCTTTCTGTATACAAGGTGTAATTAATGCCCCGGGTGAGGCCGAGCAGCGGTGCCCCTCTTTACACAATGCTGCATCACTTAACGTAATAAACAAGCTAATCATAATAATCAGCCTTTCCATTCTCCGGAGCTGCGCTCCCACTTCAGGCAAACAGCACATTATAACAGCAAGGAGGGTATAGAGGGAACCGACGGGAGCGCTCACCTCCGGGACACAGTATACTGCCGAAATCTAGGAAATAGGCCTCAAAGTACGAGTGTGCAGGTCGACAGGTTTAGAGACCTTTTATAACCTAGTATATTGATGGTGCAGGATAGACACGGAGCACACATTAAAGGGGTATCCCAGCCACTGGATGTTACCCCTTTTATCCAGGATAGGAGATTAGTGGGGGTCCGACTGCTAGAGATTGGGGGTCCTGTGTGCCCCATATGAATGGACAGGAAAGTTTCTAGTCTATGGGACTGTTGGAGACATCACTAGGGTTCTTTTTAGCGGCCCTATAGTGATGAAAAAGGGGGCATTGGGTGTGTGCGTGGTGTCAGACAGAAGTAGACAAGGGGGTGTGGCTACAATCAGAGGCAGAAAACTGGTGTAGATGGGCACTTTTTTTTTTTTTACACCACTGGCCACTTTTTTGAAAAGGTGCAGAGACACCTCGGCCAGAGAAATTTACTAGAACTCACAGCGGCAAAAAACAGTGAAAAGTTTGGCAAAATTGGCGACAGATGTGAAATGAGTTTTCCAAAAAATGCTCTGAATTTTTGCTCTGCGTATTCATAAGGTCCTGAATACGGCGCTAGCGGCATCCATAATAAGCAAGCAAGTAAGGAGGTCATAGGGTTGGGGTGGCATGGCCATACGTCACTGTATGTGAGTTCGAAACCCCAGTAACACAACATGTGTGAAAGTTGGGGAAAAAAGCAATGTGGGAGGCAAACAGATTTTGCAGCAGGAAAAAAAAAAAAAACATTTTTAGAGGGAAAAACACATTTTTTCCCCAAAAAGTTGCAGCATAGCCCATAAACGGTGCTAAACGTGACCCAAAGTTATTGGTAGCCATAGTAAGCGAGCACAGAAGCGCGCACATGGATGTAGTTGGGTTGGGGCTGCGCGTGGTGAACTGAAAAGCCGAGACATTAGGGGTTAATTCACACTTTTGTCCCTTTTCAAGCAGCACAAAAAGTCAATCATGGGAATATTGGAGTAACAATGGCCGCTGAGCGCTCTTCTCTTGTACGCCGGCCGCTCCCGTCCCGCATTCTTCAGCCCAGAGCAGATGACACATAAATCACATTTTATTTTTCGGGTCAATGGCTTTCACATTGATATGCAAATTCTTCTCATTTACATACATGCAAATCGCCGGGACTCTTTCAATATTTGGATTTGGCTGCTTGCCCCTGAAGACAGGCCTGAGAACCCGGGAGTAAGATGGGAGACGGTTAAGAGCTGCTGCTGCTTCGCCGCCATGTGTTCTCCCTACGGAGTGCGGTGAATCATCGGTCTGGAGAGACGCTGCAGCTCGCAGGAGACGGAGATGAAGAGTAGGCGGCTGACAAATGCTTGTTAAGCCGAGCCGTGAAAACTCTGCCGCATCACAAAACTTGGCAGCTCTGTGTCATATAACATATCAGCCGCGCTTTGTTATACTAAGCCAACAATTTGTCGGAGAGCGGCGGCGCTAGAGCGCCTCCTCTGATCCCGGTGATGTCGGAGGCTTCCTCAGGTGAGGCGGGATACAATGTCACTAATGTAGAATATCCAAATCTACCAGAAACGGTAACATGTCATTAATAGGCGGAGAGGGAACAAAGGAGTGCACGGCTTACAGAGATTCTCAGAGTACAATATTGCTCATCTTAAAGAAATACTCTGAATGTATCGCTGCTCGTCTTATAGAGATACTCCGAGTGTATCACTGCTCGTCTTAAAGAAATACTCCAAGTGTATCACTGCTCGTCTTATAGAGATACTCCGAGTGTATCACTGCTCGTCTTATAGTGATACTCCGAGTGTATCCCTGCTCGTCTTATAGAGATACTCCGAGTGTATCACTGCTCGTCTTATAGAGATACTCCGAGTGTATCCCTGCTCGTCTTAAAGAAATACTCCGAGTGTATCACTGCTCGTCTTATAGAGATACTCCGAGTGTATCACTGCTCGTCTTATAGAGATACTCCGAGTGTATCACTGCTCGTCTTATAGAGATACTTCGAGTGTATCACTGCTCGTCTTATAGAGATACTCCGAGTGTATCGCTGCTCGTCTTATAGAGATACTCCGAGTGTATCACTGCTCGTCTTATAGAGATACTCCGAGTGTATCACTGCTCGTCTTATAGAGATACTCCGAGTGTATCGCTGCTCGTCTTATAGAGATACTCCGAGTGTATCACTGCTCGTCTTAAAGAAATACTCCGAGTGTATCACTGCTCGTCTTATAGAGATACTCCGAGTGTATCGCTGCTCGTCTTAAAGAAATACTCTGAGTGTATCGCTGCTCGTCTTATAGAGATACTCCGAGTGTATCACTGCTCGTCTTAAAGAAATACTCCAAGTGTATCACTGCTCGTCTTAAAGAAATACTCCGAGTGTATCACTGCTCGTCTTATAGAGATACTCCGAGTGTATCACTGCTCGTCTTATAGTGATACTCCGAGTGTATCACTGCTCGTCTTATAGAGATACTCCGAGTGTATCCCTGCTCGTCTTATAGAGATACTCCGAGTGTATCCCTGCTCGTCTTAAAGAAATACTCCGAGTGTATCACTGCTCGTCTTATAGAGATACTTCGAGTGTATCACTGCTCGTCTTAAAGAAATACTCCAAGTGTATCACTGCTCGTCTTAAAGAAATACTCCGAGTGTATCACTGCTCGTCTTATAGAGAATACTCCGAGTGTATCACTGCTCGTCTTATAGTGATACTCCGAGTGTATCACTGCTCGTCTTATAGAGATACTCCGAGTGTATCCCTGCTCGTCTTATAGAGATACTCCGAGTGTATCCCTGCTCGTCTTAAAGAAATACTCCGAGTGTATCACTGCTCGTCTTATAGAGATACTCCGAGTGTATCACTGCTCGTCTTATAGAGATACTTCGAGTGTATCACTGCTCGTCTTATAGAGATACTTCGAGTGTATCACTGCTCGTCTTATAGAGATACTCCGAGTGTATCGCTGCTCGTCTTATAGAGATACTCCGAGTGTATCGCTGCTCGTCTTATAGAGATACTCCGAGTGTATCACTGCTCGTCTTAAAGAAATACTCCGAGTGTATCACTGCTCGTCTTATAGAGATACTCCGAGTGTATCGCTGCTCGTCTTAGAGAGATACTCCGAGTGTATCACTGCTCGTCTTAGAGATACTTCGAGTGTATCACTGCTCGTCTTATAGAGATACTCCGAGTGTATCGCTGCTCGTCTTATAGAGATACTCCGAGTGTATCACTGCTCGTCTTATAGTGATACTCCGAGTGTATCACTGCTCGTCTTATAGAGATACTCCGAGTGTATCGCATCTCGTCTTATAGAGATACTCCGAGTGTATCGCTGCTCGTCTTATAGAGATACTCCGAGTGTATCACTGCTCGTCTTATAGAGATACTCCGAGTGTATCACTGCTCGTCTTAGAGATACTTCGAGTGTATCGCTGCTCGTCTTATAGAGATACTCCGAGTGTATCACATCTCGTCTTATAGAGATACTCCGAGTGTATCACATCTCGTCTTATAGAGATACTCCGAGTGTATCACTACTCGTCTTATAGAGATACTCCGAGTGTATCGCTGCTCGTCTTATAGAGATACTCCGAGTGTATCACTGCTCGTCTTATAGAGATACTCCGAGTGTATCGCCTGCTCGTCTTTAGAGATACTCCGAGTGTATCACTGCTCGTCTTATAGAGATACTTTGAGTGTATCACTGCTCGTCTTATAGTGATACTCCAAGGATATAACTGGGCTGCTATTCTTAAAGAAATACTGAGAGTGTAATACTCGAGCAGCATTATCCTTGGAGTATCTCTTTAAGAATAGCAGCATTATCCTCACAGTATCTCTTTAAGACATGCAGTATTGCTGTTATTCTTCAAGAGATAACTCCAAGGATAATGCTGCTCATCTTAAGGGGATACTCTGAGTATAATGCTGCCTGTCTTAAAGCGATATTCCCTCCTTACAATGCTACGCATATTAAAGAGATACTCCAAACATAATGTTACTTGGATTAAAGAGATACTCTTGAGAATAATACTGCTTGTCCCCAGAATAAGATGTCCCTTCTCTCTGGTCCCCAGCATAAGGCTGATTTTCTTAAAGAGATACCGCCATTTTAACGTCGTCGGTCTTTTTTCCACCTATATTCTCCCAGCTCATGGCCTCCATCTTGCTGGTCTTCAGCGGCAGGTACCGATATTTATACTTGGCTGCTAGATCTGAGGTTGTAGAGAGGGAGACGGATGACTGTATGTCAATAGCTACAGTATACACCATGTAATAGGGCAGGAGTATACAGAAGAATAAAAACAAGGCGCCCCCGAGCCGCAGCCTGACACCGCCACACTCCTAGCCAGCCCATCTCCTAACATTCTGGCACCTGTGCAGACTCTCTCAGGTCTCGGCCTTCTGCTTCTTCTTAATTTGCACATTCCTTTAGAGACACATATTGGGGCACTTATATATCACAGAGATTGTACAGGATTATATAGAAGCCTCCCCAGCAAAACCTGCATTATATATTAACTTTCTTAATCCCTCCGCCGCCCCCAGGGCTATAAGGCGCATCCGGTAAGAGATGATCTTAGATTTAGCAGAGATTATTCATTCCTATTGTCGTGTGCAGCAAATCTCTGGCGACGTGTAGATATATGTATATATATATATATATATATATATATATATATATATATATATTCATGCCCGATCCTAAGGACACATCATCAATATTGGATTAGTGGGGGTCTGACACGCAAGAACCAGTCCTATCGGCTGTTCTCAGCAACTGATACACAGAGCAGGAAGCAGACAGTGCTGTTCTCAGTGTAGTGGCCAGACCAGGTACTGCAGATCAGCTCTCATTCACTAGAATACGAGCTTAGCTGCAATGACTCTGTTCAGCCACTACACAGAGAACAGTGCTGTCTGCTTCCTGCTCCATGTGTCGGCGGGTGTGAGAATCCAACAGATCTGATATTAGTCATCTATCCTTAGGATAGGTGATGGATATTTTTAACCTGGAAAATCCATTTAAGATAATTCATTAGGACAATGATCTATGGCTTTGTAGGACTACAAATCTCAGCATGCATGAGCCACATATTTGCTGGTGCGTGCCGGAAGTTATAGAATTACCAAACTGGAAAAAAAAAAAAAGAGAAATGTAAATCCCATTAATATTTGGTGTGACCTTTGCCCTTTGGAGGAGGAATCCTGGAAGTGATGATCCGGCCCCCACAGATATAGCCCTGATCTCAGCATCATCCAGTCTGTCTGGGATAACATGAAGAGACAGACGGATTGGAGCAAGCAACTTCCACAGAAGATCTGTGCTTAGTTCTCCAAGATGGTGGAGGGAACAACCTCCCTGCCCAGTTCTGCCAAAAACTGTCTGCAAGTACCGAGAAGAACGAGTAATTTTCCGTCCCCAGCTGCCACTTTGGGAAGCCGCGTCGTGTCGGATACAATATCCATGCTACACCGGCTCTCGTCTTGAAGGAGACCATTCGCATCTTTGCTGCAGGATATCACTTACCTACAGGTGCACCTGCTCTAGGGAAATTAGGACACTGACGTAGGCGCTATTTCACACCTACTACGTACAATAGGATAATATGTCGCATCAATAAAGCTCCACAGTCATCAATTTAACAGGTTTTTACATGATCTTACCCCTAGGACCCCTACTAATCATGGGGAGTCATGGTGCTTGTCGAGAAGCTGTCCCACAGTACATATATGTACATGAAGCTCAGTCCCAAAATTTCTAAAAAATAAGGGTTAAAGCAGTAGCGGTGGAGCCAGTGATAAGGAATGTATACTTTTTTCCCCCTCTATCTGAAAAATATCAGCTCCCACTAAAATAATGGGGAGACAGATTTCAAGTATTTATAAAGCAAATTTTGAGGCTACAAATCCTCAGTATGAAACTGCAAACTGTGCCTGGTATCCTGCTGAAAAGTCAAGAGGGAGGAGCACTAGGAGATGCTGTATATCACTCAGATTCTCTAAGCCAATCAGAATGAATGAGAAGGTTCTCAACAATGTTGATTGGCTGACAGCAGCAGACAGACGCTCTCTTCATAATATCTCAAGTTCTTTTCAGCTGGGTGCCAGGTACAGAATAGATCCCTAAATTTAGGTTTTATGAGTTGAGTTTTTTTTTTTTTTTTTTTTTTTTTTAAAGGAGGACCTTTTACCACAAACTCATTGCAGCCTTCAATATTTGACTCTCCACTGATTCTGGCGCAGTTGGAATTTTTCCCTAGCCCCCACCATTCCTGAGCAATAAGTGCATTTAGTTTCAGGACAATTATGCTCTCTTCTATGAGGTGGGCGGTCCTGGGCTGGAGCAGGTAGTCTGGGACCGCCCCTAACAGCAGAGAGCATAATTGTACTGAAACTAACATCAATGATTACTCAGGGATGGTGGGGGCTAGAGAAAAAATTCCAACTGCGCCTGAATCAGTGAAGCAGTGACTATTGAAGGATGCAAAGAGATAAAGAAAGATCCTCTTCAATTTGTTTCTACACTGGGAAGCCCATCATACCAGGTTGGGGGCAGCACATCACAGGCGCCTAATGTGGCGATCTCACGCATCACACCACACATATCCAGGCAGGCAGTGTTCCGCCTCTGAAGATACGCTTGCGTCATTTATATCAATATTTTTTTATTTGTACCCAGATTATTTGTAATAAAGTCCCATCTGCTACTAAGTCTCAGCGGCAGCCGTGAAAAAGCTCATTCAGATGCAGCTGAGAATGAAAGCGGGGACAATGCCATCCGCGCTAATTACTTCCCCCCACGCTAAACTCCTCTCATTACATTCTGAGCTCATCGCCGCCACAATTACTGCGATTCCATTATCAAAACAAAAAACACACAAAAAGAGGAAGTCCGAGTGAGCCTCACGCTAGAAGAAGGGAACAAAGCTGGTCTGTGCACACGGCCCCGAGAGGCGCAGTGCGGCCTCCTCATGTACGGTGCCAAACTGGAGGGTCTACTGCTAAATACATGCCCCAACGCCCATAAACCCTACAAAAATATCCGTATATGGGGTCATTTTATCTATGAGGCCTGTAGGTTCATTCCATTCTTGTGGGTTGCCAGACTTAACTGTGAAATGATCTGCTTTTTTTAAACCATATATAATATATTTTTATATCATTTTTGATGATTTTATTTTTATTTTTCCAAGTCACTATCTATAAGTACTATACCCTGCAATTTTTACACTGGCCACTAAGCCTAATGATAGACTGACACTTTCCAATTCTGTAGGAGTTTTCTTTGCAGCAGTCATCTTATTCACAGTGCACACGGGATTACAACAGAAGATAACACCGCTATAGATAACACCGATGGCCTATCATTACGACAGATAGGCCACTATAAACACACTCAGCGCCACCAAATTTAACCAGAATTTAGGGTATAATAGGGGATATGATAATGGGTCTGCTGAACTGGACAGTCCCTTTAAATACACACAGGTTGCAATGAATGGTAATTCCGAATGGCTGATTCAGTGATCCATCATGAATCAGGAGGCTCAGGATGAACCTGTGCAGACAAAGGAATTCTGCGGCACTGGGAATTGCAGGAAGACAATCTTTTGTATATGCAATACCGTACCTGTAATCTATAGGGTCCTCCTGAGATAGCAGGAGTGTAATATAGTGGATATCCCATGATGTGACGGGCTGTGCAGGTTTGTTCAGGAGCATTATAAGGCGATAATCTCCAGGTGACGGACAACTAGCACAATACTAAATCCCCCGCACCCCGGCCCGAGAGGTTGAGAGTCTGCACTTGTTACTCTATATCAGCGGCCCCGGCTGTATAAACACAGGGTCGGGTCGGTTGGGGTTCTCGCATTATATGGAGATGTTATTGTTGGATATGGCGGGGCTGCAGGTTTGCTGTAATGAGAAGCAGCGAGTACTCCGGCATCTCCGGGCCCAGCACTGCGGTTAAGTGGTTAAATCGGAGCCAGATGTATCAGAAGCAGGATGACAGATCTCATATCAATAGCATTATGTAACCCGCAGCGCCCCGCCAACAGCAACTCATCAGGAGTGCACGTAGAAATGCAGTAATACTGCCCCCTAGCCCAGGCAGGAAGTGCCATGCAGGGGTCTGGAGAAGCTGGGTGTCAGACCGTCAGCCGGCTTATAGTCACACACCATCCGTCACCCGGCTTATAGTCACATACGGTCCGTCACCCGCAGTTTAATTTCCTATTAGAAATAATATTTCACGTCTTAAAGGGATATTCCCACAATATGGGGGATGAATGTTACTGGAAAAGGAATAAATGGCGTTTGTGGAAAACCCCTTTAAAGGGATTTTCCAGGCTGATGACCTATGGTTGGCATCACTTGAATAATGGCAGAAGTCCGACATCTGGAACCCCTGCAGATCTACAAGTGACGGCACGCTGCACCCCTACCAATGGTTTTCCTTTAAGAAGACTTTGGGGCTGAGCTTGTAGTATCTCTCCTGACCACTACACAGTGTAAGAAGCTGTGGTATTTCCATTATACAGCAACTCCAGCAAACAGCTGATCAGTTGGGGTGCTGGAAATGGGACCCCCATTGATGTCCTTTTCCAATGTGGGGGTCCTGGGTGTTGGATCATATACTGATGACCTATACTAAAAGCTACGTTCCCATCCACGCTGGAGTCCACCTGCATAAAGAACTTTTTCCTCTGCCGGTTTTTGTTCTAAAAGGACGGACATCCAACGGACCCCATTATAATAAATGGTGACTTTCGGATTCCGTGAGTTACTGCTATTTTAGCAGTCCGCCTGTCCAACAATGGAGTTGCAACGCTAGGGTGAACGTAGTGTAAGGACAGCTCAACCATATATAGGTCCTAGAAAACCCCTTTAACAGTAGGGTCCTGGATAACCCTTCATAGCAGTGACTACTGTGCTCTTTAAATGGGTTTAGGGAACCAGTGTCTGATCAGTGGGGCCCCCAGCAATCATGAGAACGGGCTCCCCAAGTTACCCTGTGTAATCTTAGTTACAATGTGCATGCATGGCCGCCACATTGTCATCTATGGAGATGGAGGGCAGCTCTCCGCCAGTCCCTTAGATGTGAATGGAGCAATGGTCATGCGGAAGACTCAGGAGCCCCCGCTCTGGTGATTGTTGGGGGCCCGACGCTTGGGCCTCCCAAGAACAGGATCATGATATTCAATACAAATAAAGGAAATTTTAGAAGCCAAAACCATCTTCCATGAGTAACCTCTATGATAAAACGCTGCAGCTCTATTGATATATGACATCATCGCCATCACCGCCGCGTTCTCTAAGTCAGTCCCTTTTAGTATTTGGTGATGTGACAGATCTGACGTGCTCCAGCGATTCCACTTGTACGGGTCTCCCGCTAACTCCGACAGATGTCTGCCAGGGCGGATACACTTGGGTTCCTGCTGGCATGGAGCCGACCAGCAGAGGGATATCGGCGCTGCCAGCTGGTGCTCGCACCGCAGACGATCGTTCTGCAGCTGACGGGAATCCTCATGGAAGCTTCTGTCATGGACGGCTATAAAAAATGTGAAATTACAAACTCCCCAAAGTGGACAAAATCTCCAGAAAATATAGAAAGAGCCTGAACTGAGTATCGCTGCAAGGCTAAAACATCGTATAGTGAAAAGTCTTGCAATTTTATTTTTTTTTTCTATGTATATATACACATGTTTACTCCACAATTTTAACTCTGGCCACTAAGCCTAATAATAGACAAACACTTGCCGATTCTGTAGGGGTTTTCTTTGCAGTAGTCACCTCATTTACAGCATAGGATGGAGTACAACAGAAGATAACACCTCTATAGCGAATACCTCTATAGAGTCATTACGTCACTACTGAAAACAGATGATGTCACAGCTTATCTCCTCCCCTTCCCTGCACAGAGCATGTCTAGAAAACTGTCCCATAGACCTCACTGTGGCTGATTCTCCTCACACATTGCAAACTGTTGCTCTGTGCAAAGGACTGAACATTCTGCAAACTCACAGCTTTCAATGTATGAAAAGTCTTCTCTGTACTTGTATCTACTTTTGGCTGCTTGTGTGATTACAGATGGGATATTATTCACAGACAGCAGCAGCTTTACTGACCCTGCTCATAGATTGTTTTCCCCTGTGTTTTAGCTGCATGATGTCCTGTATTTGCAGTACAGTGTCCCTGGATCTCCTATATGATGGTCACTTGGACTTTTCTAAGCTATTTCTTTGCTATTGTACAGTAACTCCTGGCAGAATTACATGTAAATAAACCATTAGTAGTTATAATAGATAGGGGAGGAGGGCAGACTGCTCCTTAATGTACATGCCCCCATTCTTAGAGACAAATGTAAAATGTGCTGCAGCCATAATGTGATTATTAGCAGCAGAAAAACTGATAGGACACCATGTATGAAGGTTTATACAGTCACAGAACAGACTTCCTAGCAAGACCCTGCAGGTAGCTCAACTTTACATGAAAGCTCAGGTACCCTTTAAGGATTTCCTCTGATGCTTCCGAGGAACATTATGCAAATTAGCTCTAATCCAGAAGGAATACAAGTATCTCTCTAGTGCCACCTATAGGTAACCGCTTCAAAGGCATCTCATTCAGCAAACCAGAAACCTGCTCTGTACTGACAAGGCTAGAAGAGTAACTTGCAACTGCTGGGGCCCAATGTGAATTCTACTGTAGGGCCCCACCTACGAGGTCTTATAATATGGGTGTTTTCTTCTGATGCAGAAGACTTTTGGGTTCCCTTGGACACCGAGGCCTCTGCACCTCCTACAGTAATGTTCCAAGGAGTCTACAATACTTGCCATGCGACACTTTTGAGCAAAGTTGCTTATTTTCTGCATGACTGGCTTAAAAGCACCTTCTGCTGTAGTGGCGCCCCCTATCTGTTATAAGGCAATAACAGCTAGATATATGGGGTCTGCTCTCCTCCTAAGTCTACAGAAACCTACAGCACAGTCTAAAGGACCTGTACGCCCTACTAGGCCCAGCTTTGCAGAGAAACACACAGCGTCAGGCTCTCTTTAAATAGTCTTTAATGTAATATTTCGTTTCTGATGCCCACGGGGTTAACCAGGTTCAGTAATTAATGAAGAGTCGTCCCGAGGAGTTCGGACTCTGGAGACTACGTGGTTAATTAATTCACCGTGCCCTGGATTCTGGATTCTATATAAGGCACTGAACAATTAGAAGTCACAGAGTCTCTACCTGGCGGTCGCCATGATGGCGCTGTGCGTCTATAGGTCAGTGCGGACCCTACATACTGTACAAGGAGGGGTGGCCAAAATCTTAGTGCTTATTCACATGAGCTTGTTATCCACCAAAAAGTACTTTTTCTGCGGCCGAGTGCACACCCGAGGGTAACTCCGATTTCATAGATCCCTCACACACTTGAGTCTATCGACGGTTGCGAATAGTCTATGGGGCTGTGTGCTGGCTGTCAGTACAATGGATAGCACGCGGCCTGCTGTGTGAATGAGCACTTAAATCTATAAGAATTAAGAGCGTCTTTTTTTGCATTTCAATTTCTTTCCCTTGTCATGATCTCTGTTGCCACCAACGACCGGGAATATTTCGGTTTACATCCAGATGCTTAAAAGCTGTATAGATCTAAAACTTCTCACAGCTGAGGGTTTGGTACCATTGCATCCAGCGCAGTCTGAATTCCAGACTTGTACCTGCACACGACCATAGTGGTTTTTATCGTCCGAAAAAACTGATTCGCAAAAAAAAAAAAAAAAAAAAAATATATAAGAGTCCACATTGCATCCGCGAAAGACTTGTATGATCCCTACACCATGCACATTTGGACCTGCTCCATAATTTGTGGATAGTTTCTATGGCCCACACATTGATCAGTAAAAACTATGGATGTGTATATGGGGCCAAAGAAATGAAAGAATCTGTATACTATCTGTAATTGCGGACAATATACTGAAAACAACTACAGTCATGTGCCTGGGGCCTGATACATTGTAACAAACTATCAGAACAGGGGAGAGATTGGTACTGCTGATGTGTTGTTTCCTCGCAGAGGATTGTTGATAATGGATACATCTCTTAGGTTGATACCGTCTTCAGGTTCTGAATAGAAATAATACAAAGGCCTTGCCTTACTTTGACAATCCATTTGAATGGCCACATGTAATACTACCTCCCTCCTGTAGTGGCCACTGCAGTGAAAAGGAGCAATTGATTTGTCAATGGAGCCAGACCAGCAGCGATCAGGTGATTGCTTCAGTTCCTCTCATACGAAAAGATTCATCTATGACCATTAGGCCAAGTGATTTTTTAAAAATATTTCACATAACAAATGGGAATCTGCACTGCCGCTCATAGGGGAGAAGAATTGTTTCTACGCAGAATGAAAATTCTGTATTAAGTGACCTATTCTCGATCCGCCGACAAACTGAAAGCGTAAGGTCAGCGGCAGTAACGGTAAAACACAGAGGCGCCGGATCTTGTGGCCCATCATTGTATGTTAATGAATGCTATACACCCCCGCTCCCCGCAGACTCTGACACTACAAACCATCGCTTTCACTGACACAACCTGCAGACAGCTCCGCAATTTTATCATAACCAGCAATTTCACAGGGGAGGAAACGCATCATTTTCTACAGGATTTGTCTTTTAATTCTTTAACCGATCCTCAATTATTTCTATTCTACCAAAAACAAAGCTAGAAGAGGCCTCGGCTCGTGGCGCCGCTATTCACGTATAGATGATAAAAAATATCAAGGGTAACAGAGCGTATGGCTCAGATCAGCAGAAAGTGTATATCTAAGATCAGCACATGGACTGAGGAACAATACACTAACTAAAGGAAAGAGCACATGTTAGTAAATCAGACGTCATTGCCTTTATAGGACTTTCTGCACCCAATAGGAAAGGGACTGATGGGGGGCACAAACACTGACTGGACTATGTATTTATAAGAATTATAGACTTATATGTTAAGGAGATGACCAGACTGTTGGCTTGTAAGTTAAGGAAAGAGACCAGACTATAGACTTGTAAATTAAGGAAAGAGACCAGGAGACCTGACTGTAGACTTGTAAGTTAAGGAAGGAGACCGGGAGATCAGACTGTAGACTTGTAAGTTAAGGAAGGAGACCGGGAGATCATACTGTAGACTTGTAAGTTAAGGAAGGAGACCGGGAGACCAGACTGTAGACTTGTAAGTTAAGGAAGGAGACCGGGAGATCATACTGTAGACTTGTAAGTTAAGGAAGGAGACCGGGAGACCAGACTGTAGACTTGTAAGTTAAGGAAGGAGACCAGGAGACCAGACTGTAGACTTGTAAGTTAAGGAAGGAGACCGGGAGACCAGACTGTAGACTTGTAAGTTACGGAAGGAGACCGGGAGACCAGACTGTAGACTTGTAAGTTAAGGAAGGAGACCAGGAGACCAGACTGTAGACTTGTAAGTTAAGGAAAGAGACCGGGAGACCAGACTGTAGACTTGTAAGTTACGGAAGGAGACCGGGAGACCAGACTGTAGACTTGTAAGTTAAGGAAGGAGACCGGGAGACCAGACTGTAGACTTGTAAGTTAAGGAAGGAGACCGGGGAGACCAGACTGTAGACTTGTAAGTTAAGGAAGGAGACCGGGAGATCATACTGTAGACTTGTAAGTAGAAGAAACCAGACTATAAACTTACAGGCCAATTAAGGAGACCAGATTGTAGACTTACAAACCGATTAAGGAGATCGGACTGTACACTGATAAGTTAGGGGTTAAGTGTCAGATTGCTGGGGGTTCAACCACTAGGACCCCAGTAATCAGGAAAATGAGGAACCAAAAGTCCCCCTGTATTCTGCATGTGCATGAATATATGCTCCATTCACTTCTATAAGGCTGCCAGAGTTCACAGGCCGCTTCCAATTGGTGGCACTAGAGAAACCACC
Source organism: Leptodactylus fallax (assembly GCA_947044405.1). Taxonomy (NCBI): domain Eukaryota; kingdom Metazoa; phylum Chordata; class Amphibia; order Anura; family Leptodactylidae; genus Leptodactylus; species Leptodactylus fallax. Next base: position 137,506 of record CAMRHE010000798.1, on the reverse strand, counting down.
ATCCTGGAGGATAGCTAACTTGTATACTCAGTACCTGAGAATCAAAAATTGGGTTCCCATTGTCACCCCCTCCTGTTTACTACTGAGGACAGCTACACATGTACAGAAGAAGCAGCATAGCCCAGAATGTGCAAAAATATGCCCAATGGAAATTAATGATTTAATAAAAAAGGGGGAGTTAGGTCCTAGCACTACCTATCACAATGTCTGCAAGCATCAGTGGAGCCAACAATCTGGCACAGAACCGTTTAGAACACAGGTCAGACCCAGGATTTTTTCTAAACAAACAGAACTTTTTGATATACTTTGGAACAAACGTTTTTTTTTAGCACCAGCAATGCCGAGGTGTAAGTGTAGTGACTGGAGGGCTCCGCTCCGCACCGCTAGTGCAGGTCACAATCCTATATGACCCATTCACTTTCACATATGTGCTCTGTTTCAGAAAAAACCATAGATTAAAATATTTCCACAGTCAGGATATTGCGCACTGAGTTTGTGATGTTACTAAGAATTTCAAGTAAACGGTTAAACCTGTGGTTAACCACCCATGAGCCTCTGTCAGTGTATACTACTTTCCCTGAAAATAGGCCTTCCCTTTAATTAACATCTAGTTTTTTTCTTTTGCCCAAAAAATATGTGCCCCCCGAATGTATAAAATAACACAAACTATTGAGCAGTATAAACATTAATACTTTATAGGACAGTAAACCAGATATCTGCAGAGTGAGAAGGTTCAGAAGGAGGAGCGACTGATACCAGTCGCTGCATGTAACAGAAGAACATTACACCTCTCCTGAACACACGGTACAAGAGAAACACCAAATATATGGTGGCCATGGACTTCTACTTTGTATGACCTAAAGGGGGTTAGTGACAGTACACCACTAAGATATGCCAGATATACTCCAGAGCTGCGCTCACTATTCTGCTGGTATAGTCTCTGTGTACATACATTACATTACTTATCCTGTACTGATCCTGAGTTACATCCTGTATTATACTCCAGAGCTGCACTCACTATTCTGCTGGTGCAGTCACTGTGTACATACATTACATTACTTATCCTGTACTGATCCTGAGTTACATCCTGTATTATACCCCAGAGCTGCGCTCACTATTCTGCTGGTGCAGTCTCTGTGTACATACATTACATTACTTATCCTGTACTGATCCTGAGTTACATCCTGTATTATACTCCAGAGCTGCGCTCACTATTCTGCTGGTGCAGTCACTGTGTACATACATTACATTACTTATCCTGTACTGATCCTGAGTTACATCCTGTATTATACTCCAGAGCTGCACTCACTATTCTGCTGGTACAGTCACTGTATACATACATTACATTACTTATCCTGTACTGATCCTGAGTTACATCCTGTATTATACTCCAGAGCTGCGCTCACTATTCTGCTGGTGCAGTCACTGTGTACATACATTACATTACTTATCCTGTACTGATCCTGAGTTATATCCTGTATTATACCCCAGAGCTGCGCTCACTATTCTGCTGGTGCAGTCACTGTGTACATACATTACATTACTTATCCTGTACTGATACTGAGTTACTTCCTGTATTATACTCCAGAGCTGCGCTCACTATTCTGCTGGTACAGTCACTGTGTACATACATTACATTACTTATCCTGTACTGATCCTGAGTTACATCCTGTATTATACCCCAGAGCTGCGCTCACTATTCTGCTGGTGCAGTCACTGTGTACATACATTACATTACTTATCCTGTACTGATACTGAGTTACTTCCTGCATTATACTCCAGAGCTGCGCTCACTATTCTGCTGGTACAGTCACTGTGTACATACATTACATTACTTATCCTGTACTGATCCTGAGTTACATCCTGTATTATACTCCAGAGCTGCACTCACTAGCATGTATGTAGTTATGATGCTATTCAGGAGGCCTCAGATACAGCTGCACTTGCGCACTATTTCAGTAAGGACCTGACACCAGCTAACTAATATCGATTCTACTAGATGCCACCTATAGCCACTTGTCACCTGGCAGGATTATGTACAGTAATGTAGCAGTGCCGGACGGTACAGCCTCATGTACAGTAATGTAGCAGTGCCAGACGGTGCAGCCTCATGTACAGTAATGTAGCAGTGCCGGACGGTACAGCCTCATGTACAGTAATGTAGCAGTGCCGGACGGTACAGCCTCATATACACTAATGTAGCAGTGCCGGATGGTACAGCCTCATGTACAGTAATGTAGCAGTGCCGGACGGTACAGCCTCATGTACAGTAATGTAGCAGTGCCAGACGGTGCAGTCTCATGTACAGTAATGTAGCAGTGCCGGACGGTACAGCCTCATGTACAGTAATGTAGCAGTGCCAGACAGTACAGCCTCATATACACTAATGTAGCAGTGCCGGATGGTACAGCCTCATGTAGACCGTGTCCTACAAGGAATCTCACAGAAAAACTGACTAAACTTTGTAGTTGTAAAAAAAAAGCAAAAATAAAAAAAAACTGATGTGAAACTGATGGCTCCTCCACCCCTGAAAAACTTAAAAGAAAATCTGCAGCACTTGAGCTGGTGGTGACTGCATGACAGGAAGTCTGATGCCAAGAACGAGCACAATACCCAAGTCTTAATATTTCCGGCAAAACTTCCTCCTTTTTTTTTTTTATTTTTATCAAGTGTCGAGTTTAGATGTAACAAGATGCAAAACAACTGCCTTATCGGGGGTAGAAGTGTCAGCGGCTGGCATGGCACGTGTCACACTACATCCTACTGCTAGTATAAGGAGGAACAATGTAACCCTGACGGTCTCCATATGGTAGAGCTATATACACTATATACCATATACTTTGGGTCCTCATCTCTTGGCTAGACTGGTTATAGAGAGTGTCTCTCGCTCTGGAGGACCTGTCCTGCCCTAATACGCAAACAACCCATTGATGTGAATGGACACCGTGTAATGCTCCATTTCCCCTGTGGTGGCGCTGCAGGGTAACTGAACACTTATGGCAAGACTTACACACAGATTACAGCTGATCGCTGGGGGAACCCTATGAGCACAGATAATCCAAATCCCTTTAAGATATATGGGCATCACTGGAGAGGGTCCTCCAACAAGAACAACCTTCCTGGAGACAACATGGACAGCACTTTTAAAGGAGCGACTCCTACCCAAGAGGACCTGACATTGCCATGTTTATCCATTCCTATCATGGGTGCCATGTAAAAATGAGAAAGAACATCATCCCCGGGTAACATTTGATCATAAGAAAGCTGCAGTTAAAGGGGATTACTCAGGTGAGACAATCCCTTTAATAGACAGGTTTCTCTTCTTTAGGTAATAAGGACCCCTTGGCCATAAGCTGATCGCAAAGTGCCCATGTGCTGACCCCCAGCGATCAGCTGTAAACTGTTGGGTAACCTGGCAGTAAGTGTTCTCTATCCCTGCAGCTCCACCACTGGGGAAAATAAGCATTACACGGTGTCCATTCACATCAATGGGTTGTTAGCATATTACAGGACAGGACGGGTCCTCCAGAGCGAGAGACACTCTTTGTGACCGCTCTTATTTTGGCCAAGCGATGAGGGTCCTGAATAGAGGACCCCCTCTACTAACCCTAAATACTACAGTGTATAAGAATGGGTTTTCTAAACTGGACAACGAAAAGTATTTATCCTGTATCCAGGCTGAATGTAGGAGCGCCCATGGGAGGACGGAGCGCCCATATAGCAGATCTGTCTGTCCACCAAGGGGCTCGCCTACATTCAGCAGTCACACCCTCACCGGTCAGGGGTGGGCCATGTCTGTCCGTCCATCCACCACGTGCAGCCATTTTTGCATAAAAACAGGAAGTTCAGCCACATCAGATGAAACGTCTTGAGAAGTGACTCAGGATTCGGTTGCTGGCCTATTGACCGCTCCTGCACATTGTCAGGGTTGTTACCAGGGCCACGTGATAAGATAAGGGCTATAGAAAAACTAATATAACCTATAGCTATTGATCGGCTCCTAAACCACATGACTGGACAATACACTCCGCATGTTACAATGTATCTAACAACCAGTGTCCATCCTCCACCATGACCAGTATGTCTTAAAGGGATACTACACTTAAAGGGGTTTCCTGGGGTAAAATTATTGAGGACTTATCCTTAAGCAAAGCTTATCAATATCAGATTGTGGGGATCGGTGTGTTGGCTAAACCGACTCACTACAGTTCACATTCAAGAGAATGGGATCTGATCTGCAATACCTGATCTGGCCACTACACAGAGAATGGCACTGTCTGCTTCCTGTTCCATGCTCAATGGGGTCGTTGGGTATCCGATCGTCACCGATCTCATAGAGACCACCCGTCCTTAGGCTAGGTCAGCAATATTTTTAGCCCAAAAATACCCTTTAAAGTGGTAAATATATCAAAGCTAAGCTGTTTATATCAATCTGGTAGACAGCGCCTATGACAAATATTTATGTCAGCCATGTTTTTTGTGACGGTGTGAATACTTTTGGCAAACTCTATACGGTATATATGTTACTATACATTAGTAATAATTTTGTCATCTCTATAGAAAAACAGTTCTGGAACATCCTTCCTGGAAACCTTGCCTTATGTGTCCCTCTGTTATCCCTCCTGGAAAAGCAAGAATAAATTCATATACAGGTTTTGTCCCTACAAAGTCCGACATCATTGTTGTCATACCGTATAACGCTTACAACCCTTTGCAGAAATTGATTGTGGATTTCCAGGAGGAACAACAGTAATGACCATATATTTATTTATTTTAAAAAAAAAAAAAAAAAAAATCGGGAGATTCCAGGATTTTTTTTTTTTAAGGCTAGGGCTATAGGACAACTTGTGGGTCATGTCTAGATCTTCAGGTTACTGCAACCTCAAAATGTCAGGGTAAGTTCAAACCCGCTGGATTTCTGTGTGACCCCTTTTACTACCATTAGCTATGACAGGCAGAGTAACTTGATGATTGGTTGGGGTCCGATCCCTGGGACACTAACCGACCACAAGAACTGGGGTGCCCACCACTCTATTCTTTTCAATGGGACAGCTATCTCAGGAGGACCCAAGGCACCCCAGTTCTCGTGATCAATGGGGGTACATGGAGGGTGACGTCATGTTACTGGAATATCCCTTTAAAGTCACATAGCCATGGTCTAAAGAGTGGCCAAGTGGGTAGGTGAGGGGGGTCCAGATATGTCTGTAGTCTCGATTGGTCATCCCATCAAACACTACAGTCAGTCTCGGCCTGAAATGGCTGATAACAGAGAGCAATAGAAACAGTTGTGATATTATGTTCTTCCGCTTTACTCCTAAGGCTGCGGACTGAAGCCCTCGCAGTAACTTTCTATTTACATGGAGGCAGAGTAAATGTTAATGTCTGAGGATCCAACCGCAGATGCATCGGCTCCGGCGAGAGTGCACTTACCGAGGCCGGCACCGGGCCCTTCTAATGGCTCCCGGCTCCGCTTCTTTTATTTCCTGCTATTACTTTTACTAAAATAGACTTCATTCAATTATCAGAAGCCGCCGCATCAAAACGGCACGAGCCCGAAACCGTCTGACCGAGCTGTTACTGAGCACGCGTCCTATGCAAATCCGGGGCCCCGGGGGGGGGGGACTATGCAGGCCTTTCACCAACACTAACTCTTTGCATCCTTCCATAGGAGGCGCTCCACCAATTCCGGTGCAGTTGGAATTTTCTCTCTAGCCCACACCGTTCCTGAGCTATCATTTGTTACTTTCAGCTCTCAATATGCTAATTAGGCTCTCTACTGTCTGGTGGGCGGGTCCTAGACTATCTGTTGCAGCCCAGGACCTCCCAGCCGACCATAGAAAGATGAATTAGCATATTGGGTGCTGGAAGTGAGAGCACGAATTACTCAGGAATGGTGGGGGCTAGGGAAAAACTTCAGCTCTGGAATAGGTTGAGCGCCACCTATTGGAGGATGCAAAGAGTTGGTGTTGGTGGTGAAAGGGTGCTCTGCTCGGGACCCCCTACATTAGTCGTAGCCCCATCAAGCACCAGCTCCGGTTCTGATGGGCCCAGTCCATTACTGACAATATTACATTACTCCTGTAGTGACTAAGCAGTATAAAGGCTGTGCTTGGTATTGCAGCTCATCCCTATTCATTTGAATGGGACAGAGCTGGTCATGTGACTGATAGACATGACATCGCTGGTCTGAAGAGAGGAAGTGGTGCTGGCCTGAACATTGTGGCCTCTTTAACCTCCTTATCGTGAGGGTGCTGGGTGTTAGACCGATCTGATACTGATGACCCAACCACAGAGGGTCAAAAGCCACAATACAGATCCTAAAATGTGCCTCTAAACTGCAACTATATGGTCCTATGGTGTGAACAGAGCCTACCTGGACTGTCCCTTGAACGCACACGGCCTCCACTCAGGGTGCATGCACACAATGCAGTTAAAGCTGCATTGGAAAAAAAAAAACTGCATGGGGTTTTTGGTGCAGTTTCTTAATTTTATAGGTGAGACATGATACATAAATGTGTTTTCATTGCAAGATTAAAAAACTACACCAAATACTGCATCAAAAATGCAGCTACATATAACTGCACTGTGTGTATGCACCCTTAGGGTCTGGGCACACATGCAACAAATTCATTGCAAAAAATTCTGCCAGTGTCCCATTTATCTGAATAGGGCTTGTAGAAATCTGTGTGTATACTGCAGAAAGAACCCCATTAGGATGTATGGAACTGATTGTCCATTGCAGAAATTATTTCTGAAACAAATCTGCTGCGTGTGAACATCTCCCTAGTACAGACACCTTGGCATTAGCACCGATCACGTCCAATCTGTGCTGACTGAGCGTGTATTGTACCTGACACGGAGAACATGGCGCGTTTACAGCTCTGCACTCGAGAAGGAGTCATAAAGGTGTCAATTAGAAGAAATCAGCGCGGCTTGTAAATCTTACGGACGCCGCAGAATCAGCGAATCTACGCACACAGGACGTGATCCATGAAAGTGACCGCTCACTCCAGGATGCAGGGTGAGGCCAGAAACCGAGACAATAAGGGATTTAACCAGGAATCAACTTTACAGGTGAGATGTTTCATAACTCTGCAAATACCCCGCGGCAAAAATACAGGACACTGCAAAACTGGGGCAATCTGCACGGCCTCACCCTATGGGCGTATTCACACAGGCGTAAGATGACATACAACCAACAGACCCCATCCGATGGCTAAACGGATGACTGGTGCAGGTCTACGCTATGGGACCCCCATTAAAGGGGTTTTCCAGGACTGATCTACTTGATTGTTTTTTAGGTACCCCCACCATTCTTAGCATGCTATCCTTAGACTGCCTTGTCCGTTGCCCTTGCAACCTCCCACCATCGGGGGCGGTGCAGGGCCGATCCACTGACGCATAATGCTGATATCTATGAAGCAGAATTATAGCTGCAGTCAAAAGGGCAAAAAAAGGGGAAAAAAAAACATAAAACCCTCTTGCTCATGCGGAGCGGACGTCACCAGAGTCTCCACAGCTGCTCGGCTCAGGATGGTTACGTCGGAATGGAAATTGCTAAGACTGATGAGAAGAGAAAATTACTGACTGCGCTCCATTTTGGGTTCAATTAAAGGATAAGCACATGACGGTTAAATACACATACCCAGGCATTTTAATTGGTTTCAGGAGCGGGCCGGCTGATGTAAAAGGTATATTTAGAAGGCAGGCGGCGCAGCATCATTAGACCACTCACGTAGAAGCCGCCTAATGTGACTCAGCTATAGGGAGGCGAATGCTACCCCTCCACCCAATGTACAGATACAGCAACAGGGGCAGAATATTCAGTAAAGGGGATCAACAACCCTGGCTACCAACAGAGGGCAAAGAGGGCGGACGTCACTTAGAGTACTCAGCATAAACTCCATCTCATTGAGACTAATGGAATTGAGCTGTACTACCAAACATAGCCACTATACAATATATGGCGCTGTGATGGGTAGGCAGAGACCGCACAGCTCATCCAAGAGCTGATCAGTGGGGGTGCCAGCAGTCAGACCTAACCACAGGCTACCAATATTATTTCCCGGAAAACCCCTTTAAAGGAACCCTGTTTTATACCCTATGCAGGATCTGAGGGGCGGAACATGACACAGGAAGTCTTAGTAAAAACAGTAAGGAACGAATCGGCCTTATTGGAGCAGATTTCGGATGGGTTTGTTACAGTTGCATGAAGTCTAGATAATCCGGACTGACAGAATTATATATAGAATGTATATAGTATGTATACAATGTAACAAACATCAGGAGAGGGGAGGAGTCTGTGCAGAAGACAACTGTGAGTGGGCACAACTGTATGGACCAAGTCATAAGAGGAGAAGGAAGACAGAAGAGCACACAGTAGTCTGCAGCAGTCACTAATAGCTGGCACCGCACCAGTACTACACCCTCTTATCTGTACCAATTATCCCTGTAATCCTCCACACTTCCCAATGCAAATGTTTACTCAAGATTGCAGCGGTAAACAGCTGAGGATGCAGAACAGTGTGTCACGTGAGCAGTCCCATGTAAGCACATTCCATACATGTACCCTGCAGCACTGCCTGATGTATACCAGTGTATATGGGGGTCACATACCAGGAGCAGCTCAGGTACGCGCTGCCCATACTGCCTGACAGCTGCCGATATACAGAGAACAGTACAGGATAAGTAATGTAATGTATGTACACAGTGACTGTACCAGCAGAATAGTGAGTGCAGCTCTGGGGTATAATACAGGATGTAACTCAGGATCAGTACAGGATAAGTAATGTAATGTATGTACACAGTGACTGTACCAGCAGAATAGTGAGCGCAGCTCTGGAGTATAATACAGGATGTAACTCAGGATCAGTACAGGATAAGTAATGTAATGTATGTACACAGTGACTGTACCAGCAGAATAGTGAGCGCAGCTCTGGAGTATAATACAGGATGTAACTCAGGATCAGTACAGGATAAGCAATGTAATGTATGTACATAGTGACTGCACCAGCAGAATAGTGAGCGCAGCTCTGGAATATAATACAGGATGTAACTCAGGATCAGTACAGGATAAGTAATGTAATGTATATACACAGTGACTGTACCAGCAGAATAGTGAGTGCAGCTCTGGAGTATAATACAGGATAAGTAATGTAATGTATGTACACAGTGACTGTAGCAGCAGAATAGTGAGCGCAGCTCTGGAGTATAATACAGGATGTAACTCAGGATCAGTACAGGATAAGTAATGTAATGTATGTACACAGTGACTGTACCAGCAGAATAGTGAGCGCAGATCTGGAGTATAATACAGGATGTAACTCAGGATCAGTACAGGATAAGTAATGTAATGTATGTACACAGTGACTGCACCAGCAGAATAGTGAGTGCAGCTCTGGAGTATAATACAGGATAAGTAATGTAATGTATGTACACAGTGACTGTACCAGCAGAATAGTGAGCGCAGCTCTGGAGTATAATACAGGATGTAACTCAGGATCAGTACAGGATAAGTAATGTAATGTATGTACACAGTGACTGTACTAGCAGAATAGTGAGCGCAGCTCTGGAGTATAATACAGGATGTAACTCAGGATCAGTACAGGATAAGTAATGTAATGTATGTACACAGTGACTGTACCAGCAGAATAGTGAGCGCAGCTCTGGAGTATAATACAGGATGTAACTCAGGATCAGTACAGGATAAGTAATGTAATGTATGTACACAGTGACTGTACCAGCAGAATAGTGAGCGCAGCTCTGGAGTATAATACAGGATAAGTAATGTAATGTATGTACACAGTGACTGTACCAGCAGAATAGTGAGTGCAGCTCTGGAGTATAATACAGGATAAGTAATGTAATGTATGTACACAGTGACTGTACCAGCAGAATAGTGAGTGCAGCTCTGGAGTATAATACAGGATAAGTAATGTAATGTATGTACACAGTGACTGTACCAGCAGAATAGTGAGCGCAGCTCAGGAGTATAATACAGGATGTAACTCAGGATCAGTACAGGATAAGTAATGTAATGTATGTACACAGTGACTGTACCAGCAGAATAGTGAGTGCAGCTCAGGAGTATAATACAGGATGTAACTCAGGATCAGTACAGGATAAGTAATGTAATGTATGTACACAGTGACTGTACCAGCAGAATAGTGAGTGCAGCTCAGGAGTATAATACAGGATGTAACTCAGGATCAGTACAGGATAAGTAATGTAATGTATGTACACAGTGACTGCACCAGCAGAATAGTGAGTGCAGCTCTGGAGTATAATACAGGGTATAACTCAGGATCAGTACAGGATAAGTAATGTAATGTATGTACACAGTGACTGTACCAGCAGAATAGTGAGCGCAGCTCTGGAGTATAATACAGGATGTAACTCAGGATCAGTACAGGATAAGTAATGTAATGTATGTACACAGTGACTGTACCAGCAGAATAGTGAGTGCAGCTCAGGAGTATAATACAGGATGTAACTCAGGATCAGTACAGGATAAGTAATGTAATGTATGTACACAGTGACTGTACCAGCAGAATAGTGAGCGCAGCTCTGGAGTATAATACAGGATGTAACTCAGGATCAGTACAGAATAAGTAATGTAATGTATGTACACAGTGACTGCACCAGCAGAATAGTGAGCGCAGCTCTGGAGTATAATACAGGATGTAACTCAGGATCAGTACAGGATAAGTAATGTAATGTATGTACACAGTGACTGCACCAGCAGTATAGTGAGCGCAGCTCTGGAGTATAATACAGGATGTAACTCAGGATCAGTACAGGATAAGTAATGTAATCTATGTACACAGTGACTGTACCAGCAGAATAGTGAGTGCAGCTCTGGAGTATAATACAGGATGTAACTCAGGATCAGTACAGGATAAGTAATGTAATGTATGTACACAGTGACTGCACCAGCAGAATAGTGAGTGCAGCTCTGTTGTATAACACAGGATGTAACTCAGGATCAGTACAGGATAAGTAATGTAATGTATGTACACAGTGACTGCACCAGCAGAATAGTGAGCGCAGCTCTGGAGTATAATACAGGATGTAACTCAGGATCAGTACAGGATAAGTAATGTAATGTATGTACACAGTGATTGTACCAGCAGAATAGTGAGCGCAGCTCTGGAGTATAATACAGGATGTAACTCAGGATCAGTACAGGATAAGTAATGTAATGTATGTACACAGTGACTGTACCAGCAGAATAGTGAGCGCAGCTCTGGAGTATAATACAGGATGTAATGTATGTACACAGTGATGAATCTTTTTGTGTAGATTAATTCTTTATGTAAACTGATATCTGAAGGTGGATATTCAGGTACAACTCCACAGACGTGGGGGAATTATGGATGTGTGTACACAGTACAAGTTAAACACACCTCATACACCAAACACATGATCGGCGTACATCCTTCGGCCGCCATCACTGCTCCTCGGTGGTCTTTCTGGGCCCATGAACGTAGTAATTTGCCACCATTGAGCTCTATGGTTATTACAACTGCATAATGTAAACAGATGTTAAATCCAGCCAGGAGTGGAGAACGCTGGAACGCAGCGACGGACTAATCACGGTATATTCAGATTAATCCTCCCTACACCCCATGCTATCATTATTGCGCCACGTGTTCTTTAACAGTCAAAATTCCAAACAAGAAAATAAATGGCTGTTTATACGACATCAAACCTCCCACATAATGATCACCTCCATCATGTGCGGGCTCCACGTCACTCAGTGCGAGGTATACAGGCGTACAAAGTGCTGTGCAAAAGTACTCACCCCCTATTATCACTGCAGAGATTGCATATTGATATCGAATTCTGAAAAAAAAAACTTCACAATAGGCGACGGGAATCGAGTCACACAGAACCGCGGGGGGCTAAGAGCTTGCTTTTGAGGAAGGTGCACTTAAAGTGGTTGGTGACTTGTGCTATGGGATGTGTCAGCGGTATACAAGCAACAAGAAATAACCTTGACAATGTGCTGATCCCACTGCCGAGACCCCTGGCGATCAGTTGTACACTGTAGAGAACCTTGCAGCAAGTGTTCAATTTTCCTGCAGCGCCACCGCAGGGAAAATGAAGCATTACACAGTGTCCATTCACATGAATGAGTTGTCTGTGTAGTACAGGACAGGTCGGGTCCTCCAGAGTGCCTGTCCTAGTAGTTTGCTACAATGTGTCAGTGCAGTTCTCAGCAGTAATATACCCATTCTGGATTCCAGGGTGCCAGATATTACATTACATTGCACTTCTGGACAATGGACTGGAGTAACCCTAGAAATGGAAGTTCCAGTCTCATCTTGACTACAATATGCGAGCGCACCCCCTCGCTGAGAATAGATAGACATTTATTTTACAGATGAGCGTGCCTGGACATAGCATTCATTTTGGCAATCTTCCACGATCATCTCTATTTCAGAATTGCTGGAGGCGAACTTTCCCCGCGCTCCTATAACTCGCTCGCCTCATCTCTAGAATCTGACGCTCAGTCTCCTGTACTTACTGGGAATTTTAATGTGAAATTTGCAAAACTGAGAACCCCAAAAACTGCGACTAAAAGAATAAGAAGGTGTCAGACAAGTCTGGAGTATGGCACCCCCTACATCAGTGCTGTATCCAAGCCCAAGGACGTCGCTGTGGCTGCAGCAGCCGGTCACTTATGTATTTGCTGCAGCGTTGTCACCTTGCCAGCAGGAAGCACAGATCAAGGAGACACAGAGATTCCAAAATTTACAAGTGAGGCCGTGCCAATAATATCTGCAATACAAATCTAAAACTTGCATAGAAACTCTGAGACGTAACCAGTGAGCAGCCGGGAAAAGCTGGGTGTCAATTCCCTGCACAGAACATTCCAGTAAAAACTTGTACACTGTGCTAAATGTAATGCAAGACTTTAGGGGGCGATGCATGGCACAGGGAGTCCAAGGGCACCAAAGAGGGAATCTCTAGGTCAGGCTATCTACTCTGTAGGGTCACAGCAGGATAGCCGCCGCTATACAGTACATGTCCATTACCAGGATAGCCAATGAGACTTCACCAAATCACAGCCAAACGCAGCGACTGCAACAATCAACCCATTTTGGGTGCTTTTTGTGGCAGCAACTTTCAGACAAACATGTTGACAGAAATTCAGCAACAGAGTCATCCTGTAAGGTTCACAATCCTCCTCACTCACCAAAGGATCCGTCTACAGTAGTCCAGTAAATTGTAGACAGATAGGAGGGGGATGCAGCTGCAGTTTCTCCCCTTCAGTGTGTATGTGTGTGTGAAACTTATGCTGTGAGAGAGGAGAGGAAGAGGCAGGGAGGGAGCCCTGTCTCATAGTATACAGTAAAGTATAGCTCTGATGTCCAGGATGAGGAGAGAGGAGAGGGGAAAAGAGAGGAGAAGAAGGGACAGGAGAGGGAAGGAGAGAAGCGAGGAGAGGGGACAGGCAAGGATAGAGAAGAGGGGAGAGACTCAAAATCTGAAGTCATAACACAAGATTGTCTAGCTGTATAGATGTGGACCAGAGGACGGATATATATTTATACCGTTGACATAGAGGGATACATGTATACAGCTGACATAGAGGTATACATGTATACAGCTGATATAGAAGGATATATATACAGCTGACAGAGGAGGGATATATGTATACAGCTGATATAGAGGGATACATGTATACAGCTGATATAGAAGGATACATGTATACAGCTGACATAGAGGGATACATGTATACAGCTGATATAGAAGGATATATGTATACAGCTGACAGAGGAGGGATATATGTATACAGCTGATATAGAGGGATACATGTATACAGCTGATATAGAAGGATACATGTATACGGCTGATATAGAGGGATACATGTATACAGCTGATATAGAGGGATACATGTATACGGCTGATATAGAGGGATACATGTATACAGCTGATATAGAAGGATACATGTATACGGCTGATATAGAGGGATACATGTATACAGCTGATATAGAGGGATACATGTATACAGCTGATATAGAGGGATACATGTATACAGCTGATATAGAGGGATATATGTATACAGCTGATATAGAGGGATACATGTATACAGCTGATATAGAGGGATACATGTATACAGCTGATATAGAGGGATACATGTATACAGCTGACAGAGGAGAGATACATGTATACAGCTGATATAGAAGGATACATGTATACAACTGATATAGAAGGATACATGTATACAGCTGATATAGAAGGATACATGTATACAGCTGATATAGAAGGATACATGTATACAGCTGATATAGGAGGGATACATGTATACAGCTGATATAGAAGGATACATGTATACAGCTGATATAGAGGGATACATGTATACAGCTGATATAGAAGGGATACATGTATACAGCTGATATAGGAGGGATACATGTATACAGCTGATATAGAGGGATATATGTATACAGCTGATATAGAAGGATACATGTATACAGCTGACAGAGGAGGGATACATGTATACAGCTGATATAGAGGGATATATGTATACAGCTGATATAGAAGGATACATGTATACAGCTGACAGAGGAGGGATACATGTATACAGCTGATATAGGAGGGATACATGTATACAGCTGACATAGAAGGGATACATGTATACAGCTGATATAGAAGGATACATGTATACAGCTGATATAGAAGGATACATATATATATATAATATATATATATATATATATATATACAGCTGATTTAGGAGGGATACATGTATACAGCTGATATAGAGGGATATATGTATACAGCTGATATAGAGGGATACATGTATACAGCTGATATAGAAGGATACATGTATACAGCTGATATAGAAGGATACATGTATACAGCTGATATAGAGGGATACATGTATATATATATATATTTTTTTTTTTTCAGCTGATATAGAGGGATACATGTATACAGCTGATATAGAAGGATACATGTATAAAGCTGATATAGAAGGATACATGTATACAGCTGATATAGAGGGATACATGTATACAGCTGATATAGAGGGATACATGTATACAGCTGATATAGAGGGATATATGTATACAGCTGACAGAGGAGGGATACATGTATACAGCTGATATAGAAGGATACATGTATACAGCTGATATAGAGGGATACATGTATACAGCTGATATAGAGGGATATAGTATAAGCGGGGGAGATACATGTATACAGCTGATATAGAGGGATACATGTATACAGCTGACAGAGGAGGGATATATGTATACAGCTGATATAGAGGGATACGTGTATACAGCTGACAGAGGAGGGATACATGTATACAGCTGACAGAGGAGGGATACATGTATATATATATATATACAGCTGACAGAGGAGGGATACATGTATACAGCTGACAGAGGAGGGATATATGTATACAGCTGATATAGAGGGATACATGTATACAGCTGACAGAGGAGGGATACATGTATACAGCTGATATAGGAGGGATACATGTATACAGCTGATATAGAAGGATACATGTATACAGCTGATATAGAGGGATACATGTATACAGCTGATATAGAGGGATACATGTATACAGCTGACAGAGGAGGGATATATGTATACAGCTGACAGAGGAGGGATATATGTATACAGCTGACAGAGGAGGGATACATGTATACAGCTGATATAGAGGGATACATATATATATAATATAATATATACATGTATACACAGCTGACAGAGGAGGGATACATGTATACAGCTGATAGAGGAGGGATACATGTATACAGCTGATATAGAGGGATACATGTATACGGCTGATATAGAGGGATACATGTATACAGCTGATATAGAGGGATACATGTATACAGCTGATATAGAAGGAGAGGGATACATATATATATTATAGATATACCGCGTGGGAGGGATACATGTATACAGCTGATATAGAAGGATACATGTATACAGCTGATATAGAAGGATACATGTATACAGCTGATATAGGAGGGATACATGTATACAGCTGATATAGAGGGATACATGTATACAGCTGATATAGAAGGATACATGTATACAGCTGATATAGAGGGATACATGTATACAGCTGATATAGAGGGATACATGTATACAGCTGACAGAGGAGGGATACATGTATACAGCTGATATAGAAGGGATACATGTATACAGCTGATATAGAGGGATACATGTATACAGCTGATATAGAAGGATACATGTATACAGCTGATATAGAGGGATACATGTATACAGCTGATATAGAGGGATACATGTATACAGATAATATATGATATATATAGGGATACATGTATACACAGCTGACAGAGGAGGGATACATGTATACAGCTGACAGAGGAACGGTCGCGAGGATACATGTATACAGCTGATATAGAGGGATACATGTATACAGCTGATATAGAGGGATAATATATGATACATGTATACACAGCTGATAGAGGGATACATGTATACAGCTGATATAGAGGGATACATGTATACAGCTGATATAGAAGGATACATGTATACAGCTGATATAGAGGGATACATGTATACAGCTGATATAGAGGGATACATGTATACAGCTGACAGAGGAGGGATACATGTATACAGCTGATATAGAGGAGGGATACGTGTATACAGCTGACAGAGGAGGGATACATGTATACAGCTGACAGAGGAGGGATACATGTATACAGCTGATATAGAGGGATATATGTATAAAGCTGATATAGAAGGCTACATGTATAAAGCTGATATAGAAGGATACATGTATACAGCTGATATAGAAGGATATATATATATAGCTATATATAGATATATACATATATATAACACACAGCTGACAGAGGGAGGGATACATGTATACAGCTGATATAGAGGGATACATATATATAGATATATATAGGGAGGTATACATGTATACAGCTGATATAGAAGGATACATGTATGTGTATACAGCTGACAGAGGAGGGATACATGTATACAGCTGACAGAGGAGGGATACATGTATACAGCTGATATAGAAGGATATATGTATACAGCTGATATAGAAGGATACATGTATACAGCTGATATAGGAGGGATATATGTATACAGCTGATATAGAAGGATACATGTATACAGCTGATATAGAAGGATACATGTATACAGCTGACAGAGGAGGGATACATGTATACAGCTGATATATAGGGATACATGTATACAGCTGATATAGAGGGATATATGTATACAGCTGATATAGAAGGAAGGATACGTATATAACAGCTGACAGAGGAGGGATACATGTATACAGCTGATATAGAAGGATACATGTATACAGCTGATATAGAGGGATACATGTATACAGCTGACAGAGGAGGGATACATGTATACAGCTGATATAGAGGGATACATGTATACAGCTGATATAGAGGGATATATGTATACAGCTGATATAGAAGGATACATGTATACAGCTGACAGAGGAGGGATACATGTATACAGCTGACAGAGGAGGGATACATGTATACAGCTGATATAGAAGGATACATGTATATACCTCTGATATATCTGAGGTTTATTCCACATTGTACTAGAGCGCTTTCTTACACAGCACTGCCGCCATTTTTACCTCTCTTTCTCTCCTTGCCCTTTCATCTACATTGCGGGCATCTATAGAATCTTCTCCTCCTCCCATTTCTCTGCACTCTCTATTATTACCCCGGTGCTCAGTAAGATTGATGGTGCGCCTTCCAGATCCTTCCCCGCCAGCTGGGATCCATTCAGTGCTGTGGATTACAATCAGAGGTGTGCCCGGCCACGCTGCTGCCTCAGGTCCTGACATTTGTATCACTGAAAGTTACAGGAAACAATGTATCCGTGTCCATCACGAGACCTGCCAGCCACATACACACGTCACTGCCATGATATAGGCGGGGGTTACATACGACATGTGCAATCTGTGGGGTCCCTGACACCTTAAAAGTAGCCGCAGAGGGAAGGGACAGAGCTAAAGAATGTCCACTGGTGGAGACCCATAGGGAGTGCCCTGTACCTGCTGAGGCTGGACTCTCAGGATCCCCACCTGGGGCACCCCCTCGCCCAGCACAACTAAGGAGCAACTGCACTGGAGCTCCATAAACTCCTCCTTCCCATGCTATAGCTGGAGGGAAACCATGAGAGACCAGAACCCTCCTTCTAGTCGCTCTTCCCAATCCAGCGTTTGGCCCTTATCTACCCCTCTAGTTGTGAATGGCGATCCTATAGCAATGCATTGTGGGCGCTCGGATGACAAGTGAACATGTCTATACTAATATATCACATATCTGCCTAGGGTAAAACTATAGACCTGTCTGAAGTGGCCTGTACAATTCTGAGTGCAGCTCTGGAAGTGATTGGAGAAGACGACATACAAGTCCAAGAAAACCAAAGAATTTCCAAACAAGACGTGTCACCACAATTGTCACTTTCAATCCCTCCAGGGGGGAGAGAGAAAAAGGACCGGGCAATATTTCAGTTCTATCATTACGTGGCAAAGCTAGGTGACATCCAATATAGCTGCCACTCAGCTTTCCCAGGTACCAGAATGGCAAGTCAAATGGTAATTTAATGGTATTTCTTACTGGCAGAAGTGACCCAGTGAGGTCACATGGAAATATTCTGAGATGTGAGAGTCTCTGAATTACAGAAATACCAGCGGCCGCGGCCATGCCCACACACCGGACTGTAGCAGGAGCTGACGCTGCAGGAATACACTATCAGTCCTCTGTGACGGCGGCGGCTGCGGCGGATCCTCACACGCTTCTATAAATACTGCAGCACAAAGTCAGGAAATATTATCAAACAGAGAGACGCAACGTTTCTGGAACAGAAGGTCTCCGGGAGGATCTGCGCTCCGCGTTCAAAGCCTTCTGCAACGTCTTATGTCGCATTATTTTCTTACAAGACGCCGACTGATCCCTCATGTCTTATACAGGCACACCATGCATCTGCATTGCAGAATCCAGAATTTTACAGCCTATTACAGAGGACGTTTTGCTACCGTCACCATCTCCAGGTTTTAGCATCTGTTAATAGGCTCCGCTCCACTGATTCTGGCGCAGTTGGAATTTTTTCTCTAGCCCCCACCGTTCCTGAGTAATCAGTGCTGTTCGTTTTGGTGCCTGATATGCCAACTAGACTCCCTAATGACAAGTGGGTGGTGTCAGACAGAATCATGCAAGGGGGCGTGATTCATAGATCCAATCAGAGGCGGTGGTGTCAGGCAGGTGCAGGCATGATTCTGAGCTCTGACACTTCCTCTGATTGGAGCTCTGAGTCACACACTCCCCCTTGCCTGACACCACCCACTTGTTATTAGGAAGTCTAGTTGGCATATCAGGCACCAAAACTAACAGAATGGTAGGAGCTAGAGAAAAAATTCCAACAATGTCGGAATCAGTAGAATGCCACCTATTGAAAGATGCAAAGAGTTGCAGCTGACGGAGGTGGTGAAAGGCTCTCTTTAAATGTCCCTTCCATTCAGCCACTTCCAGAAACAGGATAAGCTGATGTCTACCTGTAAGCAGTCCATTAATGCTTCTAAACCCAGCGTTGTGCAATTTCTGAATGGTATATAAATGTCTATATGCAGAAATACTCCTCCCTTATTAATATGTCATTGTGTCAGTCTATACTGCAATGCTGGTATTTTATTCAAGATAATGATGATCAGGATGGGTCCTTGCCTACATATGAAATGGTAAAAACCATTTCTAAAACAAATATATTACACTGGACAACCAATTTTCTGTAGCAAAAACCACATATACTATGTAATATCAAATAATACTGGACAAAGGGGATGTCCAGGATTGGAAATACATGGCTGAATTTTTTTCTCTCTAAAAACAGGGCCACATCAGTCCACAGGTGGTGTGTGGCATTGCACTTTAGCCCTATTCACTTTAATAGAGTTGAGCTGCCATATCAAACAGACTGTACTGCATCAAACGGACATGTGTGAAAGAGGCCTGAATGGAAGGAATTGTGATACTTCTATGACCACAAGATAGCAGCGAGCAAGGCTGGAGAATCATCAGGAAGGTGGATGTGTGACTGCTGAGCCCAGCGCGAGGATCCACAGAAAAGGAGTGGAAAATGAAATATTGAATATCCTGAGAGGAATCAGCCAAGGAAACACACGGCTCTGTCCAAGACTACAGTCACCAAAGAAGCAGATCACAAAGTTCTAGACGTATAAGATGCGGGGACTGGATATGGTGGGGAGAGGAGCCGCTGAGCCGGCAGCTACCAGTCAGGAAAGAACAAGGAGATAGATAGATAGATAGATATGAGATAGATAGATAGATAGATAGATAGATAGATAGATAGATAGATAGATAGATAGATAGATATGAGATAGATAGATAGATAGATAGATATGATAGATAGATAGGAGATAGATAGATAGATAGATAGATAGAGATAGATAGATGAGATAGATAGATAGATAGATGAGATAGATAGATAGGAGATAGATAGATATGGGATAGATAGATATGAGATAGATAGATAGATATGAGATAGATAGATAGATAGATAGATAGATAGAGATAGATATGATAGATAGATAGATAGATAGATAGATATGAGATAGATAGATATGAGATAGATAAGATAGATAGATAGATAGATAGATAGATAGATAGTAGATGATAGATAGATATGAGATAGATAGATAGGATAGATATGAGATAGATATGATATGAGATAGATAGATAGATAGATATGAGATAGATATGAGATAGATAGATAGATAGGATTGAGATAGATATGGATAGATAGATAGATAGATAGATAGATAGATAGATAGAGATAGATAGATAGATATGAGATAGATATGAGATAGATAGAGATAGATAGATATGAGATAGATATGAGATAGATATGAGATAGATATGAGATAGATATGAGATAGATATGAGATAGATAGATAGATAGATAGATAGATAGATAGGAGATAGATAGATAGATAGATAGATAGATAGATAGGGGATAGATAGATATGGGATAGATAGATAGATAGACTGATAGATACGAGATCTATCGGATCCCTTCTTATATAACACTGTAGTATATACAGGAATCCTATAGGTCCCCTCTACCTGTCATGGCGGCTTCCTTTCTAGATATTTTCCGGTAACCATTATCTATACTGTGCTGGGCTCACATTTCTCCCTCTCCGGGGATTCTTTCTGTATTTTGTGTTCCTTTGCTCACTATTGTGTATCCCACTGATGGTCCGGTATAGAAGTCACTGCAGAATGTTCTATACTGCCCTTCTGTAATGTCCTAATGATCCTGCACTCGTGTGTTATGCTCTATTCACATCCAGAGCAGCTTTACTAATTTCATTTCCTAAGCTGTGTTCACACCACCGCTATTTTCTGTTATGTAGGATTTTTATTGTGGCACCATAAAAAAAACGGAAACTTTACGCCGTCAGTCGTGACTTACTGCATAAAAAGTGGACGAATTCTGTCCGTGTTGTAATTCTAGTGACTGCCATGTGACTTCTCATTTATGTGTGGATGGTTAATGTGAACAGAGCCTAACTCTCAGGCTGTTTCCAGGAACCCAGCAGAATTTAGATGCAGCTCTGGATGTGACTGGACTAGAACTTTCTAGTGGCGTCATGTAAGGTGACACACAAGTCGAGGTAAAGCTGTGTCCATACGGATAACAGGAGACATAATGCTAATATGAACAGCGCCTAATTCTCAGGCTGTTACCAGGAAACCAGCAGAATTTTTGATGCAGCTCTAGATGTGACTGGAGTATAAAGCACACTGTACAAGTACAGGAAAGCATTTAAAATGACTCAGTTATATGGACACTTAAATGATAACTCTGCCTGTCAAAAAGAGCGAGCAGGAAAAAAAAAAATAATAAAAAAATAAATATTCACACCCCTCCATGAATCGATCACGTGCAGAAGCTTTGGCTGGAAAAACAGAGAGAAAAAAATACTTTCCAGCAGTCGACAGATTTAATCCTCATCATCATGTGATGATCTTTCGCAGCGTCCAGCACATTTCGCTTTACCACCAGCATGTCTGTCTTCTATTAACCGCGGCCCCTGCCAATGATTATCCTGGAGACATATGCAAATGAGAAAAACAAAAGCTGCAGCGCTGGATGGAGGACAGCGGGGGGCAGCGCTCACATGGCCAGCTCACCAGACCTCAGCACAGAAGCAAACATGAGACCCTGGTGCCCAATACACGACCTGCAGGGGGCCCCGTACCTACTACCAGGTGCCATCACTAATACTCCGGCCTTCTGTATAGAACCAGTACCTTCTCCTGCCGTGTCTGCAATTCTGGAACATCCTAGTCTAGAAAACTGTGCTGTTCCTCAGTTATTCTTCCGGGAAATCAATGTCTATATTGACCAGTGGGTATTACCTGTATGAACAGACACTGACAGCGCTGACTAAACATGCAGGACGCTCCTCTAACTAATATCAACCAGCTGTCAATAGGTTCATAAATTTCCCAGGAGGAATAACTGAGGAAGAAATTACATAGACTTATTAAAGTTGTTCTGGAATTGTAATTTCATGGGGAATACAAGCTTTTACTAAGGCTGGGTTCACATTTCAGTTTTAAGACAGTGGAGCCCTTTATAGGGTCCACCAGTGTCCGTGTGTAACCGCTGTCTTAGCAGCCCACCTCTCTGTTGTTGGGGTCCCCTGGTCGAACCCAACGATGGAGACCAGGGCACTAGTGTGAACCTATGTCAGGTAAGTCTGAAGCATATTGTGCTAGACCGCGGCATTGAGCTATGCCTCTATTACTCTTCCTGGCAATGTATAAATCATCTGGTAAAACCAGTTATTCCTAAACTACCAGGAAGAATAACAGAGGAATGCACAACACAGATTTATTTATAAAAGAAAAAAAAAAAAAAAAGCAGCTCCAGAATTTATCGAAAGGATTCCGTCTCCTAGTCGTTTCCAGTTTGCTGCAAGTGAATGGGAGAAGAAATGTTTCCGCCGCTATAAGGAAGATTTGCACGGAAGGTCTTGCTGCAAAATCCTCTGAAGAAATTCTGAAAACTTCTGCAACTTTCTATTATACTTGGTGCTTGGATTCCCCTGTATACAGTCAGAGGCCAAACCCCTGTACAGGCCGAATACAATCACAGCTGTGGTTTTGCTACAATTACATCCAGTCTGGAGAATCCTGTGTGAGCAGCGCAGCCCAATACACATGACCTGTACTGATACATTGTAGCAAACTATCAGAGCAGGTGAGAACACTTTGTATACTTTGTATGTTCTATAGAAAATATGAAAATGAAGCACAGCGGAGTGTGAACAGCGTCTTACTCTGGTGTCTAGACTGGATACACGCATAGTACATCTTAACTATGAGAGTGGTGAGGTCACAGATTTCAGCCTCTGGATATAAACTACAATATAGAGCTGCTGTTCTGGGTTCTAGGAAAGCTGGGTGACAATCTGGGGAGAGGGGGGATGGAGGGAAGGGTGGATTCAGAGGACAACACATGAAATCTGGACTGCACAGAGTGTTTAACAACTTGATGGGAGGAGGATTAAACTAAAACAGCGCCACACCAGTCCACAGGTTGTGTGTGGTATTGCAGCTCAGTCCCATTCCCTTCTATGTAAGACCAGACAACCTGTTTGGAAGAAAGCAGCCATATTCTTCTATTCCTTTCCAACTTCAGTCAACCTCTCTGTTTGGGATCCTGATTCTTACGGGGTAATATGCTGCATTGCAGCGTTTTGTATGATACTCTAGTCACACCCAAAGCGGTATTCAAAATTTAGGCTGCATGTAACACCATTTCCCTGCAGCCCCCACTTATTCAGCACATATACAGGGCGTATTCTGCAATAAAGCATTGCGGGTGATGTAGTCTTTACACCTGAACCAAAATCTTCCTGTTTTATACTCTAGTCACAAACAGAGCAGCATTCAAAATTCTGTTGGTTGTCAAAGCTGCACGTCCCCCCCATTTGCAAGTCTCCCTGCAGACTCCTGCCACTTTACTGTAGTGACATTCAGAGATGTCTATGCAGTGAAATCTTCCTATTTTATACTCCACTCACACATAGAGCAGCATTTACAATTCTGTTAGCTTTACACTGAACTCATACATACTAAAAACATCCAGTTTCCCATGATGCAATGCAACAAAAAGCAGCTACATGAAGTCTATAGCTGTAAGCACGTAGATGGATGCCACGCAGCATATCAGCATCCTAAACGCAGCTTTGGAGGTTAGTGGAGTAGAAGTTCACACTTTCCAATGGGAATGTTCTCCCACCCTGTCTCCGGGACCCGTCACAATATTTGTAAAAGACCATAACAAAGCGGAGTCGTAAACGCAGCTTGTCATGCAATCTGTGTAGTGACAGCAACGAAAACACAACTCGGGCCCATAATGTGACGGATACAATCTGGTTTGTTTAGAAAACAACAACAACCACCATTATCATAAATGTAAGAAATTACCGCAAATGTGCCAGAAAACACACAAAGTCCTGCACTGCTGGGTCCTAGAGGGTGCCAGATTATCAGACTGGCATAGACAAGGGGATGTAGCAGTGTCAGGGCAGGTCGGCGAGGCTCAGTCTTCCGCTCCCAGGTTTGTGAGATTATAGATCATCTGGTTTAGGGAAATTCTATCAGTATCCGGATTACTGGATTACAGGACTTGTACTGTGTCTTAACTGGCGCTCAAGTAAAAATAGCGCAAAGGAAAAGCGCAAGACAAGATGGACGGTGATCTGCATGGTCACTTGTATAGGGACGGATTGTTTATGAAAATTAAGGGGTATGTAGACTTTTGCAACCGCTTTTGATGGCTCCCTTGTATCTAATGTTAAAAATGAAGCAACTGCGCAAAAAAGATTGCTTAAAAATTTTCTACCATTTTCTGTATACAGCTCCTACGCAGGTCTATGTGTCTCCATGGTAACAAACTACAAACCAACCCTGTGTAGTCTGACCTGTGGCCATGTGTTTCTTCATTCCTTCTGCTACCTCATCCACTGCCTGTAGGGTAAAGGAGACACATGACTGAAAAATCAGACTACACAAGGTTTGGTTATAGTCTGTAACCATGGTGACACCTAACTCTACATTGGAGCTGTATACACAGTAGGCCAAATCACCAACTCTGACACAGACGCCACTCTTTTTCCACAGCCCTAGTCAGGGCTCCACCCAAAAATGGTCCTGATTCCGACTCCACAGCCTTGCATAAATCAGTAGGAGACTTTCAATCAACTCTGCATAAAGTAGGGATTAAAAATATACCCTAATTTTGTATATACTGCTCCTATGAAGCTGTATCGCCATGGTAACAGACTACGAGCAAACCCTGTAGCCAAGTGTTGCCTTGATCCCTCTGCAACCTCTTCTACTGCCTTTAGAGTAGGGAAGAATAGAGAAAGAGAACTGCAGGATCAGACTACACAGAATTTGTTTGTAGTCTGTTACCATGGATACACATAGCTCTGCCTACCCAACACATAGCTGCATACCCAAAACGGTAGGAAACTTTTAGTCAATACTTATGTATTTCCAAAGTTGTTTCACTACAGTTTCAAAAACAGCGCTCTGTCCTGGGGCCCAGCTGCTCTGCGCCCTTCTGCTCCCGCTTCTATGATTCAGGGAGACCCAAAAAAAGGTATTACAGCATTGCTTGGATGAAACACTGTCACAGCAGATATATGATACAGAAAGAATGCGATCCTTCGCAGGTACCTACACCATTTATCTGTAGGCTAAAAACCCAGACACCATTGAGGAGGCTCAGACAGTCTAGAGTGTTCATATCTCTATAAGGCTGGAATCACACATGCAGGTTTTGATGCAGTTTTTTGAGCCAAAGCCAGAAGTGGATCCAGCAGGAAGGAGTAGTACAAGTACAAGTTCATATTTCCTATTCCAATTGAAATCACTCAAATCTACAACAAAAACTACATTAAAAAAATTGCACCAAAAACGACACAAAAAACTGCGCCAAAAACTGCACATGTGTTTCCAGCCCTAATAAACCACCCCAGGATGAAACCTATCTGCCCACAATTCCATACCACACACACTGCTACAAACACTTTATGAATGGCATGGGATCTTTTACCTTTGTTTACCCTGATCTCACTGACTCAGGAGTAGAATACTAGAACAGTATAGACTGACAGAAGCAAAGCTGCAGAATAGACAGCAAGGGGAGCTAATTTTTTTTTTTATATAGAATTCAGGGTCTGTGTAAGGCGAAGTAACCACTCCTGTTTGCACTTAGCAGACCTTCACTAGTGGGGTTCACTTTGGAAATTCGTTTCAGATTAAAATACCTCAAAAATATATTTTTCAGTACCCCGCATGGGCACAAACACTCTCTGAATAGAGCAGGACCTTTAACATCGTTCGCCCTGATCTTTCTAGCGCGTGAATAGAATACCAGAATGACAGTAAAGACTGACACATTTACAAAAGCGAGCAAAAATGTCTTCCTTTCGGAGCGTCTATGGGCAAAACCAACTTAAAACAAGAAGAGCGAGCAGAAAGCCTGGACTTCTGCCCATGGTCACATTCCTCACGATGCAGCAGAGCCAAGAGATGTGTGGGAGACGTGACACATGCTTCCTGTGATGTCTTCTGCCTGCCTAGGACAAGTGCACCGGCGGTAGAGAGTGACGGAGAGAGCCACGAGTTGTTTTTCTTGGCCACGGCGCTGGCAGATGATAAGCGTGGCTCAGGATACACATCCCCAGCGCCCAGGCTTCCTCCTCTATAAATAATTCATCGGCTGTGCCAGTGCAGTGGCGAGCGCCGCTACCTGCTCTACCCCCAGAGGGATCTAAAATTAACGCAACGGCCAATAGTGTCACAAAGTCACTCCAGATGGTTTGTGTACGATTGTGGGAGGGAATTAAAGGGCAGACATTAGTCATGTGATCCGAAAATAGTGCTCTATTATTTAAGACGACGTCTCCCCCCTTAGTACAGATTGTTCTCTGACTTACAGTTTTGCCCCCTTTTCTTGCTGTTCTACCCCCTGCTGCGGCCTGAGATACCCTGCTGGCAGGGGACTGTATAGCTCATAGTCTTAAAGGGACCGTACCACAAACAAGACTTATCCCCTAAGCACAGAACAGGGGTCTGATCAATGGGGTCCGGAACCCGCTGCAATGAAGAGAATGGGGGCCTAAAGTTCTCTGTTTCAATGGAGTGGCGGTTGCGCATGCGTGCCCCAGCTCCGCCCACCTCTATGGGACTGTTGGGTATCTCCAGTAGTCCCACAAAGGGGCCCATGGAGACACAGAGCTCTGCATAGGAGCTGTGTACATAAAATGGCAGAAGAATCAATACTATTTGTTTTACTTTCGTCTCCATGCAGCTCTATTTGTCTCCATGGCAACAGACTACAGAAGAAATCCTTTGTAGTCTGACCTGCAGACATGTGTCGCTTCTCTCTTTGCCACCTCTTCTACTGATTGTCGGTTGGGGGGGTGGAGCAGCACAAGTTCCCCTTTTTCCAAGATGTTGGGGTTGCGCCCGCGCGCCACTGCTTCGCCCACTTCTATGGGACTGCAAACAAGGGCCTGACACACAGAATTTGAACATGCCCGATCCTGGAGGCAGCCCCAATCCTTTTGAAACAACTTTACAAATAGTATTGATTAAAAGTCTCCTACCGATTTGTGTGGAGCCATGTGTCTCCATGGTTACAGACTACAAACAACACTGCGTAGTCTGATCCTGCAGCCATGTGTTACTCCATTCTCCTTCCCCTACAGGCAGTAGAAGTGGTGGCAGAGGGAGCGACGCAACACATAGCTGCAGGATCCGACTACACAGTTGGCCTGTAGTCTGTTACCATGGAGACAGAGAGCTACCGCAGGCCCATCAGGTCAGTGGTGTCAGGGCTGCAGTTTGGGCACCACTGCCTGATATAGATATCAGCGCCCTACTAGGTGCCCTCTTATAAGGTTATAAATACTGCTGTCACTTTAAAGCCCCCGGGGGTAAAAATGACAGAACCTGGGAAGATATAAGCATAGACAGGTCTGACAGTTCCTGCAAAGCACACCAAAGGCGCAATGAATAAATGCACAGATCCTGTCCCCTCCACCCGCAGGGTCCCTGGGGCCGCTGGGGATGACGCAACGGCTCCGGTTTACCTGCACATAACAGTGTGGCCTACATTCTGCACAAAGACTTCAACTCAAGATTTATTATTGAGGCTGCACTGAGATACAGAGACCTGAAAGTGTTACAGAAACTCAGCTCAGGGGTGGAGGAGGGTGGATAACCGCACATATACTGCAGCGCTGTACACACAATATACTCCTACCAGCACCTGTATCAGCGCACAACAATACACCGTGTACAGTAAGACTCATAATAAGTCAACTTATACATTCACTACTGAATACCAATGCACAGCTTGTATCACACTCCAGAACTTCCACCAGCATTCTGCAAGCTTCAGAGCTGAAATCAGCCACTGAAATCTATGTACACAGTGACTGCACCAGCAGAATAGTGAGCGCAGCTCTGGGGTATAATACAGGATGTAACTCAGGATCAGTACAAGATAAGTAATGTAATGTATGTACACAGTGACTGCACCAGCAGAATAGTGAGTGCAGCTCTGGAGTATAATACAGGATGTAACTCAGGATCAGTACAGGATAAGTAATGTAATGTATGTACACAGTGACTGCACCAGCAGAATAGTGAGCGCAGCTCTGGAGTATAATACAGGATGTAACTCAGGATCAGTACAGGATAAGTAATGTAATGTATGTACACAGTGACTGTACCAGCAGAATAGTGAGTGCAGCTCTGGAGTATAATACAGGATGTAACTCAGGATCAGTACAGGATAAGTAATGTAATGTATGTACACAGTGACTGCACCAGCAGAATAGTGAGTGCAGCTCTGGAGTATAATACAGGATGTAACTCAGGATCAGTACAGGATAAGTAATGTAATGTATGTACACAGTGACTGTACCAGCAGAATAGTGAGCGCAGCTCTGGAGGCTCTGGAGTATAATACAGGATGTAACTCAGGATCAGTACAGGATAAGTAATGTAATGTATGTACACAGTGACTGTACCAGCAGAATAGTGAGTGCAGCTCTGGAGTATAATACAGGATGTAACTCAGGATCAGTACAGGATAAGTAATGTAATGTATGTACACAGTGACTGTACCAGCAGAATAGTGAGCGCAGCTCTGGAGTATAATACAGGATGTAACTCAGGATCAGTACAGGATAAGTAATGTAATGTATGTACACAGTGACTGTACCAGCAGAATAGTGAGTGCAGCTCTGGAGTATAATACAGGATGTAACTCAGGATCAGTACAGGATAAGTAATGTAATGTATGTACACAGTGACTGCACCAGCAGAATAGTGAGCGCAGCTCTGGAGTATAATACAGGATGTAACTCAGGATCAGTACAGGATAAGTAATGTAATGTATGTACACAGTGACTGCACCAGCAGAATAGTGAGCGCAGCTCTGGAGTATAATACAGGATGTAACTCAGGATCAGTACAGGATAAGTAATGTAATGTATGTACACAGTGACTGTACCAGCAGAATAGTGAGTGCAGCTCTGGAGTATAATACAGGATGTAACTCAGGATCAGTACAGGATAAGTAATGTAATGTATGTACACAGTGACTGCACCAGCAGAATAGTGAGCGCAGCTCTGGAGTATAATACAGGATGTAACTCAGGATCAGTACAGGATAAGTAATGTAATGTATGTACACAGTGACTGCACCAGCAGAATAGTGAGCGCAGCTCTGGAGTATAATACAGGATGTAACTCAGGATCAGTACAGGATAAGTAATGTAATGTATGTACACAGTGACTGTACCAGCAGAATAGTGAGTGCAGCTCTGGAGTATACTATTGTTAAGAGTGTCAGTCTTTACGCAATTATTGCATTCTATTAAGAAGTGTTTAAATCTATGTAGTGATGAAGATGAAATATAAAGGACAAGATGATTACTGATATCAGGAAGTATCGCTGCATCTGTGGCTGTATGGGTTTTCCTAGAATAGCAATTTAAAGGTGAAGTCCCAGGGGGTGATACCTTCCTCTTCCTCCATACACTAATCTGAGGTGAGGTATTTTAAAAGAATAAAAAAAAAAAAAAAAAAAATCAGGAAACCCACAGCGCACTGCAACAAGTCCTTTTATATTTGCAAAGTGTAAGCACCCTCAATACAAAGAGCTGACAACCTGCTGCTGAACCGCTGCCCTGTGCGCAGCACTCCTACCTATCCCACACATATCCTGTCAGCGTAGCCCTGCACCATGACACTGCTCTCACCTTCCTCATAACCCCAATCACATCACAATACCGACTGAGCAGACGCACATCCAAACCTGAGGTCATAAATACACTGAGGGCAGCCTTACAATAGCATAGAAGTGATCACCCAGCTTTCCATCAACTTAGCACATTATACAGATCTATTTTATATCCTGCTCCATATTTTTCTTTAACTGCTCTTCTCAGTGTCAGTCTTTACTGTCATTCTGACATTCTATTCATGAATGCAGAAACTCGCCATAAAACAGAGAAATTCCAGTGCTTAGGATTGTGGTCATCTGCTCTTATAAACCACATACCGTATACACTTAGATCTGCACCAGTGCGGTATACACAGAAGAAGAGGGGACTTTTAGCCAAGAGTATATGCAAAGTAAATTTTAGTAAAAATGCAAAGGATCTGTAACAAAATATTAAGCAACTTTGCAAATTGACGCGATGAAAATTTTCCTCTCGTTTAGTGTATACAGTTCACATGCAGAGTAATAGGTCTCCCTTCCATCTGTCCTCTAGTTCCTGCTAACTTACTGAAAATTTGTGCGGAAGTAGTAGGGGAGATGAAAGGGAGCAGGTCTGTAGGACCAGACTACACAGGGTTTTTATTTTGTAGTCTGTAACCATGGAGACACAAAGCTCTGCACAGGAGCTGCATACATAACCAATAGGAGACTTGTAATCAAAACTATGTGCAAATGTGATTCATTTTCTAGTTTGGAGGCAAACGTAAACATCTATACTAAAAGCTGGAACTTTTCAAAGTCTTGAAGTCTCCTTATTGTTTTGTGTATACAGCTCCTATGCAGACCAATATGTCTTCCGTCCATCTGTACTCTATTTCCTGCTAACCTACTGCATTTGAATTATCAAGAAGTAGGTGAGGAGCTTGACTGCAAGACCACACTATACAGGATTTGTTTGTAGTCTGTAACCATGGAGACACATCACTCTGCACTGGAGCTGTATACACAAAACGATAGTTGACTTTTAATCAGGACTATGTGCAAAGTTGCTTCATTTTTAATCGAGATGCATCTATTTACGAATAGTATTGATTAGAAGTCTCCTATTGTTTGTGTACACAGCTCCTATGCAGACCAATACGTCTCTCTTCATGAAAGGGGGCAAAAAGGAGCATTACTGTAGGACCTGACTACACAGGGCTTGTAGTCTGTAACCATGGAGACACATAGGCCTTCAGATCAGCTGTATATACAAACAGTAAGACTTTATGAAGAAAATTTGTGAAATGACACCATTTTGTTTTAGCGCAGATTTACAGGACCAAGTGTGGACATAGCCTTTAAGAAGTTAACTCCTCCTGTCACAGTTTTCACTCAATTCAATGTAGGGCATTTTGTGAAAGGAAATCGCTGTAGTCAGGTATGTAATATAAGCTATAAATATACTGTATACATGTATATCTGTAGAAACCGTTACGGAGGAAATAATCTGACACATTGTTACGTTACTTCTGCTTTTTCACGCCTGACTGCAATACTAATATTGGTAACCCTGCAAACCACTAGGCGGTCGGCAGCTGCTGTCAGTGCCGGGTCAGCGGAGTCACCAGTGCGGTGTAGGACGGGCCTCGGCCATGACGCCTCCTGGATCCTCTGGTGTAGATGATGTGCAGCAGACAACTCGTGACGTCACTTATGTGGGGCTGAGGCGGACAGACGGGCCGACACTGCTGTGTGACATCCCCACGTCCCCCGTCTGTACCTACTGAGCTTTATCCGGCTTATCTCCACCGTCTATAAGCAGCATTTGTCAGAGGAGTCACCTTGTGAAGAAATACTGCAGAAAACACGTCACTACGGGAGAAAATCTATACTGGGAATATATACCTATGGGGAACTATACTGGGAGAATATATATGAATAGGCAACTATAGCAGGAGCATATATATGTATATGTACGGGGAACTATACTGGGAGATTATACAGGTACAGGGAACTATAGTGGGAGACTATATATGTACAGGGAACTATACCGGAAGACTATATATGAATAGGCAACTATAGCGGGAGAATATATATGTATATATATGGAGAGCTATACCGGGAAACTATAAATGTACAGGGAACTATAGCTGAGAGACTATATATTACAAGAAACTATACTGGGAGAATATATATG